>QNUK01000025.1:3192500-3792500 GCA_013621035.1 Clarias magur
CCATCTTGAAAAGTTTGCCCCCTCACATATACTAATGTGCCACAAACGGGACGTTAATATCACCAACCATTCCCATTTTATTAAGGTGTATCCATATAAATGGCCCACCCTGTATATTCACCTCGCAAGTTATTCCCATTTTGTATGACTGTGGTAAGACCTCAACTGATCTATAATGTTAAATATACATACTGTATTATGTGTATGTCAATGCAAGCCCTTTTTCAGAGAAATAATTCACAGGGAAAATGCTAGTTTATTGTTGCCGCTGTTGTGATTGGACCATTTGCCCAGAAACAAAACCCCTGGAGGTGATCAGAAAGAGGTTAAATCTTTTATGCAGTGTGTTCCTTGGCTGATATGAGAATACTTCACACACGTATACAGGTGGTGTGTGAGACTAATAGAATTACACTGTACTATTATGATTACAGCTCCCATGGCCAAGCTTATGTCAGGACAAACCAATTAATCCTGATGTTTATGGGCTCCCATGAGAAGATATGGAAGATATGTGGGCAAGTTCAAATGTCTGCATCGGACTAAATGCGTGACATAGAAGAGAAATCCCCCCTTTTCGCACTGAGGATTAATGGGGGATACATTCTGCTGGATCACCCTTGTTTCAGTTCCAAAAGAGCAGGCATGGGAATATCCTGCAGTGAGCAATTTCCCCCGTGCGTAACTGGAACCCTTCTTGGCAGGTGGCCTCAAAACACTCCTTCTCACTCCACTCTCTCAAACTGTGTCGGCCTTTCCCTTGTTCATTCTCTCTCATTTAGTTCCATAGATTAAAACTAGTTTTGATGACTTTCACTACACATGTACAGCGATTTTAGACTCTTAGAAAGTCTTAGCTTGCCTTACAACACTCTTATTCTTCCATCTTTCATTCAAAGCATATCGTGTGAGAGAGAGAGAGAGAAGGAGAAAGAGGATGAAGCCTGATGCCAAATCAGCTGAAGTTCAGCGCATAATGCCAGGAGATGCATGTGTCATCACGCTAGACACATTTTGTACAGTCGACTACCAGTGTTCTACTGCATAGACACTGACACACGCCCCCCCCCCTTTTTTTCTCTCTAACTAATCTAAAAGTGTAGCTAGTTTCTAGCTGCATCCTAGTTAGTTCTTAATATATTTTGCATAGCTAGTTAAGCAGACTAATTAGACTAGGGAGTTAATTAAGAGAACATATCCATTTTGACCAGGGGTAGCTTTGGTTTGGAAAATCCCAGGTTTAAACATCAGCACCATTAAGTTGTGCTGTTGGGTGCTTAACCCTCAAATGCACAGATGAATAATGACATAAAAATGTAAGTCGATCTGGATAAGGGTGTCTGCCAAATGCAGTAAATGTAATGTGTCATTTAGCTTTACCATTTATTTCATTTAGTATTAAGAATAAAAATGTGATTTAAATGGGAAGAAGAGAAGAGAAGAGAAGAGAAGAGAGAGAAGAGAAGGGACACTCATGGAAAAGAGAGAGGGGTGTTAAAGTGGCAGCATGTCAAATATATTAACAGCATGGGTGGTGCAATGAACCGCTCCCATCACAAACATGCCGGCTTCAAATGCATGAACTACTTTTTTGTAGAAAAAAAAAAAAAAAGAAGCCAAGGGTAGCTATTTTTTAAATCATCTAACATCTTGTCTTTATTCACTTCAGTCTTGTTTTCCACCCAATGTGTAAACACAATTTTATCAAGCCTGAGAATGCCATTAAGATATTATCAGGATCCAGATACATAGTACTGTACAACAATTAAACCGTTTTGTATTCCAGGGTTCCAAACCTGGTCAAAGAGGATTGTGCTTTAAACAGTCAAAGTACAATATAACATAACATTAGCACAACCACTAGGTGAATATTATTGACATACTGTAAGAGTTAAACTGGTGACAGGATGGCGGGCACACAAAGCTCTCACATGATCTCAGGGACCAAAGGGTAGACCACCCAGTCCAAAGCCACAGAACAGCCAATGCACCACAAATCGGAAAAAAAAAAGTTAATGCTGGCTGAGAGAGAAAGACACCAGGACACCCACTGCACCAGACCCCCCACACACAGAGACAAAGAGCCCAAGGCCACCATAGTCTCCAGATCCCGGTCCAATTGAGCATCCATGGAAAACACCAGACAAACAAGTCTGATCCACAGAGACCCCATTCCGCCATCCGCAGCACTAAAGATCTGGTGCCGGACACTACAAGACTTCCCAGAGGTCCTGCAGAGCCACGCCCAGGGCTGCTCCGGTGACACAACGAGAATGCAATACTTAGGTTGTTTTAATGTTAATGGAGTCAAAATTATGGTTTATTGGTGTATATTTTTATACTTTTTAACTGATCATATTTAAGAGGAGCAAAAAAAATTAAAAATCAGGTTATTAGGGCATTAAAGAGCACAAGACGTATTGTACTCTGTTGATAATCCTAAGCTCTTATATAAGCTTAGGCTCTAGGTGACCGAGTTTTCTTCAGCAGAAACTGCAGTAGGGGAAAAGTAGGTGGCTTTTTAAACAAATTAACCACATGGGCGGTGCAAGAGGAAGGAACACGACTATTTACCACTGACCTTCCAAACACTGTTATTTCATACATTTTAGCCTAGTTTTTTTTTTATTCATATACACCAAATCTGAACCATTTTTGCAACCATAAATATAGATTTAATTCATGAAACATAATCAAATAATTTGAATATGAATGAATTAGTTTCAACATTGAAATTGATCAAATTACTATTTTGAGTGTTTTAGAAGATGTAAGTCGACTTGCTTGTTTCGGAGCTACTGATGCTTCTAATAAAAAAAAGTGATTAATTCCAGTGACCACTCAAATAATACTAACTCTAACTCAAACTAAGCTAATAACTCTAAGAATGCATTAAGACATTTATTAACTTATATATACCGAATTGTGTGTTGTGATTTTCAGCGTTATATAACAGTCCCCCATGGCTATGTTGACTCTCTCCCCTAAGCTTCATGGAGCTCACTCCTCTAAATGACTAAAGTCTCTTTTCATCTCTGTCAAATTCTATGTCTCTTTGCCTAAAACAATACGCAAACCAAAAAAATAAAATAAAAAAAACATATGTCCCTTCTGAGACCATCACTGACCTGATTACTGGGGTAAAAATAAGTTATAACTATGAGACTGTTTTGAAACTGCTAATTGGTGCAACCATTCACTTTTAATAGTTTTTAAACCTACTTGTATTGGGGAAAATATAAACTGGAATTTAATAGCATTTTTGCTGTGTATAGCAACCTTCCCTGCTCAAACACAGCTGATTCAGCTAATCCATTAATTGGTAGTTCTAGTGGGTGTATTAAACGGCTGGGGATTACAAACTGTGCTAGACACGGCCCTTGCCAAACACTGGATCTGAACATCCCTGATCTTACCAATGGTCCAACATGTACTTTTTTTCTTGGCCACTAGATGGAGTACATAAGCTCTGTACTGTGGGTACTACATAGTGCTAGACTTTATAAATCAATGTCTTGGTGTGATGGTCTATCTTTCAGTCACATCTAATCAGGGTTTTTGTGTATCCAGAGCCTATCCTTGGAACAGTGGGCGTGAGAAAGCAACACACCCGAGATCAGACTGCGTGTTATTGTACACATCCATGCAGGAAGCAAATACACACGAAACAGCAACATTTGTTGTCAGAATTATGACTGCTATTTGTTTCCTTCTTTTTAGATGGGAAAATACACATCTGTATGCTTGTGTAGAATAAACATTTTCAGGAAATTTTTGATTTTCAAAGAGACTGGATTGTTTTTTCCCAAAACCACCACAGTCTACACCCTATTGCACCCTATTACCCATATATACATAATAGAGAGATTTATATAAATCTCTAGACTCTCTTAATATATTTTGTATATCCTGCTCAATTTTTATAAATATTGCTTATATTCATGCTTATATCATTTTATTGTCTACTTTATATCATTATCTGTTCTGCAGTTACTGCATATATTCAACACATAGCCATGCAACAATATTTGCGTAATATGGTATTTTACTGTTTTACTATATATATATTTACTATATTTTACTGTAAGTCTACTTCTTTAACCTGCACTATTTAAATAAGTTGCACTATGCCAATGTTCACACTGATGCCAATATACACTGTGATATGATTAAATCAATCCCTGTTATCTGTTATCATGCAAATGAGAATGAGTTTTTCGTTTAGTCTGGTTCCTCTCAGGGTTTCTTCCTATTGTCCTCTCATGCAGGGGCGGATCTAGAAAATTATTCATGGGGTGGCAAGGGGGTGGCATTAAGATTATGAGGGGTGGCAACACTGAAGCAAGCATCCTTGCATAGTTTTTGTGGATTCAAGGAACGCTATTCTTGTTCGGTGTATACACTAGGGTGCACATTTTTACATTGTCCTATAAAAATTAAATAAAGGCTGATGTGTGATTGACTTGAACCTGATATCTGGATTGGAACGTCAGATAAATTAAAAAACTCTTTTATTTTTAGAACACAAGGCTACTAGTGCTGGGGTGGCAAATGGGGTGGCAAAGCTTTTTTCTTAGGGTGGCAATTGCCACCCCATGCCACCCCGGTAGATCCGCCCCTGCTCTCATGGAGATTTCCTAGACATCGTTGTCCTCGACTTGCTTAATGACCATTGTTAAAAGTAATATATAAATAAAATTGAATTGAATTGCAAGCACTGACGTTGGATGAGAAGGCCTGGCTCGAAATCTCTGTTCTAGGTCATCTCTAAGGTCTCTCTCAGTCATGTTGGAATAGAAAAAGTTCTTCTCCAAATTGTTGTCACAAAGTTGGAAGCATAACGTTGTCCAAGGTGTATTGGTATGGTGAAGCCCTAAGATTGCCCTTCACTGGGGATAAGGTGCTTGACTGAAACACCTGTATTCAATAATTAACAGGTTTGGCTGTATACTTTTGTCCATATAGTGTACCTGAGCTCAGATCCGGATCCAGGAGTCGTGCTATCTCTTAAAATTGTGTTCAATTTATTGTAGCTTAATCATTCTATGCTCAGTAAATGGATTACAAAAAAATTTTAAACAACCATGGCCAGATTAGTGAAAGTGACTGAGAATAATGTTTTTTTCCTTTTGTTCAAGGATTTCACGTGTACTTTCTGTGTTTGCCGCAAGGGGGAGGTATTGTATAAGAGGAAATTCAGGTTCTCGCTGGTAAAGCAGGAAGAGGCACAAGCGGATCATTTAGTTCCGAGCAGCCGCAGAGGTGCAGAGTCGACGCTCTTAACTTGACTTCAGCGCGAGCCACCTGCAGAACAGACCCAGAACACACCTGCGCGCGCGCACAGAAGCGGCCCTGGAACAGCTGGCACAGCTGGACTTTCTCTTCTCTCCCCCAACATTCAGGCGTTTACTTTCAATTTGTGAGGACGCGAGACATTAGACCCTGATTACTGCTCAGATTTCTGCTGGATCTCTCGCTCAGCATGACTACGACCACCTGTACCAGGTTCACCGACGAATATCAGCTCTATGAAGAACTGGGCAAGTAAGTCATGAGCGCACTTTAAACAACAAACCTTGGGCATTAGGATGATTTTTTAAAATATTATTATTAGTGTTTTTTATGAGTAGCTTTGCAACGCCTATTCCGAAGTGTGTATGCTTGTAGTCTGCATTTGAGGGAAAAAACAAACAAACAAACAAACAAAAATACTTTTTTTAATCGCAATTTTGCAAATGACATACTTTTTAAAAAAATATATGCGTGAATGTTTTTGCACGAATCCTTTTTATGTTTATAAATAAAAACCTCGACGCTAGAAACAGCCGCACACTTTCTTAGTGCTTATTGGATTAATGCCCCAAACCCTAAACACCTAGTTGCTCAATAAAACATCAAACCGAGGGCTTTTCCCACATGAAGGCTACAGTGTGTAGGAGCTGTCAACCAATCAGAGTCGAGCCAGCGCTGCTGTGCTGCGTTCCCATTGGCCAGCGCTGAATGGATTTGAAGGAACGGTAACATCTTATATGAAGGTATACCAGAGCGTTAGCGTTTAGCCGAGCTTTGACTCGACAGTTGAAAAATATTTGGACGAAAAGAAAGCACAGAACGGAGTAGAAATAAGTGCTTACACGCCGTAGTTCTTTCATCTTCTCAATTTAAGCACAATAAAATATCACTGTGTAAATCTTGTGACTTGGAGTTAAACTCTCAAACCTGACAGAAATGTTATCTACAGTACTGTACGTAAGTAGGTTACCTCACCAAACCTGCCTGGCGTACCTTAGAGAAGCATACATTTTCTCTCTGTGTGTAAAATAATAAAAATAGAAAAGCAGTTTTGACCAGGCAGCACAAGGGCTTCATCTGGGTTTTCCCGTTTCCTCCCACCTTTGAATAACAAGCCAGTAGGTGGATTGGCACGTCTAAATTTCCCTGTGTGTGTGTGTGCGCGTGCACGCGCATGGTGCACAGTAATATCCCATCCAGAGTATTTTCCCACCTCATGCCCAGTGACCTGGGGATAGACTCTAAACACCCTACTCAGGATAAATAGCTTACACAAAGACAATATTAACATTAGACACAATGGTGCTCAATGGTGTCCATTGTATTTATTTCAATTTTTGCGACCACGGTAAGACCTGCGGTCAACACTCACACATTCGATCATAGTCTGGGAATTTCAATTAGCCTAAACTGCATGTCTTTACACTGTGGGAGGAAACCCCTCAAGCACGTGGAGAACATACAAACTTCATGCACATACTCCCGAGGCGGGAATTGAACCCAGACCCTAAAGGTGCTAAACCACGAAGCCACCATGCTGCTAGATAGATAGATAGATAGATAGATAGATAGATAGATACAAACATGCATACATACTTTATTTATTTTGAAGGAAATTCCAGATATCCATTTAAAGATGCAAATAGATAAAACATATAAATCCTAAGTAATAATAATGATAATGAAAAAGGCATGAATGAATAATATTAACCATATAATATTAAGTGAAATGAAGTTAAATGCAGTGCAACCTTGATGCTATTGTGTGTGTAACAAAGTGACCACAGTGCAGATAACAGTGATTGTGCAAAGAAATCACTGCTCTACACCAGTTTTGATATAATACCTAAACAATTGCCTCAGGCATTGGTGGCTCAGTTGTAGGCATCTGCCCAAAGCTCAGCCACTGCATGCAGTGCTGGTTCCAAGCCTGGATAAAATGGGAGGGCAGCGTCAGGAAGAAAACCTGTGCCAATTTGTGTGTTCTGCTGTGGCGGCCCCTCAGCGGGAGCAGCCAAAAGACCAGCAACAACAACTCAAATCATCCCCTGATGAGTACTAGGTGAATAATATGATATTGACATCCTTACAATATGTTGACTTTCAATGGAATAATGATGTTCTTTAAGATAAGATGTGTCTATTCTTCTTCTTCTTCTTCTTCTTATTTTTTTTTACATATAAGCCTACCAGACCATTTAAATTGTATTCATCACATCAAAATATGTCGCTCTGATTTGATATCAGTCCTGTGTTGGTCTCACCACTGATACTTAGTATTGCTCTTGCATGTTGCTGCTTTTGTGGATCTTTCAGATAACTATATGCTCAGGTAACCAGAAGCCTTAATAGTTTCACCATGTGCAAAAAAAGATTAAATTAACTGAACTGCTGACATTGTATAGATCTCAGGGGAAATATGGAGTTTTACTGTAGCTGCACAACACACTGCATATCTTAACTCTATATTAGAAGTGTTTTACAAGGTATGAGAGTCTTTACGAAAGTGCAGACATTACATAATCATTAAAAACCTAGTACTCTTTACATGATGGCTTTAAAACATTTAATGTCTATGGATCCTATTAGTGGCTTTGGCTTGTGCATTGAAGCTTATTAAACGGCCTGCTTATCAGTTCATTAGACACACATTTGCTTTCTGTTTCTGTTTCCCATCATGACGAAGGAGGATCGAGCACTTCTGGTAGACTGTTATAAGCCTATTTATTGAAGCATTAAGCACTAGATGTGAGTTGCCCCCCTAATGCTAAGTCTCACATTTGACAAATGTTGGAGTTGCGAGGGTGTTAAAAGGCAGATTTGGTGAGCGATCTAATGTGAGGTTCAAATTACAGTGTGGAGTCAAGACAAACAGCGAACGACTTGTGTACATTTAAGAGACATGCTATTAACGTCAGTAAAAATCAGACAGACAAGATAGTGTGGTTTTTAATGCTTAAAAAGGACTTTCTTTAGTTTTCATCATGTCAAATGCCATTTGCTTACTCACAACTGATTTCTATCTTTTGAATATAGATAAATGAAGCATTTAAGAAAAACGAGTCGAAGTAAATACCACAGCACTGACAAATTGTTCAATCTGCTTAGTCTGTAGTTGTCAATTAATTTTTCACTAACAGTGCGGCTCTGACGGTAATATTGACTGCTTGGCAAATTCCAGAATCATGTTAACATGTTTATTCTAATTTCATTTGCGATACTATAATTACATTGCCTCTACACAATACTAGAGTGTCATGATGTACAGTGACAATTACTCCTGTTATATTACATATTCTATATTATATTACCTTATATTACCACATCTGCCAAGCTTATATTTTCCTATCAAGGTTATCTCTACTAGCCAATTTATATTTTATAATGTTAATATGTCTCGGCTAGACAGCTAATTAGGTTCTTAGTTAGTTAGTTATATTTTTGTTCATTTATGTTGTATGTAGCACCTTGGTCCTGGAGGAACGTAGTTTCATTTCATTGTGTACTGAACTGTATATGGTTGAAATGACAATAAAAGCTTACTTGACTTTTCCAAGCAGAAGGAAGAGTAGCACATACTTCCGATCACATCTGAGACAAGTGATGCAAGCCTAACGCCTCTTTTTGAGTTGTTTTGGCGCACACTATTGGGGAGCGGCTCAACACGCTTGGAGGAAAGTGCTATCCACCGCTTCCACACTCCTGCTCATGATTATCTAGTATAGGTATGACACCCCCAATCTGCTGTCTCAATCCCCAGCTACGGACGGCTGCAGCCTCACCCGGGAATCAAACTCGCTGGATCTCTGGATGATAGTAATGAAAATGTTTCCGTTGCACCACTCGGGAGCCTGTTTAGCACTTTTTATGGAAACTGTCTACAGTTTGACAGTGAATTAAATGTATAATGTGTCAGTCTGTGTTAAAATGAATATTTTCATCGGTAATGTGAGTAGAATTTGTTTGTGGATGCTAATGAAAGATATAAGACGAGGGCAGAATGTCACTACAGATCATATCTCATACATCCCTTATTAAAGATGTATTTAGTTTTTTACTATGACTTGTACCTGACATGGTGCACATCCTTGAATCTCACCATTTCAGTCGAACCTTCTGAAGCCCTATAACAGCATGGAGTAACATTTACACCTTACTCATTTATCATCACTTGCTGTTTCATAACAGTGTTTAGCAGGTCATTGAGCTATTATAAATGTTTAAACTAGGTCTTGCCTTTGCCTTACAGAGGAGCCTTCTCCGTGGTGAGACGGTGTATGAAAATCTCCACTGGACAGGAGTATGCTGCCAAAATTATCAACACCAAGAAGCTGTCTGCCAGGGGTGAGCACTGATGTCTGACTGTTTCAAGCTTCTGTTGTTTAGAGAGCAAAAGATCATGAAATAAAGGAAGGACAGTTCTGGACCATCAACTTGAAATGTTGTCAGAAAAAAATAGGGAATGGAGATCACTTAAACTCTTCAATGTGCATGATAAACCAAAGCTTTGTTTAATAGTGAAAGTAAGAGCATTTCCATATGCACACTGATGAGAACACAGAGAATTGGACTAAATAGACACTTTCTTATGGCTTCAATTTATTAGAAAAACTAAAGATTGTGGGTATGTGCAAATTTTTACATGACATTAACCTATCTTGATCAGTTAATGATAACCAGATAATGTTGTTTACTGACATAAATCGTACCTCAGGCAGCAGAAAGAGGCTCCATGTAAAATCAGTGTTTCGAAATGGCACCGTTTTGCACACCTTGGCCCGCAACCCAGCACACAACCACATTGTGAGCTGTCTGGCCAGCTTCCTCACCTCTTCGGTGCATAGTGACTCAGTGATGAGGCTGGCCGCTGAAATTTTCACTCTCTCTCTTCATGTGTGTCAGGGCTTTCACTGGCAGATGTTTACTGCAAGAATACGAGTGTGCGGGAGTGTGGGATGGCTCTGATGTCTCTCTGTTGACTCACTGTGAATCCGTAATAGGAGGTCCTGTGTGCAGGGGGAATGTGGGTTTTTTAATTTTTTTATTTTCCCCGTTCATGAGAAGAGGGGTAAAGTGAGTGGTGTGTATTATTTGTGTATGTGGGGGTGGAGAAAGAAGAATGGAAAAGGAGGATGGTGGATAAATAGAGGGAGATAAAGAAGGAAGATAGTGCGAGCTAGGGGTTGGGAAATGGAGAAAAGGAGATGATGAGATTGGGATTGAGAAGGAGATGTAGAATAGAATGGAGATTAAGAGGGAGAGAAAGATTGGCAGAGGAATGGAGGAAGATAAAGAAAGATGGAGTCTGATAGTGGCAAATAAAGATGGAGATAGAAGAAGAATGGGTGGAGAGAGACATGGAGGGAGGAAAATGGAGAAAGTGAGATTACAATTGATGGAGAGAGAGATGGCATTGAGATGAAGAATGACATGAAGAAAGTGGGATTGAGGGAGAGACTGGGAGAGAGAGACAGAAAGTGAGTCAGATCTCTTTTTCACTTTCTCGGTCCTATGCTGAAGGTCAGCTGAGCGACTCGGAGGAGGGATTCGCCTTCTTTCGCAGCTCTGTGCCCTGAATAGAAATGAAGCTCAGGGACAGACCTGGGCTCTACTGGCATCCATCAATACTGAGTCACCGAGAATTCATGACATCAGTGTAAATGAATATTAACTGTGATCTAGAAATGAATTCCTTTAAGAGGATCATTTCGCACGCGCATGTGTTCAGGCTCAAATTATAAGTGCAGTGAAAAGCAACATCGTTATGAAGTTAAAGCTTGGGTATTTGCACTCTAACCCTTCCAGACTTTTTTTTTTCCCTCCAGAACATACTTTTCCTCCTTGATTTCACATCATATCTGATTAGAAAAGTCAGTCTTGCGTTCAGATTGATTTGTGCCATGGAAATGGTTTTTGAGGTTTCTAGCAGCTAGACTGTGTTGCACTGCCAGGTCTGTGGCTGAGAGTTCCTTCCACAAATAATTTTTGTTCTCTCTTTTTTGTCGCTTTTTTTTTTGTTTTGTTTTTTGTGCGTTTTGTTTCATTTTCCTTAGAGTAGAGAAGCTTGTCGCAGCCTCTACAGTACCTGTGTGTGTCTGTGGCGGGTTTTGTTCCTGTCTATAGAGTCTTTTATGTGTGCCTGTAGTGGGTTCGCTGCATGTCTATAGGTGGTTCCCTGTGTTTCTGTAGTGGTTGCCTGCATGTCTGTCATCATTGAGTGCATGTCTGTTACCCTTTCCTGTGTGTCTATAGCGGATTCAAGATCAACCATATAAAGTTCAGTAATTAGCTGACTAGCTGAGACAGAACAAATGACCATAAACTAGCTAAGCACTCTACAAGAGACAAAAAGACAGCAAAAAATAAATAGTGCACATGCAAATGTGCAAACAAAAGCAACAACACAGCACAATGCAATACTCTGTGATGGTGGTTCCCTGCATGCGTTTCTTCATATTAGGAATTTCCTAGGACTCCGCTTGTCATGACTGTAATTCAGTTCAGTTTATAGAGATTTTTTTTTTTCTGTAAAAAGTGCCTTTTTGAAATGCATTTTTTTTTCTTCTGTGACCTTGCTCTTGGCTGTTAACTCCAATTTATCTATAGTGTTGTATAGTGATTTGATATAGTGTATTTGAGATTTGGTCTCTAAACCAAATCAGAACAAATTATATTTTTATGATGCAATCTAGCACAACCTAATTATTATTCTCTCACACACACTCATCATCTATACCTCTTAATCCTGTATTTAGAGTCACAGGTGGGCTGGAGCCTATCCCAGGGGACTTGGGGCACAAGGCGGGGTACATCCTGGACAGGGTGCCAATCCATCGCAGGGCACACACACATGCACATTTACACACTGCGGCCAATTAGCTTAACCTTCATGTCTTTAGACTGTGGGAGGAAACCGGAGTACCCGGAGGAAACAGACCAAGCACACACAGACTGGAAACGAGCCTGGCCGGGAATCGAACCTGGACCCCGGAGGTGCAAGGCGACAGTGCTAACCCCTATTATTATTATTATTATTATTATTATTATTATTATTAATAATAATAATAATAATAATAATAATAATAATAATATCATCATTGAATCTACTTAAATGAAGTGTAACATTGCATAAAAGTGACACAGTGGCTCTGTGCTTAATCTTCTCATGAGGTGGAAGAAGAAAGCTGTACAGTGAAATTTAAATCGGTGGATTTTAAAATCATCTGAACGCTGACATTTTTGAAGATGCTTTCTTCAGTAGGTCGATGCTTTTTGTCTCCTGAACAACATTTCATCCATACGTCTGATTTGAGTAAATAACGTCTTATTGATTAGGGAAACTGATGTTCTAAATCCAAACATCGAAGGAAGGTCTGTATGAAGTCCCCTTCGTCATGTGCTTGTGTCTTAAAACACATTAACGCACTTTGAAGTCCGTAGTCGTCGCTCCTGCCTTCAGGGAGCCCAATTTGGGTCATCACCTGAGGATAGTGACTGGAATTTAGAGCAGCTTCAATCATTTTTGTTAGCCTTCAGGGTAAACTGACTCGCTACACTACACTACTTTTCGGTTCTTTGGTATAACTTCGGAAGATTAATCACTTTCCCTCCCTTGTGTGTTCCCCAGTCCTCAGGAGGCATGGTGATGCCCCTCGGCTACACTGGATTTGGTTTGTAAAGCACTTGCAGTTGCAAAAATCTTCACTGAAGCGTTTGACTTTGGTTTTTAGCCTCTGTGTGTGTGTGTGTGTGTGTGTGTGTGTGTGTGTGTGTGTGTGTGTGTGACATTATATTGCCTGGTCTCCTGGTAGCAGTGCTTTTTAGTGCAGATTTATAGATTACCTTGCTTGCTCAGACTGTTTCTGTCTGCTGGGGATTAAACTTAATTTTAAGAACCAATACTTTTTTTGCACGGTTATCACTCCTTGTTTTTTGACTTGGTGCAATAAGCAGGAAAAAAGAATGATCATTTTGTACAAAACATGAATTTTATTTGAAACAATCGGGGCACATTTACACAGCATTTGAATGTTTATTAAGTACTATAAGTAGTTTTTAATATTTCATAATCTGTAAGAAATATAGCTGCTTGAAATAAACCAGATTTCAAAGTGCTGTTAAAGCCAACTGCAAAAGTCCATGCTTAAAAAGCAAATCGAAATCGTCAGTCTACCTACTGTATGATTCACAGCTCTACTACTATTTAGCTTTTTTTTTTTTTTTTACATTTCTTCCTCAAAAACTGTGAAAAAAAAAAAAAAGAAAGAAAACAGTTAACAACACACATTAATGTTTTCCCTCTTCTATCACACCCACTTTAGTTCAGAAAAGGCTGTTAATTAGCTGGTTGATTTGAATCAGGTGTGTTGAAAGCTGAGAAAAAGCACCAGGACCAGGGTCAGGAACCAATGATCAAACTGTCACTGTTGCCATGGTGAATGTCGAAAGGTGCGTCAGTTTTTGAATGACAGAAATAATATTTTTCTATGATGCTGAATTTTATAGTGCTGTGTCCCAAAGCTCTGTAGCTGTGTCCTGAGACTTGTCTGAACAATCCACAATGTGTGTGCTACCGGCATGACAGGCACTTTATTATTGTAAGGAAAAAGTAATGTCCAAACGTCAATGAAACGAAAGGGACTTGGACAGACACATTTGGACTGGCTATAATTACAGCACGGCTCAAAAATTTTTCTTTTCTTTTTTTTTTTTTTTTAAACATGGAATGAGACAATAGGGTAAAATGAAAACAGCCTTGTGCTAGGGTTCTTGGGAAATGCAACATGAAAGGCACCTACTGCACCACTGCACCCTACAACATTTTCGTGCTCGCCTATATAATTCATATTGAACTGTGTGAAAAATCTGTATCTATATACACATTATATAATGTGTGTGTATATCCATAGCAAAATTTTGTTGCTCAGAATGAGCTTTTTCTTGTTTCATGAGACTGAATTGAGCTGTCTCATTACAAGCTCGACTTTCTTTTTTTATTTCTCCTAAACCGCACTTGGGAGAAACAAAGAGACATAACTGAGACACAACTCGAGATATACTTGAGAAACATTTGAGAAGTCTGAGATGTACATGAGAAACAGAACTGCATTTAAAGGAGAAGCAAATGAGCCATATATAAGACCATAATTATAAATTGTATTTTAGTTCTTTATTGACATTTGTAATGACATTTGTACAGAATGTACTGTAAAGTAAGTTTGCCATTTGCCAGTTTAATTTCAATAAATTCATTAAGGTGTACACATTTGTAAATGATTAGCCATGTTGATCAGCTAAGGACGCCTGGGTGTACTGTATATGATAATAACTGGTCTTTGGATTTCTTTTTTAGCTAGATTTCAAAATAAAACATTTCTCTATTACAAAGCAATTTTGTAATTTATTTACCAACCCACATATCTTCATATTTTAATTTCAGAGATACAATCTACTAACCCTCCTCTCCATCTATCCATGAAAAAAGTACTAAACGCTCTTTAGTGTAGATGGCACTGTTTGTCGGAGAACCCTAGCCCTTAAACCCCAAAGCATTTTTAGCCATTCTTTGCATTATGTTTTACTAAATATACTGTATATGAGTCAGGATTGTGCAGTATAGAGTGACATTTTGTCAGCAAAATATATTCTTCAATATAAAGAACTCAATCTTATTTCATTTTAACTAACTATACACACATGACTAAGCAAAAATTTAAAAAAGAATCATAACAGAACATATCAGAAAACCCAAATGCACAGTTTACAAGTAGTGTATACTTTGTGTGGGGAAACCCTGGTTTGGGGAAGCAAACAGTATGTCAGTCGCACACAAGACGGGTATGAGTTATCTCTCTCTGAGATTTACAGGTAATGAGCCATACTTGAGACACATTTGAGAAGATTGAAAAAACGGCTAAAATCTGATTCAAGTCTTAAAGGCTGCCCATTTCTGCATATGTGAGTTGCACATAAGACAATTGTAAACTATCTCTGAGATTTAAAGGTGATGAGCCACATTTGAGACACCTTTGCGAAGATGCAGAAAATGCCCAGATCTCAGTCAAGTCTCAAAGATGGCTCTTTTCTGTCTAGGAGGCAAAGAAGAGATTAACATTTGATCTCATCTTGGAGTTTCTTTGCTATGGGTATGTGTTCCTCTGTAAATCCGCATCTATTCTTTTATGCATTTATTTTTCTAATCATTAAAAAAAAAACTCTGATTACGGTCATTTAAACATATTTTCAACTTAGTAAAAGATTAATGATTTGACATTCCTTTTGTTTGGCGGGTGTGCGCGTTCCTTGCAGCTCTCACCTCTGGCTTGCTCATTACGGATCTTAAAAACCACAGCTAGAACAAATATGGTTGAATGGTATACATTGTTCAATGCACTTTTTTTTTCCTTTCAAAGGAATACAATTCGCAAATGGCTTCCATTTCGCATTTTCACATAGACGGCTAGTGCATTAAACACCGCCGTTCCCCATTATTTTCTTTGGCCCACGCTCTCGCACACACAAAGCTCAACGAGAGTACAGTAGAAAATGAGAGAATGATAAGAGAACCCGCATCAGATCGCACAACTGGTAGTGAATTTTAAAAATGACTCAAATGCCTGCGTTATCGCGGCCTCAACAAACGTTCAGTCATTGGCATTTCCAGTTACTAAACAAACTGTGACTACATGTATGAATGGGGAGAGTGAGTCATGTCCACACATGCTGTCTTGCTCAAACACTCGTCTGTGACGCATTACACAGAGCGCGTTTACCAGGAGCGATATTTTCCCCCCACAGTTTGAGTCGCCCGCGAAGGCGCAGAAATGACAACTAATTGTTTAACCAGGTGCTAATGTTGATGGTTTCCCTATACAGTAAATTTGCAAGGATGCATCACGGTGTTAGCACTCTGCTGTGATTAAAGTCTTGTACTAAATAGGAGTTTTGGCATTGCAGCCATAAACAATTCAAAATATAGCGATCATGTGAACACTTTGTATCAGCCATAATAAATCATAACTGAACCTAAACCACGTGAGTCGACCGTTTTTTTAGAACGCGACTTCATTGCCGTCAGTCTTCACCGAAAGCAGGTACTATTCTCATCCTTTGAGTTACACCATCTCCGCAGCTGATGTAGTACAAAGGCACCCAAGAGGGTCGCTCCGGACAATTCTATAGAATACATCAGTAATATCAGGCATAACATGATGGCTGACTCGCTTGTACTCTTCTCCTTTTTGTTTTTATTGGCAGTTCATACTCGAATTCTCGAACTAGAATTCATACCTCACCCTGCTGTATGACCACCCGATACCTTGAGATCACCATACCTCTTCCGATTCTGTAAATATCACAATTTTATAACAATCTGGATTTGAAAAAAGTTGTAATTAATAATTTTCTCGGTTAAAAACCAAGGGCTGCATTTAAACAATACAAACTAACTTCAAAAGTTTAACATTTAACTTGAAATGAAGAAAAAAAAAAAAAAAAACTACATTTTTACTGAGCAGCAGCAGGATTATAAAGAAATGGCAACGTTTTACCCGCTCAAATGCCTCCAAAAGGCAGATCACAGGCTTTTAACATGCACAATTTTTGATGATGTAATGCCATAAAAATGCACTTGTGTTGCGACACCCGGAAGCCGCTGCACTCGGTTCACAATCGGTTATATCTGAGACTGATGAACTGATCATGGGTCACGGCCAAACTAACTGAAAATCAGCCAATTCTCGGTCACGTCACTGTTCAGCTCTATTATGAATGTTTTTAAAAGCTCGATTTTGGAATCATATACATAAATCACAATTAAAAAGAATCACGATTCATAACTCAATCTGTTTTTTTTATTATTATTTTTAATAATTATTATTTATTTATTATTTTTATTATTATATTTCCCCCCTCATCTCTAGAAAGTCAACAAGTTTTCCCGGTTACAGAACAATATTACTAATATGAAAGCTGGTCAGCGGTGAGGGGGAAACAGTCATACCCAGGCACGATTGTACATTAGTCTGAAAGCAGGTTTAATCATTCTTGGATATTCAGATGGGTCTCTGGTGTGCGTGTACAAACACAAATAAAACGTCTCTGCTTTTTGTACTTTTTATATTTTTGCATTGGCTTAGGTTCGTACCATCCAAATAGCATTTTTTTTCTTCCTATTATGACCTCACACACACAAAAACACATACACGATGGTAAAATGTTGAAGAAAAAGTAAAATATACTGTATAACAAATTTACACCCCCCAAAAAAAGTGATTCCTGTCTTTTCTCAAGAATTGAGCGGCTGTAATGTAACACGGGTACAACATTGTGTTTGAATTCTGTGACGTGAAGGCCTACCACAGCGCCCCATGGTTAAGCACAGCATGGACCTGCTAAAAATAGCTCGTCTAAGGCTCGAGAGTGCAGTGAAGTGAAAAACATCGTTGAATACACACAGGGGTTTCGCTTGAATCCTCTCTGAAGGAATCCTTCACGCCTTGTTTGACTCGTTCTCCCCCCTCCTGCTGTTCTCGCTGGCAGATCGTGTGTGTGTGTGTGTGTGTGTGTGTGTGTGTGTGTGTGTGTGTGTGTGTGTGTGTGTGTGTGTGTGTGTGTGTGTGGAACACTTGCCTATGACAAAGCCTATGACAAAGACATCCTTTACACTATTTTTGCATTTTCTCACTTCCTCTCGTCTTGACGTGTGTTCGCTGGATTCGAAGGTTCAGTTTGTAATACAAATCTCACATGAAAGGCATCAGATCTGTAGACTCATATTAAGGCGAAGTACCGAACTCAATCTTATCATCATCTGTCTCTCTCTAGTCTCTGCCTTTCTATTTGTGGAATGTCGAGTTCATGGAGCCTGCCAGATGAGAGTGTGGATGTGAGAGATGGATGTGAATTATATAATACGATATTTCCCTCATTCACAAATTCAGCAAAGTCCAAATACGAGCATGGACGCTGGCCTCTTTTTAGCATCGTACTATTTGTGTTGCTGTTTCGTACCTCTCTGTTCGTGTGGATTGGAACATTTGCAGTTTTACGTTTTGCTTTGTATTTATTTATTTTTATCTTGGATTTCATGATAGAAGTGAATATACAGGGAAAAGTTGGCAATGATAGAAAAGATCGTAATGGTGCCATCTGCTAAACATCATAATGACTTGCAAGGCTGTTTTCTTTTAACAAACCGTCTGGAAAGGGCCGTCGAGTGTTTTCTCTAAGGAGCCATCTTTACTCTGTAATGAGCTACAAATTGTCCCGCTGATTATCTCACTGGCCGCTAATACGACAGACTAAATGCCTGGCGATTGTTGATCACATCAATTAAGCCATGTTTCTGCGTTTAAAATGATGAAAAGCTCGCCGTGGCTTATACAGCGCTGTCCAAATGTCCGAGAGAAGCCTTTCAGTTTGTAGTACTTTTGTTCTGAACTATATGGTGGGGAAAATGCACATTTATTATTATTATTATTATTATTATTATTATTATTATTTTGTAGCCGGACAAGTCAGTTATTTTTGTAGGTCAAGACAGATTTCAAACTGCTTTTTGTTTTGAAAATTTTTTATTGATCAATATTGTCAAATCTCATAAATCACACGTCTACGCTAGTTATAATGGCTTCCAATTATTAGCCTATGGTCAGTTGTTTCTGAGCAACCAGAACAGAACCATAATATTATAGAACCATAATATTATAATAATAATAATAATAATAATAATAATAAAGAAAACTAATAACTACAACGGAGTAACCGGACCATAGTCGTTCTGTGATTGATCAGATCTCTTCCCATGGCTTGGCATGCATGAAATGCAGATAAATTGCATGGTTCAATCATCATAATGTGAAATACTGTTTTATTGATGCTGTATTTTGTCCTCATTGTTGCGTGAAAACTCTGTTTGCACACAAATCCTATTTTCCTCACTCAGACGCTCATCAGGGCTGCCAGAGCAAACTGTAAACAAACAGCTAATGCTGAAAACCTAATTAAATAATACCATCAGTTCTAGAACTATTGATGCACACACAATCTTTCACTGAAATTTGCATATTTTTTATTACCAGCCTAAGACTCGTTCTTTCTACCAAAGATAATAAGTATACCCGTTATTGGGAAAACAACCCAAGCTGGCAACACTGATCACTCAAGTTTGCGCAGCTTTTCTCCTGAACGTCACAACTTTCTTCTGTTCAACAATACTGAATGAGTTGATTTTTTATTTATTTATTTATTTATTTATTTATTTATTTATTTGCTTTTTTTTTTTTTTTACTTAAATTAAGGCCACTATACTCAACATCTAACATTGCCTGTTGCCTACCAGACATGTGAGCTATGGAATATTATAATGCTAAACAAACATTATTACTTCAATAAATTAGGACACTAGGAATGATATTCGTTTATATAATAGATATTGACATTGAATGGTTTCGCAGAACTGTTTGATAAGGAAAAAAATCCACAGCCAGGAAAGGAACCGCAATATGTCAGTGAGTCAGTATTTGATCATTGATCTGATGATGTGCAAATCTGAGTCTGTAATCATGTGACCAGTTGTCTGTGTGTAATACCTTTTTTTTTATGTAATTTTTTTTTTTGTAGTCAGAAATGTCATAAAGCTTAAGAATCTAAAACATGAATAAAAAGCGACGCAGCATATAACAGGTTGGTGATGCTTTTGCGCCTTAATGAACTACTTAAGCATGCACCCGGATCACAGGGAAAAGTACGACTGGAAAAGAGGGGTTGGTCCCCTGTGGGTTGAGTTGACATCCTAATTTACTCAAGTAGGCCAGTGGCCCTGAGGAGAGTTTAGCTTGGCTTAAATAGAACTTTTTTGTCTTTCAAAGTATCAGTGCTAGGAGATGTCTATTCACGTTACAATAAACATGAAGACAGATGTTTGTTATATACAATAGAAAACTGCTTCGACAGAAACCAGGAGACTTTTTTCATTTGCTGGCGTTGTCCAACTGTGTTAGTCCAACTTAAATCAGACTTTTAAAATAAATATAAATGGTAGTGCAACTGACTTTGTCAGATTAGTGCACGCTATTGCGATATATATATATATATATATATATATATATATATATATATATATATATATATATATATATATATATATATATATTTTTTTTTTTTTTTGGATTTTTCCCCGATTTTCTCCCTAATTTAGTCGTGTCCAATTCCTCCCCGTCACTAGGGGGCTCCCACATTAAGGCTACTACAACCACTCAGCCGGGAGGGCCGAAGACTATCACGTGTTTCCTCCGAACCACGTGACGCCAGCCGACCGCATCTTTTTTCGGCGTAACTCGCAGCGCTATTCGCTCCCTCCGCTGCGCGAGCTCACAGACGCCCCTGACTGGCTGTAGAGCCGTGATTAATGTCGGAGCACGATGTACCTCTCATCCCTCCCCTCTGAGAGAGCTCGGCCAATCAGCTCTCTCTAGACCTCCGGCTGCGAGAGGTTACAGCACCACCCGGGATTCGAACTAGCGATCTCCGGATGATAGGGCGAGCGCTTTCACCACTGCGCCACTCGGAGGCCCTGCGCTATTGCGATATTGCGGTTGGGAGTCGAGCTATTCCTTGCAGAGATGCAGGAGAAATTGGCCTAGGTGGTCTGCACACGCGGCACAGTCCCCTCATCAGGTTGAAGTTGGCCATATGCGTAAGGGTGGAAGCAGCCGCGGACAATACGGCGGTGTCCTCTGCCTACTGATGAACTCCATCACTACAAGGGATAGCGTGAATCTCGGTTTTACCAAAATGAAAGCATACAGACTGTATAAAATGTACTGTAGAGCACTGTCAGGTTGTCCACGTTTTCACCGCTTAACTGCTACCAGTTTGCCGCTAATTTGTCTATTATTTTGTTGTTTCATATATAAAATGTCAACCAAGAATACAACATTAACATCGGCCGCTATCGCACCGGAGTCGACCATACTTTGGCCAATAAATCGAACCCCCTGCTACGCTTGTACAATGGGAAAAGGACCGTAGTCCTATCAAATAGCCTAGTCGAGATCTAATCATAGCTCGACTTAACTTTGCATGTAAAAGTACCGATTGCATCTCTGACGTGACATGGAAGAAGAATATCACTTACTATAATGACAAAACCAGTTGTGACCGAATGAGTCAGTGTTCAATTCCCAGAACAGGTCAGCTTTGACTGTAGGCTTTGCACTTTCTTAATTAAATATTGATGCATGTTTGACAGATGGATGGATGGATAGTTATTTGTTCCCTTTTTTCACATCGAACAATCGCAATGGAAACATAAACCAACACAGTGTTTTCATATAGGCTTACATTCATTATTTCTGAATACAGTATTGTAAAATTCCTAAATCAGTTTATTGGAAGTTTTTTTTAAAAGTCCTTTTTAATTTGCATATACAAATGATTAATATTCAGAACCAAAAATGTGGACAAGAACTAATTGTGGTTACGTCAGTTCAAGGAAATGTAACGTCAATGCTAATTTCCTCATTTTGGACATAAAACTTTCAAATGTATTGTCTGTATTTTAAACTTGTATTAGTTGCGGTCACTGATTATTACATGCTGAACATGCTGGACACCAGACTTTGGATGTGTACACGAAACCCCAGTCACATTGCGTCTCCAGCCTCTGATCTATCCAGCCTGACAGGTTGTCGCTAAAATATCACAGCAGCTTCTGCTTTACACGTCCTGTCAGCTATCATCTGGGATTCTTTTTAAAGGATCTGACGGTGTATAAAGCATGACAGTTTTTTACCCTAATACGCTAAAACCTGTCATGATAAACATGCATATAGATTACCTTAAATATATTTAAATATAATATATTTTATGAGGGAACATTTTTTTATCTAAGCTTCATTCTTAAGGAAAGGCAGCATCAACGGTAAAATTACAAAAAGTTTCTTTGGTCGTGTCTCTGGTGGAATCCTGAATTAGTGCTTTGTAATGTTTTTCTATCACTACAGGGAAACGGGTTTAGCAGGTTACAAAACTCACGATCATCTAATGAACCCTGACTTTTTGTCATCAAATGAATGGACATGTCTCTGAAATTTATCATACCATTAATTTACACCTGCGACGTTTTATTAGCCAATTTTGTCGTAAAATCTCGCACCTTAGCAGGAGCACTGCCTAAAGCTCCGAGGCACTAATTTGCACCTGGTTTAGCGAGGCGGATATTATCGCACCCAAAACTGACTGACTGCTACTAATTTCCCAAAGTACATCAAACAGAATATGTAATCACCTGCACGTGTGTGTGTGTGTGTGTGTGTGTGTGTGTGTGTGTGTGTGTGTGTGTGTGTGTGTGTGTGTGTGTGTGTGTGTGTGTGTGTGTGTGTGCGGACGTCCCATTTTTGGTGCATATTCATAAAGATTGAAACGGCGCTTAAATTGCGTATTCAGACTTGTACGTCTTACCCTCACAGTTTTCCCACAGAATGCAGCGTAATTATGCCTGAAACAGCCACAAAACACTTGAGACATCTGGCTCGCAGGATAGTGAGTGATGACCATTAGATAATTACATAGCACTGAAGTGATCCGAGTGAGGGATGAGAAACAAATGTCTCCGCTAGTAATTACACCTGTCTCAAATCACAGCTCTCACAGCGAGATAATAGCTGGACGAGGAAGTACATAGAAAAGGAACAGAGGAACGCGTTCAAAGCGATTCCCAGGCCGCTTTTGTGCCATTCAGGTGTCCTTTTATAATATTCTCTCTTTATCTTTGTACTTTTAGTACTGCTGCATAACGATGATGTTTGATCGTCTTAAATGTCAACTCTCTTGAATATGGAATAGGAGAATAGCAAGTCGTGCATGTCTTTTTATTATTACATTTATCAAAATTTTAATCTAGTTAATTAAAATTACACAAACATGATTTTAAAATTTGCAATTTATTATGAGCCCTGTCTGCTCCTATAGTGGCGAACATGTCCGATATCTCCTTTTCAACTTGCACAGGCTTAGCCGAAATGTCTTTCTTCTGTTTTGAACATGCCCAGAATCATCATCAATTACACTAAGTGTGCTGTTACACTAAGGTAGTTCTGTTTACTTACTAATGTCCAATAGTCTCCAGTAACTGTAGTATCCAAACTTCCATCTAGGTGCTTTTTATAATGAAATTTGCCATTCAGCACACCTGGTGATGTTTCCATTATCTCACACAGCCGGGTAACCGCTCTGTGATTATGGGAAGCCATTAGGGTCAAACTAGGGCATATGATTAATAATAATTTGCATTAAATAATAATGACGCTGTAAAACATTTCTATATAAATCACGTGTTAAGATGTTAATATTGACTTATAAAATCTTTTTATGACACCAGGTTCTGACCAAGTAATTTGATTTGGATAAGAGCCATCCCTTGAGTTCTAATATAGAGTATAACAGCACCAGGATGTTTAACTAGATATGCATCACAATGGTCCAAACTGGTAAATTCTATTTTCCCAGTTGGTGATTTAATTAGCCATATTAATACAATTTTGAAGACAAAGGTCCTTTTGTGTATGTTTATATTCCCATTCATCCAAGTCTGGTCATGGTACACCCCTCTCAAATACACCCCTCTCTTTTTAGGGTGTTTGGATCATTTCAGCTGGAGAATGTGGTGTAGGAACGGCTGAAAGAGCTCGGCTGTAGAAGCTGAGCAGAGACATTAGGAGCTTATGCACAGCTGCGGTCATGTTAACTTCAGCGTGGAACAGGAGTAACAAATATTAAAGCGTCTTTAGCGTCAATTATTAACTTATAAAAGATTAACATTAGTGTTAATGTAAGATTTGTTTATTTGATCATAAATGGCATTTGTGGAACTGTTGTATAAAAGCAATATCACACTAAAGGTTTTACTGTTGAACTGAATATCAGCAATGGTTTGCAGCAATGGTCAGCATATTCTTCATTGTGTTGTCTCTTCCATTGGATTTCTCATTGATTGATTTGACTTGGAACATTGTTGGAAAATGGCAAGTACATAACGGAGCTCGTTTAAGAAGCTGTTATTCCTCATTTCTTCATGGTTCGCGACAACTAACTTCTTACAGAATGAACAAAAATGCTGCACTTTTAAATCTGAAAATATGCTTTCCTTCCAGGATATTTCTTCAAGGAGGCCACTGCAGGTGGTTTCATGTGTTTATGACTTGTCCTGTACTTCAGAGGTGAATCTAGCACACCTGCAATCAGCGTCCTATTGGGGTGCTGAATTATTTTAATCGACTGTCGGCTTTGACTGTCGCACAGCGTGCACGGAAGCTTCGTAATTAGGCTATTAATACATGTGAAGTGATGATCATTATAAAGTTATGAACTGGAGTAAAATGTGTTTAATCATTTCATCTTTGATTATTTAGAGCAAAATGTATTTTAGACGGGTGTTTTAAGCCAAACTTCAAGCAGCACATTGACTCTCAACTGCAGTATAGGCAAATGGAGCACGTCATCCTTGAAAATCGATGGATAACTTGTCGCCAACTGGCAGACGAGACTCCTCCATATGTGGGAACTGTACACACAGTCATTCACCGACACCTCTTGCAAGTTACAGGAACTCGGCTAGGAGGTATTTAATGCTAAACTGAACGGATAACGCAGACACGCGCATAGCAGAACCCTGACTTAATTCTACTTCCACTTTGCTCATGCAAGAAGGTTGGTTTCCAGTTTAACCCCTGTGGATGTGATGGTGGTCTCCACCCGAAAACCCTGAGCTAATGCCAAAACTGCAAATCCACTAGAGCCAAAGTGAACAAGCGCATTAGTATCAACCCCTAGGGGTGGTACTGAAGTGTGCTTACTGTATATAAACTGTGTATTTGTATAATTATACCCATGAGATCTTGGATCCATAATAATTACAACAAATATTTAGTTTTACTTGATGACTCATGCATGTTTTTATTTTATGAAAATGATTTTTTATGTTTTAATGCTGCTTGCAGTAGGGACTATTCATTTCTGTGTATTAAATTAAATTCAATTCAGATGAAATTAAAGAAATTAGAACAAATGTTTTACTGCGTCAGGCTACAAATTGCTTAAATATACAGTACAACCTCATTTCACCTCTCGTCTGTACAAACCATTCAGCATCACCAGTGTACTGTACTAATCTCCACCCTGATCATCTGTCATCATCTGCGCCCGTTTCTTTAACCTATTAGATGGTTTATTGATGCTTGAATGATTCACAAGTCACCATGTGGCTTACCAAACAAACAAAAATTTTCTGGAACTAGTCAGATACAGGGACTGGACCAAAGATAAGAGGCATAGAAGGTCTTCCAGGAAGCTTGGAGTACTATTCCTCAATACTACATTAAAAATGCAAGTTTGTTTGTTAGGTCTTTGGGTGCTCAAGGTGAAGACACAACTTTGGCATAGGTTTTAATCGGATTCCCCTCCTGGCGCGACCCTCCATTTTATCCGGGCTTCGGACCGCCACTGCATCCGGTGACTGAAGTACATTGGAAAAAAAACAAGAAGGTCGCAAAATATGATGAAATGAGGGGTGACTCAAGACTTTTGCCCGATGGATGGATGGATGGATGGATGGATGGATACAGTAGATGCATTCATTCATTGCTGATCCCGAAGGAAATGGTTCTTTGTTCTTGCCCATCCACTTAAAGGTTCAGTGTTTTTGCATTTTCAGATGCTTTTATGCTCATGATTGTAAAGGGTAATTATTTGAATCTGACTCTGGTCTTCCTGCCCACCTCAGCCAGTCTGCCCGGTCTCATCTGACCTCTCTCATCACCAAGGCAAGGCGTTTTTGTTTTTGTTTGTTTGTTGTTGTTGTTTTTTTTTCTCTGACCCTTTGGTCTAAATGCTTGTAATATGGGGGAAATCTCAGGAAATATCAGTTTCTGCAATGCTCTAACCCTCTAACCTGCTAGTCACGCAGTTTTTTTTTTTTTTTTTTCTTTTCTTTTTTTCTGTAGGACCAAACTGCCTAAGCACATCCTAGGACACATTACTTTTTTTTTTTTGATTGCCATCTCTTGTCCCAGACCTTGTACACCGATTGAAGCTGCTGTCATTATGTTTAATAAACTGGCACTTTATCCTGCATTCATCATGATTCATTGCAGTGGAATCTTTGCTGAAAAAGTCTAAGCTCGTTTCAGAACAAATCAAATTTGTTCATTTTTATTTACTCATATCCCCCCGCCTCAACCCCCTACAAGTTGCCCTTTGGTCTTTTCATTGGTCTGCAGATTCAGACACATTATGTATGATATTGTGTGTGGGCTAGACAGGCTTCAGCAGTGCTGAAAAGAAGCAGGGTCACTTGCAGGAGCACTTTATTTAATGCTGTGCTGATGATCGTAATCAAGTTTCACTTCACAGTGAAAAAAGCATCCACATTAACACAGCCAGAATGTGCGGACGTGGTAACTGAACAGATGGTTTTGATTTACGCTTGGCTGATTTTTTTCTTTTATTTTCCTCACTGTTATCAATGTCTTTATTTAAAATAAAAATAATATATAAAAATATTTAAATATACAGTGTCCTCCATAATTATTGGCACCCCGGGTGTGTGTTCTTTAATGTGTTAAAATGTGTTCTTTAGCTTCTAAAAAATTCAGTTTCCTTCTAAATAACAGAACCGCAATGGAAAAAAGAGGAAATTCCAACCTTTAATTCAAGTGCATTTATTCAGCTGAAAAAAAATTCCACATTAAGAAATAATTCTTTTACATCAAATCATGGGTGCCACAATTATTACCTCCCCTGATGTTTAATACTTTGTACGACCCACTTTTGCCAACAAAACAGCACCTAATCTTCTACTATAATGCTTCACAAGATTAGAGAACACCGAAAAGGGGATCTTCGACCTCTTTGCACAATGTCTCTAAATCATCAAGTGACCTGACTCCTCTCCTCTTCAGCTCACTCCACAGGTTTTCAATGGGGTTGAGGTCTGAGGACTGAGATGGCCGTGGGAGGAGCTTGATTCTGTGTGTGGTGAACCATTTCTGTGTAGATTTGGCCACATGTTTGGGGTCATTATCTTGCTGAAAGACCCAGTGACGACTCCTCTTCAGCTTTCGCGCAGAGGCCACCGGATTTTGCTTTAAAATTTCCTGGTATTTCAAAGCATTCATGACGCCATGCACCCTAACAAGGTTCCCAGGCCCTCTGGAAGAGAAACAGCCCCACAGCATCACCGATCCTCCCCCATACTTCACAGTGGGCATGAGGTGCTTTTCTGCATACGCCATACCCACTTAGAGTGTTTGTTGCCAAAAATCTCTATCTTGGTCTTATCTATCCAAAGAACACGGTCCTAGTATCGCTTAGCAAACTCCAAACGTTTGCGTTTATGATTGTGACTGAGAAAAGGTTTTTACCTTTCATGCCTCCCAAAGAGATTGTTGGCATGTAGAGGGTGTCTGATGGTTGTTCTGGAGACTTTGTAAGCCCAAGATGCTATCATTTGTTGCAGTTCTTTAACAGTGATTTCTCTTACCATCCTCCTCACTGTGCGTGGAGGCAAAATAAACTTCTAAAAGTGTCCTCGTCCAGGCTTGTTTACTACTCTCCCAGTTTTAAAAAAAAAACAAACTTTTTTCTGATTCCTCTCACAGTAGATATGGGCAGGTGCAGGCGGGTGGCTATTTTCTTGTACCCATTGCCTGACTTGTGAAGGTCGAACACATCTGCCTTACTTGAATGGTGTGTTCCTTTGTCTTTCCCATGTTGAAGAGTGGATAAGAGAAATGGCCTCTGTGTCACGTCATATTTATACCTCAGGGAAGCAGGAAGTGATAAATCACTAATTAAATGTTCCTAGATACTCCGATCAACTTTGTAAACTACTGTAGAAATGACAGAAATACTAAAATTACATTTATTTTCTTGAATTTGGAATCGTTAGGGGTGCCAATAATTGTGGATCAGGTTATTTCATGAAAAATAATTATTTGTTAGTCAGGGATTTTTATCAGGGATTTGTTAATCAGGGATTTTTCATATTTTGAAATATGATTATTTATGAAAAATGTTAAATATTATATATTTTTTTCATTAACATTTTTCATATTTTCTTCTCAGAGGTTTCTTCTAAGTTGTTAATATGTTAATACTGAAATTAGATACCTTTTTTTTCCCCCCCAGCTTTTTCTAATTTCTTCCTTAATTTTAGTCTTGGCCAATTCCTACCCGTCACTACGGCACTCTCGCATCAAGGCTTCAACCACCAACCAGTTGGAGCGCAGCTCATCAAATGTTTCCTCCGAGACACGTGCTACCAGTGAACCTCATGTTTACACCGTATGGAGCACCTGCTTGTTCATGCACCATAACACGCTCTGAGGATAGCGGTATCTGCTCCTTCTGCTTGCATGAGCTGACAGACGCCCATGACAAGCTAGTGTAGCCATGGTTGGCCTCACATCCCAAACAGAGCTCGGCCAATCGGCTCCGTCTAGGCTCCCCGGCTGCGGAAGACCACGGCGTCACCTGAGATTCAAACTCATGAACCTCCTGTGGGATTCTTTATTTTTAATTAAGGATGAAGATTGTACGCTTTTTTTTTTGTCAGACAGGTTAACAATCAATAACTGATTAATATGATAACCAAACGCACATTTCCCTCTGTGCTTACGTTTTATTTAAACCGGTGTAGCGACACAGTCCGGTGTTTAGACTATAAGACTAAAGTATCTATGGACTATTTGTCGGTCTGCCACCATATCAACACTGCCCTCTATATAATGTTCTGTTTTATTATTTAAAATCGTATAACAATTTTGCACAGAGCATTGAATTGCTCAGCCCCTCGACCTCTCACACAGTAGAACACAGACCTGTCTGTAAATAGCACCGCCTTTCCGTATCATGTGCACGTGAACGTAGGACTGTTGAATATGCTTTTGAACAGACGGTTTTTCTAAATGTTTGAGTAACAGCAGCCAATTTTTAGACAGAGCTGTCCATGAAAATAATAATCGCGGAAGGGGATCGTAAGCAGGCCAAGTCATTCCTCAGTTCATGAGGGAAGTTAAGGGAAGTTAATGGCAAGGGCTAGTAAGGGGAGCTACGTAAGCTAACATTAGATAACAGCTGGGCTGGTGAAGTTCAGAATACATTCAAAACACATCGTTATTTAAAATCACTTCAATTCTAAAGAGAATTTTGGATTAACCTAATTTGCATGTCATTGGATTGTGGGAGGAAACCAGAGTACCCGGAGGAAACCCACAAAGCATGTGGAGAACATTCAAACTCCATGCATAGAGACCTGAGAATTTAACCTTCGACTCTGCATCCAGATGGCACGGTGGCGTAGTGGTAGCACTTTGGCCTCGCACCTCCAAAGACATAAATTAAATTACTAAAAAAAAAATTCTAATACCCAATATAAACTAAAGTAGTTTCCCAATGAAAGTCTACACTTCAGACGACAAATGTTTAGTCATCAGCAGCAGCGTCTGGGACAGTGAAGACGGTCAGGTATCCCTGGCATAACTTTCCAGATTTTCATTGGAAACATGTACGACATGTAATTATGTGCACCACAGCCTGCTCAATATCCAAAGGAAACTAGTAAGCCATTAATATTTGCTACGACATTAGCTCACTTCATCTACAGAAGTTAAAACCATTATCTAGCATACATAGTCCACTGGGGCTCCTCCCATTTCATTGGTCTGATACAGTTTTTATTACTTGTTTATTATATCCATTAATATGATGATTTTTTTCACACCCAGATACCATTGTTGCATACCAAGCCTGTTCTCCCCGTGCTTGGTGGGTTTCCCCCGGGCACTCCGGTTTCCTCCTCACAGTTCAAACATACGCGGATTAGGCTCATTGGCAAATTGCCCGTAGTGTGTGAATAAGTGTGTTGGTTTGTTGGCTTTTTACAGAGATTTTAGTTTAGTGTCCAAAATATAGTTGGCTGCAAAATAATCCTGAGCAGAAAAAAATCTATAAAAAAAAAAAAATCAATAAACATATTTTAGTGCATTCTTTTTGATTAATGATCAACCACCAGGTTTAATTATTATTATTTTTTATAGATATTTTCATTAAATTTGTTCATATTTTCTCAGAGGTAATGCGATGGTAATGTGGCTTACTGTGGAAAGCAGGAAGCAGCTGAAGTTTGCCATGTTAAATGTAATTGAAATTAAATTTGCTACCTATTTCCATTATAGATTTTTCTGAATTTCTCCTCTAATTCAAGTCTTAGCCAATTCCCATCCGTCACTATGGCATTCTCACATCAAGCCTTCAGCCACCCACCAGTTGAAATGCAGCTTATCGAGTGTTTCCTCAGATCATACAGTACATAGTCCATTGGGGCTCGTTCCTTTTAATTTGTCTGATACCATTTGTATTACTTTATTTGTTAGTTACGTTAATATGATGATTTATTCACACCCAGATACTATTGTTGTATACCAAAGCTTGTTTTTGTCCTAATTTCATAATCATATGCATTTATTCACTAGTTCACGTAAAAGTTTTTTTTTTTTTAAGTAATTACCTGAGAACTTTTCCATGAGATTTTTCACATTTTGACTTTTACTTGAATGCTTTCTGACTGCGATACTTTTACTCAAGTCAATCAGTTTGTTTAATACTCTTTTCACTCCTGCTCATTTTACATTCGGATTAGGTCAGAGGTTTGAGATCTGGACTTGACTTCTGATGCAAATAGACCTCCTGACTTTGTGTTTTTTTTTTTTTTCTTTTTTTTTTTTCTTGCTTCGGTTTTGCATGGCATCAAATGAGACTTTCTTTCACGTACTTTTATTGCGTTTATTACGAGTGATTTTCCTTTGCTGGATTCACCTAGTCTATGTTGTATTCATTAGGAATATTCCTTTTCGACTTCCTACACGTGTACGTGTTGTGGAGAGGCACTGTATACACTAAAGAATCTGGCCTGCTGCTTTACAATAAGAACCCCGGCCTGTATGCAAAATATTTATTTAAATGTAGTGTGAGGTGTTTACATACATGCAAATCTGCGCTTTTGAATACAGAACTTAGGCCATTGATGTGCCATTGTGTTTTTTTTTTTTTTTTTCTTCTTTTTTTTGCCAAACTCCTTCTTTCCTTGTCCTTACGTTTTCACATTTTAAAAGCGAGACGACATGTTTAAACCTGCGCAGAGCAGCAACTGCATGCACTTCTTTTTCAGATGGTACATGTGAAGCAGAGGATCAAAACTTGAAAGTTGAAAAAAGGAAAATATAATCAAGTCAAAGAATATGAATTAAATAAGAAGGATTACACGGACATATTGTGTCTCATCCAAGATGGCCCGAGTTTCAAAATTGAAATACTTCGGAGTCGTCTAAGAAGGCTCATGATTGCGGTTGTAACCGAGCAAAAGGGAAACTTCTCACCAAGGCTGATTCAAACTGTCTAAACCACCACAGTATCGCATCATGTCAAGTGAGACTCTAAACAGGCAGCTCTAGTTTGAATGTGACTCACTGATGTTTGAGTTTTTTTTTTTTTTTTTTTTTGCTGGGAGGGAGCAGAAGAGAGGTCATAAAGTGTGTGCATGCATTAGTGCGCGGGAGGGATGGCTAAATCATGACTTTCTAATTTTTTGTCGATTTCAGTGTCTGACCATATAAAATAAAATGTAGGCTTATCATGGAAGTGTGTAACTTGTATTTGTGGATTATCAGTAGGGTTTTTTTTTATTATACACAGCTCAGCACAAATAAATTCTTGAGTCATAAAATAACATTTTATATAAAAAAAAAAACAACCACTGGGAATCGAACCTGGACCTTCTGCATGGCAGGCGAAACATCTACTGTACCACATCTACTGTACCACATCTACCACATTCAAAAACTATTCCAGAACAGCTGAGCTTCATGCTTAATTACCTAATACTATACGCGTTATTTCATGGCTTTGAAAAAAAACAGTATTGTTCTAGTACGTAGAAAATAAATTACTTTTTTTTTTTTTTTGCATTGTCCTAATGCACAGGTCCTCAATCCTTTGATGCTCTGTACTGCTGCCACAACACCCGTTTAACCTTTTTTCGTCTTTAATTGTTTATTTACTTAATTTAGCTATGGCACCACAATGGGACCGTCACTGTCTGTAGATATTGACCCAGCTGTACTGATATCATCATTGAGCAGGAGGTCACCCACCACCTTCCCGAATTTCTGCCAGCCTATTGTATTTACTCCAATCATTATACAATGCCTGGTTTGCTTAGTGGCTCATGTTACGTACACGTTCCCGGCTACAGCTGACCCCGCCCGGAACAGAAAACACCAATATCAGCTTGGCCTATTTTGATTTCAGTCTATTCGCTTCACACCAAACTTCACCCACTTGGGCTCTGTACTGTACTATACATAGGCAAACTAGTTTCCCTAGTACATACTGTATGATGGGGAGAGAGCGAGAACGTTGTTAATCCCAAAAGGAAATTGTAACTTCACCGCAGCCAGTTCACGGATTATATATCCAGTATCATCATGGCTATATAAATGTAAGGAAGAATATTAAGGGCAGATTAAAAATTAAATTACAATGAGATAAGGGTAAAGTTATACTGTGTACATTGTGTATGTGTATAAATATGAGTGTATTGTCTGTATGTCCATGACGGTTGTATGTGCAGATGGGAACATGAGTAACTCTACCTAATGTTTCGCCAACATGTTGAAATATTAATAAAAGAGAGAATGACACGATCATATCAGTGCAATGAAAACAATGTATATGAGCATATTTATAGTGATGTCACAGAAGGAGCATTTATTATCCACAGAACATAGTCAGTTATTTTACTTCGCATATTTTTCTGCGACTGGCGGAACTAACTAACCACGTCTGACAGTTAGTGTAATTAACAGGGGTGGAAGTAGTTTTAAGTATCTCAGTACTACTACAGTATATAGCCTAAGGCTAAGTATAGCTGACACAGACGGATGCGCCTCTTGCGCGAGTTGGTGACGAAGTATTCCGTCAATTTTCAAGGATCATGCGTTCCTCTCACCGGATGCATGTTCACAGGAACGACTGCACCCAGACACCTCGGCACCCAGGCAGGATCATCGTTCATGGAAATGCGGCCTTCTTTAAAATATTTTCACCATTCAAATGTTTCACTGCGGCTAAGAATCTCATCCCTGTGCTGTGCTTGAAATCTTCTGTAAGTGTCGGTCGCCTTCATTCGCAAGAAATTTGATCACAAATCCCAGTTTGACTTGAACACCCCTCATACTTGCGCTCTTGTACAGTATAACCACATACTACTTATGCATACATACATACTCTGTAACCAAGTATGTACAGAATTATGATGTATGAATATATTGACACCCCCTCTTAACTGTACCATAATGCACGAAAAAGTTCTCCAGAGAGTAGTCATGTTTGTCATTTATATCAACACTTTGCTGTTTCTATTTGGTTTTTACTTGCATGAGAGCATGCAAGATCTTGCACAGTCATTTAGAGCTTGAGGCACTCCAAGCAAAAAAAAAAAATAAAAAATAACCCTCCACTGCTATCTGACTAATGACACCCGAACATCTGGTCCTACTCTGGCTGCCCCAGAGATTGCTTACCCCCCCCTATAACCATAGGAGGGTGTGGTTAGTATGAGGTCTCATCGAGGTCTTAATCACAGAGTCGGATTACTCCGCTGTTCTTCTCTTTCAGACCGGATTGCGGATTGCTATGGTGTTGACCTTGAGGTTAGAATTCCTTCCTGTTGATGTACTATTCTGTCAAATCACTTAACAGGGCACAATGCGGCGCCTCACACCCCAGGCTGACTCCGGCAAACTGGCCTCAACTGTCTAAAATCAAGCACACACCCACACACTCGACTGGTCACCGAGCTTACTCACATCCCAGTTTGAACCGAACATGCAATACCGTTGCCGTTTTCAGCATTCGATTACGACCAACCCGGCTGATCCCACAGCTGTACTATCCGGCGGTTGTGAGTCAGATTGCCGACGCAAGTGTAAACATGAAGCCGTCCACTTTAACCCCTCCTCCAGCTTTCTTTTTTAGTACGCTCTTCAGATCTTTCCGGCTTTCTCTTCTGCCCACACACACACATATATACATACACTTCTGCCCTTTTGAGCTTCCCCTCCAGAGATGCACTAACATTCATATGCACTTCCACCATCCTGTATCGGCCCCCCCCCAACCCACACCCACACCTCTGCTCCCCGGAAACCTCTTTAGAAAGCCGCTACCCTTGTGTACACACACACACACACACACACACACACACACACACACACACACACACACACAGTTTATATCGATTGCACATCTGGCTTTCCAACTTCGTGAACACACACAGTCTGCTCCTGGATGGAGATGTCTGTAACCTCCGTAGTCTGTCTGCCAAGTCTGTAAACACTATTAATGCAAGCTTACAGTAGTTTAGATTAAGATATCAGGGGTAATAATGAGAACTGCATACTCGTCGAGATAACGTAATATGTGATCATCAAATAATCCGTTCATTGACAAGATGCCGGAAAGATTATTTGCTTATTTTTTACATTTATCCTAATATCGCTGCGCAGGAATTGAGAGCGCAGTGAGCAGAGAGCAGCCACGTGCGTTTCTCTGGTGGGCAAGACATGAATAAGATATGGACGCCTTCGATTCAACGGGACGCCAGAGATTTGGACTACAGCGCTGTTATTAAGCATGACCCATGGTAGTGGTCTTCACAGTTCCTCAGTGGTGTATTTACTAATTTGGTCACGGAGCTGGAATTCCACCGTGTGTATCTAACAGCCCTCTGTTTTCCATTTCCACTGAGTTAATGATGACGGATGTGTTTCCAAGTTTGCACTGTGTAACTTTGCCCAGAAACACAACAGACCACCATGTACAACTTTTTAAGGAAAAGGATTTTTTTCATGCACATTTAATATTAGTCCCCCTCACCTCACCTCACCTCACCGCTGCTTTGATTTCATATGTAATCATGTTGGTTCGACATGAACGCTGATTTGATAAGATGTGTGTTTCCATGCACACAGCATTTAATCTGAATATACCTTACTGTTTTTTTGTTTGTTTTTGTGAAAAGTGGTTCTGCTTGCTGTGAAATGGTTAATGTAACAGGGAGAAGAACTTTTTTTTTCTCGAATTTTGGTAGGTTTTTCATCTTTTTTTTTTTTTTGATTAATCTTGACTTTAAGAATTCAGCATCATCTATGATTGGTTAGATTCTTTTATTACATGTGGAACAGCTAACCAATCAGTGCGCCAGTGGAAAGATTCCTTCCTGGAAACTCGTGAAATTGCCTGTTGTTACCCCCCCCACTTGAGGCAAATGTGCTCAGAAAGAATACATTTTTTTCAACCATAGAGAAACAATTAGATCACGTGTTTACATGGCTAATATTTGCCTGTTGAAAACAAATGATTGACATTTTACACCAGTGTCATTCCGATCAGGCTGGATCAGATAAGGCTTTTAATCCAATTATTAATGGAATGTTGGCGTCCATGTGAATTTCTCCCAATAAAAAAAAATTAAACATAATCTTTTCTTTTTTTCTTTTTTTTTTTTCTTCCAAGACAAGTGTGAGATTCAGCATACTCCGAGTCTCTAATGACGCAATTAGATTGTATAATGGCCACTTGTTTGGCAAGTTAACATTTAATATCATTACACAATGACTTCAGGGGTTAGAATCTAACCATAGTCTATGTATACTCTGTGAATCACAATTTTTCCCCATAGGAATTAAGATCAGGATTATCTGATTCTCATTTTTTTCAACCAGAACATTTATTGCACTCGGGGACAAAAAAAAAAAAAAAGAAAACTTAAATGTGCTGTCTACACAGAAATGTCCCCCCCCCCCCCTTATTTTAGAACCTCAAAGTTAATAACTTAAATAGGGCGATATAATGTTGTGTAAAAACTTAAATTGGACATAAATAGAATGTTAATAATAATTAAAAATGACGAATAAATAGCATGTGCATCATTGCACACTCCTCCAACTACAGTACTTCATCGTTGCATGCGTTAGTTTGTATCACATGGAGATCACTGAAAATTAGGAATTAACCACAACTAGCTCGGTGTAACTGTAACATAATCAATAAAAAATGGCAACTGCACTTATTCACTCTTGTAATCTCATCAACTCATTATAAACACAAGAAAGACATTTTGAATAAAACGTGCGCTCGCCAATTGCGCAAGCAAAGTTAAAAAGGATACAGACATGGTCACCACTATAGGAGCGGACAGGGCTCACGATATGATTGCTGCTGCAAGGAGTCTACCATTTGTGGGATTTTAATATAACATTTATTAAATGTTAATGTTTGATATAATAAAGCTCCAAAACCTATTTCCTCCGACCCGTTGTCATGCATTTCTTTTTTCCAACATTGAACGTTTATAATACAAGTAAATCTGAGTATTTTAAAATTGGGATCAAATAAAAAAGAAAATTATTATTATTTTCTATCAATTGACAGCACTTATAATGTAGTATGTTTTGAATCATGAAATGCTGAAACATTGTCCATTAGTACTGTTTTCTCTCTCTTTCTCTCTCACATACACACCCATAAGCCAACACTCGATTGGATGAGGGACTGAGCGCTCACTCGTCTCACAGCTGGACTTTGTCAACATGCCAGGGTACACACACACCCAGACCCAGATACACACGGACGTCTATTTACAGAGAAAGCTAGGGGGATGAAAAGGGGAATATTGGAATCCACAGTGGAATAAGCCTACGTTGTTGCTATAGCGACTGTCAGATAGTCCTTTGAGCCATGACATCATCCCAGGTTTTTACGAGCAAACGCAGTCAAATCTATCTGTATGACTTTTATTACTACATTATGGTTTTCTCTGCATGCATTTGAATGCTTGATTAATCACGTCTGCATAAAACCCAAATGACTAGGAATGGAAAAGAAAAAATTCATTATTTAATATGTAGGTTCTCTGTGACTTATACATAGCATTAAAAAGCCAATGTGACAAGAAGGTAATAAAATGTTTTTTTTTTAATTAGTTCTTCAACTTCAATGTTCCAGGTTTGTATTCATATATTTACTTTTACACAAGTAAAAGTTTCCTAGGAGTCTTGTAAAAAAAATCTGCCATCTTGCTAACATCATCCTGAGCTCTAGGCCCATAACACCTGACCCCTAAACCCTAACGGAGTACATGTGCCACTTTTATGTACTTCTGTTCAATATTTAAACCTTTTTAATGTCCCATATTTTACTACTACTTAAACAGTTTAACATGGGTCTCACAGTCCTCCCAAAGTGTCTGCTCCAGCAGAACTACCTCTCAGATACTGCATTCTTTCTTCTAAATGCCTCTGTTTCATTCATCCAAACATGGACTTTCAGTATCTGTGTAAATGAGCAATTACTGATCCATACCTCACTATAGAACAGAAGACCTGAGTAACATGATGTGGGAAGGGATTCTTCTTGCATGAGGTCATAATCGGGGGAAAAATCTAATCGGCTTGTTTAATCCCTGAGTAGTGGATGGGTGGGTGGATGAATGGATGGGTGGATGAATGGATGGGTGGATGGATGGATGGCTGGATAGTACTTTATTAATTCGAAAACTGAAATTGTATAATTGTATAATGCGACCATGGAAAGGCGTTAACCCTCTGAATATCTAAATATGACTGAAAAGTGAATTTTGAGCAATAGTTTCCATTTAAACTTAAAGTATGCTATAGATGTGCATTTTTTTTAGCCTTCCTTTCTTCCAAAAGGTGCACACTTGTTTGTACTTGTTAGTTGCTTAACAGTAGAAAAAGGAATAGCTGCAATTGTTTTCCTTTAAATATAAAAGTAAAAATTTTAATAATATATAAACACTGAAACAAATCCACACAGGTCCCAGAGAAATACCAGCCCAAGCTGAGTGTTTTTCATACCAAAGGAAAATGATGACAATATGCTAAATTGTAATGTAGGGTTTTATCTTTTGCTGCATTGATATCGATAGAAAGATCTGTCTCAATCACAAGTTTGGACACGCCTTCTAATCCCACAGTCTTTTCTGATTTTTATTTCTTTTTTTATCTCCTTTGAACAGTTGATATTGAGATGTTTCTGCTACTTATGCTCTGTAAATTCTTCATAACGGCTCTAACCTGAGGTGCTGTTTGTTAATTGGTGATTTCTGAGGCTGGTAATTCTAAATGAACTTCTCCTCTGCAGCAGACGTAAGTTTTGGTCTTGCTTTCCTGGGATGGTCTTCATGAGAGCTAATTTCATCATGGCGCTTGATGAGTTTTGTAATTCACTTGACAACACTGTTCTTGCAAGAACCATTCCAGAACAGCTGACCTCCCATGTCTTCAAATGACAATTGACTTTTGCCGTTGTTACTTAATTATCCAATGCTGTACATGTTATTTTACAGTAAAAAAATAAATAAAAATCCAATATTGTTCAATAATGAAAAAAATCCTTGCATCCAAACATTTGACTAATATTGTACTATACCTTTTGTGTTTGTTTTTGTGATTTGTGTCATTTATCTTGTATTTGGTCATCTATTGAGAAGATTATTCAAAAATGTGTAACTGTGTGTTTATGCCGTGCATTTGCATATACTTTGAAATGATTATTACTGCTTCGCGGGTGTTCATGAAATCTTCATCTTATTCGAGATGAAAACCTTCAGGGGTGCACAAATCACAAATCAATAATAGGACTAATCTATGTCCTATCTATTAAAGTCTTAAAGTACTGCTGTTTCATGACTGGAACTCCAATTAAGTAGAATGAAGATGTGTGTTTGTGTGCACGCATATGCTGTTATCTATATACATATACACACACACACACACACACACACACACACACACACACACACACACACACACACACACACACACACACATTTTCATTTTCCCAGGATGAATCATTTAGATGAAAGTGCGGGTTGTGCTAGTGTTGTATAAGAGCTTTTGTGCTTCACTATTCTGTATTTTGCGCAGTTTAGTCACTGTTTCCACATATCTCGTTATTTCTGGAAAAGACTTGGGAAAGAGCAACCAACACCACAGCTCTGGCGAAGATGCTGTGCACTACTGAGAATTACACTACGACCAAAACAATGCAGACAATTGTCCACTACACTCGAAGTTTTTCCCACAAAGTTCGAAGCACACAATCATCAAGAATGTCTTTGTACGCTGTAGAATTACACTAGAACCAAAGAGCCTGAACATGTTTCACTTTGACGGTTCTCCAGTGCGTGAACTTGAACTAGAACAGAGGCTGTGATTGCTGGTCTGACAATCTAAAGTACCTTGCAGATCCTACTTGGATAGATAGTTGATAACAGTAGATAAGAGTTACAGCTTTAAATTGTATTGTACTGGTGCACTGCTCATATGCTTATACTGTATATTGTGTTGATTCCGCTGAAAAACGACATCTATACAGGAGGGACACCTGAACCAGGCTTCAGATATACATGGTGATAAATACTTGTGATGCAGTTAAACCTCTGCTTTATGTTTTAGTCATTGACAAAATCGCATATTGTAAAAGATATTTTTTTTGGGGGGGAGGTTTGATTTGACATCATACTGTAGGTCTTGATGGATACAATGAAAGGCATTCATTCGTGTACAAATGTAGATCTGTTCCTGTTGTGTCGGAACTTTTAAAATGAAAGTTAATGAAGTCATGAAGCAACATGGAAAGAAATAGCGGGATACTTGCTGCTTCCTCTTTCTTTACTACATAAACCACATGTAGAATTTGCATTCATGCTGTCCTCGCGGTTTTACTAGCCGTGAATATCCCCTTCTCTTTTCCTTCTCCTTTTTTTTTTTTTTGCATGACTTCACACTACTCTGCATGCTGATGTAAGCAGAAGGTAGCAATCGTTAATCACAACTCTTATCATTAGAGGATATTCATCATCTAGAACCTCATACATATGGTGGGACATGTAGTCATAGATATGGATATGGCTCCTCGGTATGAAAATGTTTTAAGGAAATTGTTTATTTATTTATTTATTTTTTTCGGTTTAATTTTTCAATCTGTTTTGGTTTGTAACCTGCGTCATCAGGCATCTCAAACGAATTTGTTTACTGGTGGGGGAAAAACAATGCCGTGTGTGAGTTTAGAACTCATTTGCATAGGCTTGGTGCTATCAGATGAGGATTTGCATCCTGAGATGTGGAGGAGGTAGCCAAAATTAGAGCAGTTAAAAAAATATACTATTTCTTTCTTTTTGCAGGATTCATAAACAGGAGTCGGTAGAATTGTAGCACTGTGTAGAGATTCTGTGAATGATGATCAACTAGGAGTGAGAGAGAGAGAGAGAGAGAGGCTGGAACCAGAGAGACATGGATTGATGCTGCACTTTAAAAAGTACATGAAATACAGAGCAAAGTCAGATAGGATTAGGGATGACTGAGATAGAAGGATAAAAAAAAAAAAAAAAAAGCAGATCAGATTCAGTGTTTATTCAGGAAATACTAAGCATCTCTCATGCTGTTCAGACAGCAAGACAATGATAGACCTGCGTTTTATATATATATATATATATATATATATATATATATATATATATATATATATATATATATATATATATATATATATATATATATATATATATATAATAATTTTTTTTTTTTTTTTAAGCAAGGGCTTAGGAATGTGTGTAGGGGTGAAATACTGTATATGTGTATCCTTGTACATCATGCTGTTTAACAGGTCTTGTGTTTGATCACAGCTGCAATGAATCAATCTAGTTTTTCACAGTTTCCTTTCATTCCTTTTGGTCCACCGCTGACTGAGCAACTGCCTGTGGTCTGTGTGTGTGCGCGCGCTTGTGTGTGTTTGTGTGTGTGAGAGCTAACAGTAGGAGGTCTTTTCCTATTTATTTTCATGCTGAGTGTTTTGTACACTTTTTTTTTTTTTTCATGTCATACTTGCTTTGGCATCCAGATTCATTTCCATAGAGAGACACACATCTCAAATATTTCTGTCTCATATTTGTGAACAATGAATCAGAGCTCGTATCGGTTTATGGTTCATTATCCATTAGCAAAGCGAACGCTCCAGTATATATTTATCCAGTAATCATTTTTTTTCTTTTTTTTTTTTCTTTTTTTTATATGGGCTACTCATATCAAGTTATGAGGTTATGAAATGAGCACAGGGGGAATATTAGAGGAGATCACCCGGGGCAGTCCAGACTATAAGGAAGTAATTTCATGGCATTCACTACAGCAGTGAATTTTATGTCGATTTTTGGACATTGTGAGTTTTGATTTAGTTTGATTCAATAGCACTAAGGTATAATATCTGATTTGTTCTAAGCAGCAATATTTACTAAGTGTTTAATTCTGTGTAGCTTATGTTGCTGAATTATATATATATATATATATATATATATATATATATATATATATATATATATATATATATATATATTTATTTCATGTTAAATACAGTACAAACTTGTTTTTTTTTTTCCCATGGAAAATCCACTGTGCCGGGACAGGGGTGGCGGTCATTAAGTTGTTGGACTGCAGACCAGAAGGGCTTTGGTTTAATCCCTGATGCATCTGGGTCGCCACTGTTGAATCCTTGAGCAAGATCCTTCACCGCTAAGCGCGTAGATACAATCTGCATCAAGCTAGCAAACTGACCCTCTAAATAACCGTCTCGGAAGCAGCGGATATATCTATTGCCAGGTGGCACTTAGACGGAACCAGCCATCTTCCATCTCTCATGCCACACTCCAGTCCAGTAGGTGGCAGTAATTCACCAACCAGTCCTAAACTCAAAAGTGAAAGAAGAAATGACACTGAATAGGAAACCTATCAATTAAAAGAAGTGGCCCACATTTACTTTATAATATGTCAGTAATAGTGCGTTGTTACCTTATTTAAGCTCCAGTGAACTGATGAAATTCCATGCTTGCATATTATATAATCAAGGCTAACCTAATATAATGCAAAAATGTTTTATAGCTGGCTCTAGAGTATAATCCTAGGAGCAACCTTGCAGTTCTAAAAAATGACTCCAACACAGATTGCCGAAAGATGCAGTTCCTTGAATGGCCACTAAGCCCCAAAACAGACTCAGTTCTTCACAACAGATATAAAACCGTTTATAGCTTAGTACAAAAAATGGATTTAAGTTCCATAGCTAGGTTCCCCATTCATGACAAATTTTTCTGTAACCCATCAGTTACATTTTTATTAAGCTGTAAATTTGTGCATACTTAGGGGCGTAGCTGATTTACTGTGCAGCGTGCTATGCACCTCTTTAGCTTAGCAGCAAAGGGCTAGCTTAGTGTTTACATGGCACATCATGTTTGCACCTTCGTAATTGTTGAATATTTTAGCCATGAGATGTTGCGTGTTCCCTTTGTATGCATGTAAAAGTTATTTTTCAGGTCTGGTTCAGGTCTTTATATTTTCTCTTGATGTCTGCAGTTTTTTCTTAGATTCATCGGTCTTTCCAAATACCTTAATGCTGTGCTAATTAATTAAAAGAGGGAAAAATAGTCCCTCAGCAGTGTAGTCCAGCAGGAATTCAGTGGAATGCACTATAGTTACAGTAACTAGGTACGCGACGCCACCCTGAAGCACATTACATTTAAATATAGCTATGTAACAAACTTTTGCTTTTTGTTTTTTCTTATTTTGTTTCTCAGGCAACTATCAATAAATCACCATCACCCAGACATAAAATCTACTTTTCCCAGACGAGTGGTTTGTCCATCTCTGGATAGCTTTTCACTTGGAATATTGATGGCTGCACTCTGACAAACTCAAGAGAGAGTCATGTATTTCAGCAAGATAAGAATAATAAAAAAAACATATAGAGGTGTCTGGTTTTTGGTCACGGTTATGATTGTAGCTCACAACTTAAGAGTCCAGGGGAAATATCTGCAGAAACATGAGGATTCATATTTTATGACATTGATGTACCGTACCAGTCAACAGTTTTGACACGTGTTTGTACAAATTTTCTACATTTAAAAACCATACTAGATTTCTTCAGAACTATGACGTAACACATATGGCATTAGTAATTAAGGAACAACAGTAATGTTGTTATTTTAAGACCTAAAGGTCAGTTGTTCTGGAATAGTTCTTGCAAGAACAGCATTGTCATGTGTATTTGCAAAACCCATCAAGCACCATGATGACACTTTCTCAGCATGAAGACCATCCCAGGAAAGCAAGACCAAAACTTACCTCTGCTGCAGAAAAGTTCATTTAGAGTTACCAGCCTCAGATTAGAGCCGTTCTGAAGGGATTACAGAGCATAAGAGCAGGCGTATCTCAATATCAACTGCTCGAAGCAGATTGTTGCATATCTTGGACACCTTCAGCATTGGTTTACAATGTAGAAAGAAGAAAAAAAAATCATAAAAGACAATTGAATTAGAACGTGTGTCCTTAAACTTGACTAGTACTGTATGATGTCATACTGTAGATAAACACTGGGTAAAAATGCCGTTTTTTTTTTTTTTTTTTTTTAACTGGAAGAAATAGATGAGTTTTACAGACTTTAAGAGGCTCGTAAACGGAGAGCTTCCAGTACATGAGTATATTATTATATCACAATGTGGTAATGCTTGACGTGAGCTCATAATATATAGCACCCTAATTAGGAAAAAATTATATATACAAGAGGGTTTTTTCATATTCTCACAAGCCTTGGGCAATTATAGGAGTAAATGTTGAAGTATGCATCTTAATGTTTCCTATGCACTTTTATTTTTCATGTCTAAATAAATGTGCGCTCTCTCTCTAGCTCTCTCTCTCACACACACAAATATGTTTGACTTCTGAATGGAGTTATTTTTAGCTCTTAACATGTCTAAAGATGCCAAGTGCATTCTTTCTTCCTGCAGCTCTTTTCAGCATATAATGCCTACCCCTGCCTATCACACTTCTGTGTGTGTGTGTGTGTGTGTGTGTGTGTGTGTGTGTGTGTGTGTGTGTGTGTGTGTGTGTGTGTGTGTGTGTGTGTGTGTGTGTTCCTTTTTTTTCTCCCCCAGATTATCTTTCTGCCTGGCTAATCTTCTTAGCATGTGCGCGCGTGTGTGTCTGTGTGTGTGTGTCTGTGTGTGTCATGGGATTTGTATAGATAGTTGTTTTGAAGCGTGCGACCTCTTTGTCCACTGATGCCATGATTTTCACAGCCCCATTTTTCTCTGCCACCTTTCATGTGAGCATTTGTGTTCTGCGTCATGTTTTTGTAGAGAGCACACATCTGAGAGAAGAGTGTATTTCCTCTTAAACTTGTCACACATTAGATTCACTATCCATTACCTGAACGCAGTTCTGAAGCACACACTGGTTCACTGACGCCATACAGTCTGGGTCCCTTTTTTCTTTTCTTTTTTCTACTCAAACCAACACAAGGCTTCTTTTGCATACTTACACTTTGTATTGCAACATTTGAATAAATGAATAATTCTGAATATTTTAACTTAAAATATTTTTTTACGAGAAATAATAAAATAAAAACGCCGTGTTGGAGAGTGACATTTAAAGCGGCACGCCATTTAAGATGAATCACACGTTGTGTGTATGTGTCTTACAATTATCACAGCAATTTGTGAGATGACTCAGAAGCTCTCCCTGGGAATGCTTCTGGGACCAAACATGTCAGACCAGTGTGTACCTGACTCTGTCTCAGTAGCCCCATTCACACAGATGGCGGCGGAAATATTGCACTGTTGTCATGCTGTGGCGTTCTGTGTAAAAAGAATGTCGGCGGTGGGATTGTTGGTGCGCTTTTAATCCAGGAGCAGAGGTACTGACATGGGTGAGACGGGATTTATGTGAAAAAGAAAACCACAGTTGCGAAATAGGGGTATGACATATTGTGATGTGTGCGACACTTTATTGGGAGGTTTAAACAACAACTAGCGTCTAACCCAACTATATCTTGTATCGAGCAGACTAGATGTACCTACTTCACTTAATTACTGCTAAAGCTGTAGAGCATAAAGTAAAACATAACTGAACGATCAGCTGAGAGATTGACACTGATCACCAGACTTTTATTTGTGGATTACATTCAAATATTTAGGTGTTACATGACAGCGCTGAACACATTCTAGCAGTAAGATGTAAAAAGAGCCTTTTCCTGACAAATCGTGCAGTAGAAGAATTTGGCTTCATCTACAGGTATGTCTCTGGTTGGTCAGACAGCAACAGCATGAAGGCAGGACTTGGTTAAGCACAGAGTCAGTCGGAATCGGGGCGATGCGAGTTCCGATTAGAGTGCTGCGTTTGGTGATTTAATGTTTATGTGCATGGATAGCACCTCAACACTCAGTACAGTGACTCCTAACTACAGTGAAGGCAAATGTAAAAATGAAAAAATGAATGAAAATCTACGGATAAGTTGTTGCCAACTTGCAGAAGAGGTGCATCTGTCTGTAACTGCAACTGTACAGGCAGTCATTCACCTACGGTACACCACTTGCATGTACTTACAGGAACTTGCTGGGAGGTATTTAATGTTAAACTGAACTGATAACACCAGATATATATTTCAGAAACTGCTTTAATTCGACTATCGTAATTTTCATGAAAGATGGTCGGCTTCCAGTTTAACCCATGTCGTTGTGATGGTACTGTAGTCTCCACCCAAAAAACCTGAGCTGATACCAATACCTCAAATCCCCTAGTATACAAAGTGCACCTGTATCAACCCCTAGGGGAAAAGTATGTACTCAAATGTGCTTTTTTTTTTTTTTTTTTTTTTTAAATACTGTGTATATATATACTGTGTATGTATAAACACACATACACACAGTACATACATATATACACAGTATATATACAGTATATACATACTGTGTGTACAGTAGGTGTATACTGTATATATAATGTATTTATGTAATCATACCCATGAGAATGAAATCTCAAAACTATAATAATAACAAATAAATAGTTTTTTTTTAATCCTCACAAGAACAAATTAAATTAAATGACATTATATAGATCAAATTAAAGAAATTAGACTTTTATTTAATGTGAATTAATGACCGGTGCAAAATGCCTTAAGATACTATTTTAAAAAGTGATTATGCAACAACCTCTGCAGCATCCTCATTTCCCCTCTCGTCTGTTCCAACCACTCAGCTTTCAGCATCACCTGTACCTGTTTCTCACTGGTTCATGCCTTAAGTTAGATACAAGGACTGGACTGAAAATAGAAGGCAAAAAAGTATATTTGACATTTTATTTTAAAAATACAAAAAAAACTATTTTGAATTGTTTCAAGGTGTCAAATGTAAAACTTTAGGTGCCAATTATTATAGCAAGTAATTCAGTAATTAAAACTGAACTCGAAGTCTGGTTTGTCTGTGCCAGAGCGGAACACGTCTCACTTTTGACTGCTTGTCTCTTAACAAATGGATGAACCACATGAATAGTCATACAGCTGTTGGTGTGTGTATACACACACACACATGCACCACACCACACACACCATGCCTGAATGAGTTTGCAGAATGAAGAGTGGCACATTGCCATGGAAACATTAGTCTATTTATAGCCAGAGTACAGTAATGATTGACATCATTACCATATTCATGAACGCACGCCACCTTTAATGTTAATTCTGTTCTTCCTGTAGTTAAGACGGCCTACATGAGGACTTTAGTTCCCTTCATCTTCTTTTCTTCCCTCCAGGCCAAGGGAGACAATCTTCATGGGAATCGACACATTTATAGACCTTAAACTAGATAATCTTTAATATGATTTTTAATGAGCAAGACTGAGATTTTTTTTTTCTTTCTTTCTTTCCTTCAGTTTTTTTTCCCTCTCGGCTTGAGTTTGAGATAATAATTAGGTTTAGGGCAGAGAAAAATGACGGTGTGTGAGGGAATATGTGTTGTAGTCCTGTTTTGTAATAGAATTATATTTAGCCTGCCTCTCACTATAATTAGTAATGTTATGTATTTTCTTTTTTCCTTGTGGAAATCCCTTCTTTATTATTTATCACACAGCCAGCGATGAGTTTAAGGATGTCTAGCATTTCGGAATGCCGTTAAAAAATTGTGTATTGGTAAAATTTGTGGGAGATATTAAAATTTACCCAGATTAAGAATCGCAATTGAATTTTAAAGTACGGTAGAGTAAATAAAAACAAAACAAAACAAATGAACAACAAATTGCAATGCATATTTTTCAAGAGATATAATATTCTAATAAGTACATAGATGATACAATAATTTGTCCATACTTATTGAGAAGAAAAAGCTAAAAAAAAAAAAAAAAAAAGAATTATTATAGGATGGCAATCATAAAACAGCTTGGAGGAGATTTAATTAAAATCGTAGTCGTTTTATTGAGATGACTAACAAAGAGCGTGATTATTTATTTATTTTATTTTATTTATTTATTTATTTTTTAAGCAGTTTCTCAGCATTTGGGAATTGACCCCAGTTTGAAGAAAATCATTGTTTGAATGGTGGTGAGAAACTTTTTTCAGTAACTCTATTTGTTATCACCATAAAGATCTTCGTTTTATGCGAGCAAAACAATGGAGTCTGATTCGAAAAATGCCTATTGATAAACTACAGTCATTTCTGGCCAACAGACATGTACAGCCCTGTGTCAGAAAGCTGTGTTTTAAGCATAGCTCATGGTTCCTCCAACAGGATAATGAGTTAAACACGATCCTATAAAGCAACCCAGAATGAGAGAAAGAGAACATGAATTGTCCTGAAGTCTGCTCTGAGTTCTGACCCGAGTCCATCTGAGCATCTGTGGAAAGAGCTGAAAATTGGAGTTTGCTCAAGAAGAGTGGGCTAAATCTTACTTCGAGCTGTAGAAAGCACTTGAGTGTGGTCATTGCCTCCGAAGTCTGTGATTATAGTAGGGTTATATAGCAAAGCCGGTATTTTTCTCCACATCAGATTCATTTGTTTAGTTATGTCAGACATCGAAGGCAGTAGTTCTCAGAGAGAGAGAGGGAGAAATGCCACTGCCTGGCTGAAAAGTAGTTTGGGGTGCAAAGGGTCCTGAGACCCACACTTTAGTTTGTGTTATGGTTTTTGAATCATGGGGCATTTCTCCCCAAGGATAGACATGCCCATGCACCCAGCCATCCACATTATGTAAAAGATTCATCAGATCAGGACACCTTTTTCCATTGTGCTGTGGTCCAGTTCTTCTGCATACTGTATAATGCCGACATTACCAATTAGATGGTGTTTAAATAGTGTGCCCAATGGATGAGCTTTTGGTGGTGGACACGGGTCAGCATGGGCACCCTGACCAGTCAGCTCCTTATGCAATAAACTGCAGTGCCCTGTGTATTCTGTGTGTTCACCTTCCTATCAGAACCAGCTTTGACCTTTTTCAGCAATTTGGGCTTCAACAGCTCATTTTCTGGAACTACACTTCGCTCCCCATGTGCATCAATGAGCAAGCCTTTCTATTGCCCCGTCTCCGGTTATCCGGTTTTCCCTTCCTTGGACCACTTTTTAGCATGTCCTGACCACTCCAGACTGGGTACGTCCCAAAAGAGCTGCAGTTTTGTCGTTGCTCTAACCCAGTTGTCTAGCCATCATAATTTGGCCTTTGTCAAAGTCACTTAAATCCCTACGCTTGCCCAATTTTCTGCTTCCAACACATCGACTTGTTTACTTGCTGCCTAATATATCTCATCCTCTTCCTGGTGGAAATCTAACAAGCTTATCAATTGTTATTCACTTCACCTGTCAGCGGTCATAATGTTACAACTGACTGCTACTGTCAGTAAGTATTTCCCTACTGCAAATGTACCAATCAAAAACTGATGGATGGTGGATTATTGGGGAGTTTGCAGTAATGCTCAGTTAAAATAATAAAGTATGATGAGTCCTGATAGACCCTATACTACACTAGAGAGATGGAGTAAGAAGGGAAGTGCATGAAGTAATACACCCATCATGCATAGTGCCCAGTATACAAGCCTCTGGAGTCAATATTGCTGGGATTAGACCTTTTAAACTGAAATAATACTATGTGGCAATAAATTAAAGTCAGCTGATGTCCTGAATGTACTGAATGACCAGTCAATTAAATTTTTCCTTCGCTGATGGCATATTCATATTCCAGGACTCAAAGAATGAAATAGTGATTCTGACCACGTAAGGATTTATTCATGAATTGAATCCTGACCTTAATTCCATTAACGGCTTTTGGGATGTGCTGGTGAGGACTTTAAGGAGTGGTTTGAATCCCCAGTCATCAATGCAAGATCTCGGCATAAAATGGACACAACTCTGGGTGGAAATTAATTTTGAGGCTATTGAATGAATTGTTGAAACAATGCTCTTCGGAGTTAATTAAATATACTGTAGACGGCTACAGCAAGACATTTAAACAAATTTATAAGCATATATGAATACGTCACTTTTTGGTATAGTGACATGGATGAAGATCTTTTGTTAAGTGAAACATTTATCACTATAATGTTCGATTATTGTTTTAGACACATGGAATTCTGATTTCTACCAGAGTCGCGATATGGGCAGTTGTGTGCTTGTTACTCTTCAGTTTAGACTCATATCGTTAGATTGTTTGTATGGTAGGTGTACGGGCACTGTGTTGCTCATTGACAAGGCTTGCGTGACATGATTGAAAATAGTCGCTCCATTTCCCACATTCTTCCTTTCTCTGTCTCTGTCATTTGGGATATTTGTGAACTGGGTCATTTTTTTTTTTTTTTTTAATAAGTGGAAGATCTAGATCTCAATGATACTCATGGAGTCAGTAACAACTATTGAGGAGAATAACATGGCAACACTTCAATCAAGAGATAATTAGTTGATAAAAGTTGCTCTATAAGGCTTCAAAACTTTGTGTGTGTATGAAAGGATGTACTCGAAGCAGAACATACTGTACAGTATGAAGATGTATATAATACTTGACATTACCAATTAGATGGTGCCTAAATAGTGCACTATGGTGGTGAACAGTGTAAACTAAGTAAAGCCTTTATTTTCGTCACATATACATTACAGCACAGTGAAATTCCTTCTTCGCATATCTCAGCGTAACTGGGGTCAGAGCGCAGGGTCAGCCATGGTACAGCGCCCCTGGAGCAGTTAGGGTTAAGAGCCTTACTCAAGGGCCCAACAATGGCAACCTGGCTGAGCTGGGAATCGAACCGCCGATCTTCCAATCAGTAACTCAGTGCCTTAGCTCTCTGAGCCACCACTGCCCATACACTATGCATACACAGCAGCTCTAGGGCTAACTGCCAAGGTTCTGAACATTGACCAGCATGTGTAGTCTGGTTTTGTCATAGATTATCCATCATCCCACATGTGGACCAATCAGATGACTCAGGTCAGCTACTGTATATTAAAGTGGTTCAAAGAGGATTAGGACTGTTGACGGCGATGTAATTGGGTGGTTGTGAAATCACCTTCGAGTCCATTGGTCAGAATTAAAGTTGAGGATGGAAAAGGGAGCGTAATGCCTCATGGAGGAATTCTGATTGGCTAAGGAAGTGTGATGGTGAAACCTCAGTTTTTTTTTTTTTTGTGTTATCAAATGTTATCATAATCTGGATTATGGGACTGCCGAGTTAATTATTCCCATCTGTAGCCTTTCTCTTTCTCTCATGTCAATGAGAGTAGACAGAAGGCCTCGAAATGGAAACGGAAATAGTCTCCAACTTCCTATTCCCAAAGCACATATCTATACAACTAGGGCAGACTTCTCAGGTCTTTTCTCTTCTTTCAAAAGGGACACATGTATGTATGAGGCGAACTAGATCAAACTAATCATATTGATACTAAACAGCTTCAACTGAATGTTCTGCATATTAAGGACATCTCCGAAACACAAACATAGAGTTTCTGGAATGTACTTTGGAAATACAAATAACAAATAGGAGGGAGCCAATGTGTCCTTTTTTGATGTTGTTGTTGTTGTTGTTTAGATGAAACTTGCCAAAAAAGGATCACAGGGCATATGCTTGCATCGTAGGGGGTTGTTACATGATTCAGACCTTGTGGGACGCATAACAAAAATCACATGAGTGGGCGTTTTTTTTTTTTTTTTTTTCACTTTTCTCTGTGTTTGACACAGGAAACGCACAAGATGAACCGTCATTCAGGCTAAAGTTAAACATTTGGTTTGTTTAGATTTTGAACGATCGAGGTAAATTTGTAATAATAAAAACAGAACTAACTGCCCGAGTAGGAATAAAAAAAAACAAACATTCCTGCCCACACCTCGTGAGTGACATAGCTGAGGTTGAGGATTAGTCACTTTTTGAGTTTATGCCCGAATGCACATCCAAGTATTTGTAGCAATAACAGATACAAGTAGTGATACGTGCTACACCCCTTGTTACACCCATTATATTTCCACTAATACTGTATGTGTAGGTCTGTATTCTGCATACTCCATTCTGTACCCTTGTCTTTATAGACCCCCGAGTACATTTTAGATACTTTCTTTCTGGAAGAAAGACTCCTGAAAGCAACTTTCTTCGTTATATAACTCGGCTCAAATCAAGCAGCTGAAACAGTTATTAAACATTACTGAGGTGGAACTAGTGAAGGATCCAAGTCGTGTAGCACTGAGTTCATTTGGAAGGCATTCGAGCCGATTGAGCAGTCAAGAAGGAAACGGTTCTCAATTATTTTTTTTTTTTTAGCATGTGAAGTGCTGAAGTTAGCCTGTTCTTATAGTCTCACTGCCTCTTTGCTTTGTGTTGTGATTTTTTTTTCCTCCTTTCTTGGGGAAACATCTCCATGGTCTGTGACTATGTACTTTGGAATAGATATCATGGTGGTTTGTCTATTGTAACGAAGGCACTGTTAAGAAAATAGGAATATAAAGTTTATGGCAATCAGACTGGCATCTGTGAAACATTAAAGGGGTTTGTATTTACGGTCAAGAATTCTATAAAAGAGTATGCATGGTACAGTAATGGCGTGTATAAAAAAAAATGTAAAAATAAAGTAGTAAAGTGCTTTAACGATCGTTTTAATGTGCCCTTTCTTTTTTTTTTTTTTGGTAGATCACCAGAAGTTGGAACGTGAAGCTCGCATTTGCCGTCTGCTTAAACACCCCAACATCGGTGAGTGTCATCACACACACGATAAATTTGAATGCACAACTTTAACTCGTACATTAAGAGCCCAGACTGTTTTCTCCTTTAAGGGCAGTTATGAGGGATACAACCCAGACCACATGGACCAAATCTTTTAATTCTCAGTTGTTGTTGTTGTTGTTGTTTTTTTTGTGTAAAACATTTATAACATTATACAAATCATCTAATTGTAGTGGGTACTAACTTTTACACATGACTGTATACCGAGATGCGATGACTAAACAGCATAATGTTTGACATCCTTACATTAGGATATTTTATGTGAAATGAATCTCATTAGTTCCACATAAGATTTGCAATCAAGACCCAAAAGATTTCCCATCACGGCTTCTATTAAAATCCATATTATTTTACATCATCATAGCAGCGTCTCTTCTCACATCAAGCAAGGCTCACAGATTATGGTGGTTGATCACTTTTTTTTTTCTCCCCTTTAACATTTGCTGGGAAAGCCTGTCTCTCACAGTTGCTATGGAAACAAGAAAGAGACATGGTGAATCACTGCTGGGAGGAAATGCCTGAGAAATTGAGACTAAGGGGATTCCTCTGCCTCTCTCGGTTTCTCTAGCTTGCTTTGTACATTTGTATCAAGTCAAACCGCATACAGAATTGAAGTGTTCAAAGCATAAGATTGATTGTTGCTTTGTTGACATGGGGTGCATGAAATAATATTTTAAAAATGCCTCTTATTTTTATTTTGCATACAATGGGTTAGAAATGTATTTAGACCCAATTACCCCCCCCCCTCCCCCCCAACACATACACGCACACACAAATTTCTGTATCATATATTTAATTTATAATGAATAAGGTTACATAAAATAATACATGATTTCTTTTCAGATATTTTGAAATCAACAAAACAAATGCAATCCCTCATTTAGTATTCAGGCCCATAGCTAAGGCACTTCAGTTAAGCTCAGCTTGGGTCGTCTTTGCTTTGATTGCTTTCTCTAGAACTCAACAGAATTCCTGTGGCGATCTCAGTATCGGACATGACTTAGAAAGCAAAATGCCTGTCTGTATCAATTCAATTCAATTTTATTTATATAGCGCTTTTAACAATTGACATTGTCGCAAAGCAGTATCACAGTTCACTTAATTGCCACAATTCACTGTGAGCATCAGAAAAAAAAAAAACTAATTACAGAGTCTAAGGAACTGAAAGGTTAACTTTGACTTTGGCAATTATCTTGCATCAAGATGTAGATCTGGGTTTGGATTTAAAACTATTTCTACATCTTTGAACATTCCTACATTCTTAAGATAGTCAGCGCTATCTTTATGAAATGGAGGAAATTTGGATCCACCAGAACACTATCAAGAGCTGGTCAACTGGCCGAAGTCAGTACCCAAGCCAGAAAGGCTTCATGGAGGTGAACAAGGAGCCAGGTTTTACCAGAGTCTGGACACCCATCTCAGAAATGCTTTATTAATCCACATGGGCTTGACAGAATCTATTTCAGAGTGAACTGCATATAAGGGATTCTGTCAGCATGGTGGTGGCAGCATCTTTCTATGGGGAACTTCTGAAAATGTATCCACTGAATGCAATAGAAACTTGCTGTCACCTTGTCATTGTGGATTATTAAATGTAGACAGATGGCCAAATAAAATAAATGCAATCTATTTAAAATGAAGTCTATAACATGATACATTGCACAAAAACAAAGAGGTGTAAACATTTTTTTTTACCCACTGTAAAATCCATATACATGCTATTTTTATGGTTTTCGTAAAAGACAAATAAAGCATGGACATCAAACTTTTATAGCAGTCATATATTTGAGTTGTGTAGCAGGTGTGTCAGAACATAATAAAGATGAAATGTTTTGATTTAGCCTTGAAAAAGGTTCATGGATGGAATATAGAAGGGTCTGAGTATAGTGTGGGAATTGAGATTGGTCTAATGGACGGCAGCGTCTCTCTCTCTAGCGCACTTTCTAGAACACGCGTTCATGCGTGTACGCAGTGAGACGAAATTTATTGGAAAGTGGGTGCATCTGTATCCTGCGTTAAATCTAATCAGCCATCTTTTTTGATTTCTCTGCTCCTTACAGTGAGACTCCATGACAGCATATCTGAAGAGGGATTCCACTACCTGGTCTTTGATTTGTAAGTAATGGTTTGTGTGTGAAAGTGTGTGTGAGCGAGCTTATCTCCGTGGTCATTAAGAGGGAACATACACCACACTGGGCTGTATTTCAGGGTCGGCTCCTCCTCTTACCAAATTTAACCAGAATTAGGGGTCTGGCAAGCTCCTAATGAGGACTGTCGGCAGTCTGGATGAACCCGCACTAATTGGCGGTGCGCGCGTGTGTGTGTGTTTTTTCCTTCTGGTATATAATGATGGAGAACTAAACAGCCAATCAAATTCCTTTTTGGACATCTGTTCACCTGAAGTGGTCGGTACCAGTGCAGCACATTCCTGTTTCTTTAATTAAGTTCAACACAAAGCAGCAGATTTATGGAAGTTGCAAATAAAATAAAGTAAAAAAAAAAAAAAAGAATCTCATGTTGAAACTTGTGACTTTGATGTGAGAAGGCAAACACAATGCCTTGAGAATGGCGTTGCTAAGCGACTAGAAGACTTGGACACATTCTAATAGCTGACGCTAATAATTTATGTAGCTAGCACATAGCGGCTAAGTCTTGGAAATATGACGAACCATTTCCTTCAGACTTGTTGCTCACATCTAGCGGGAAAAACTTCATATGACTAAATGACATGTTAGACTCTCAAACTGGAGCTACATCCAATTGTGTTACCATATACTGTATTTGAAAAATGTCATAGCTTGTTAACGAGCGTGTTTATCATTGTACTAGTCTGAAAATATCATGGTTTCATGGTATCTGTAGTTGTAGCCTGCCTGTCTCAAACTTTGGTCTGTTGTACTTTTTGGCATGCTTTTCTGCTTGTCACACCTTTTTTTCCTCCTCCACTATTCAGGGGGAAACTCTGAGGTAACTGTGAAGACATGAGCAGTTTCTGAAACACCCAAACCAGCAACATTAGGCATCAACACTCATGCTGCAGAGATCACACATTCTCCACCTTTTGATATTTGACATGAACATTGAATTGAATTTCTTGACCCGATTCCAGTTTTTTTACCTAATCGGGTAATTAAACGCTTGGCGAAGTTGTATTGTTAAAAAAAAAAAAAAAAAAACATTGCAGAAATCACAGCTGCTTTTAATACTGGCATAAAAGCATTCTCACAGGATTGAATTGGGACTAAACAGTTGTGTGACCATAAGAAAACCACTTGTTAGTGAGACTAATTAGAAAAAGGCTTCGCTTTACTAGGGAGCATGTCATGTGATCTGATGAGTTCAGATTGATCCTATTCCAGGGAAAGAAGAGAAGCGCATGAAGCGATGCACATATAATGCATAGTGCCCACTGTCCAAGCCTCTGCAGGGAGTGTTGTGATCTGGGGTTGCCTCAATTGGTCAAGTCTAGGCTCAGCAACGTTATGTGGCTATAAAATAAAGTCAGCTGATGACCTGAATGTACTGAATGTCACTATTTTGGGTGGGGTTAGGGCTACTGGTCATTTTTGTCCTGTATGAGCTAAAATAGATAATACAGTATAGCATAATCTCTTTAAATAGGTGCATGCACAATCTAAAAAGGAAAAAAAACTGACCGAGCTTATTACCCCACCTCCTCAGGTAAATCTACTCGATTCTGAATAGAATTTTAGATTTTATCATTTATTTTTCTAATAAAGGTTTACCACATGAGATGAAAGCTGAAACACTGAGGTAAAACAAACCCCCTAAAAACCAGGCAATCTGTTTTTACTGATATTATGAAAGTCATAAGTTATAAGGAGAGTTGTCTGATCATACGCGGCGTCTAACTGTGAAACTATGGCACGTGTCAGCTCACGTGAACTCTATTCACACACATATTACATTTCCATAATGGACGTGTGTTTATCATTAGACCTAAGATTCTAAGGTTCTAAATCTTTAGTCTTTGGGCGATATTTTCTACACTAATGCAGCCTCGGTAATGCATATTTAATGCACATTTAATGTTTTCTATTTTCATGATGTATGCAAGCATGATGCGCAATGAAGTGTTAAGTGTAGCAGATGTGTTACCTTGGAGAAATCTGTATTCTTGTTTTTAAGTACAGTATATCCTTACAGATAATTATTTTCCACTCTGCTTTATTTAAAGCTGGTTCACTTTATCTTTAGTGCTCACTGGTGATGCTAGCATGAAGAGCAAACGATCATGTTGATCAAGACTTGGATATTGACAAGGAGTCAATCGAGTTGCCTCACAGCACGACAATCCAAATGCCACCAAATGTGTTGCCCTTTACTGAATCTTTGTATCGATATTCCCTTTGTAAGAGCAATAACCCTTCTGCTCTTTTACTCCATCTGTCTTCGTCTGTGCCTTTCGTTCATACCGACACAATAATGACTTGATTGTTTCTTATGTTATGACTCCACCTTTTAGACCTTCTTTAAACTGCGTCTGCTCCTTTACTGCCCTAAAAGAAGGTAATTCAGCCAATTAGTCTGTTTTCCGTTCCACTTTAGAGTTTGTGCACACAGATTCAGTTAGTCATACAAACCTCTTGTCTCAGTGGTGCATGTTTTCAGTCATTTAAATTGCTGAAATGCTAGAACAATTAATGAACTGTGCATAAATTCTAATTGACTTTTAGACTAATAAATATGCTGTTCAGAAGCATAAACAAGCAGAGATGCAGATCTTTGTCAGGATTTCTAGAATAGAAAGGACGGCTCAGGTGAACTTCCCGTATATACAGAATATACTGAACATGCACCTTTATTTATATATATATATGCACAGTATATAAAACCAAAACATGGAATTGGTGCTCACCTTGTTGAAAAAGTGAATTTTCAGATACGATCATACAGTACAACACCATTTTTCACAATATTTAATGCTTTCATATTTAATGGATTTTCATGATCCATGCTTGTTTTTTTGTAAATTCGCAGATAAAAAGAGACATTTGCTAAATACAATTTCATGTTCGTACCTTTTTTTTTATTTAACTCGTTCAATGATCTTAATTGTCGTTTAGATGAAATTTGGCCAGAGTGCTTTAATTTAAGCAACAATTTTTACAGGTCATACTGTATGCATCTAGAAGATTACACCAATTTTAGTGTCAATACTCATAAAGAAATATTAATAATTTCCATTGTAAATTATTATTGTTGTTTTGAAGCGAGGCATTATAATGCTGAAAAATAGCCGTTTTTGGAGCACATATACTGTAGTATAAAATCATCTCTCCAAAACGGCTAAAGTTTGCAACTTAAAAATTTTTAGGGAAGCAAAATTGGTCACTTACACATTACGTAAACTTCAGAAGCAATTTCTTTGGCACACGCATTTTCTGTATTCTATGTATAGCATATAAAAAAAAAAAAAATCAGTACTATGTTTTGGCCGATAGATGATACAGTACTTACTGTATATATCCTGCTCAGTATGTGCAGGGAATCTTAACAACTGTGCTATACAGGTTTGTCAAGTGTGCTGAGAGCAAGCTACAGTATTTATTAGAGTCACTTATTTTCACCGGAATAAGGTTTTTATAGATTTTATCCTATGTACAGTATATACTGTATATAACAGAGGGGACTTTGTCGTTTTCTGACTTTTTTCTTAATTTACTTTTGGTCCACAATATTCAAGAACAAAAAGAGCAGAATGTAATCGATTTCATATGATGTACATGGGCTTATGGGATCATGTCAGTTTATTAAAAGTCATAATGTGCTTCTTCCTACAAAATGAAGATGACTGCAGGGAGAGAAATATGTCCGTGTTATACAGTAGTTTGGGTCTGTCGGTTATAGTTAGTCAAAACCAAACAGAGGAACAGTTCTGAAATCTTCCTGAAGATTTTATAATGTTGTAGAATGTTTCTATATTACAGAAACAATAGTTTAAACTTTTCTTTTAAGCACATTAGTCTTGTCATAGCATGGATGAGTTGGTGCCTGGTTTCTGTTCTTCCGTCCATCTCGTTTTATTCTGGTTCCTCCAGCTAATTTCCACCCATCAGAAATGTATTACTAGATGGACTTTATACCTTAAATGTGTGAAAGTCCCATCCAGTATATAATCCCACAGCATTCCCAGGATAGGTTCTCCGTTATTATTATTATTCTCCGGATAAAGTCTTTGCTGAAGCTGGTTTATGGCCAAAATAGTAGCACTGAAGGAAACTGGCAGCTATTATGGAATTGACATGTTCATTCAAATGCTTTTCAGAGTCACAGGAGGGGAGCTGTTTGAAGATATTGTGGCCAGAGAGTACTATAGTGAAGCTGATGCCAGGTTAGTATTCTGACATAATGATAATGAATAGTTACATACTATAGTATACATACAATTCCACTTCTTATATTATATACAGTATTGACGTAATTATTTGAATATATTATTTTCGCTTCTACAAGTCACTATTAAAAAAATAAATAAATAAAAAAACATATTTTTAAGATCTTGGAATTTACTGTCAATGCTTTAGAATGGACAAATAATAAAATGTGACATGTTAAATAAAATGAATGGGAATTTGATCTGCGTACAATATGTGAGCAATGACTGTTTAAAATGTGTGTGTTTTTGTTGTGTACTGTATCTTGCTTTGCTGTGCATCTATATCCTTTCATACTTCATACTTGTCCCGAGCTGTATCCTAATGCCTTAAAGGTCCTGGTTAATGTACAGTAGATAGAGTTGTCTTTGCAACAGTGCAACTACTCTATCCTGTTGTATATTTGTTAAATGTTTTGTGCTCATTGTGAATTGTATGTATTATTTCACTTAAACGACCTCGTATTCAGTAAAATCTTCACAGCTCTAACCGAATACTCCTATAAAGCCAAAGGATTTTTCCTGCATTGACGTTTTCCATTTGTTGTTGTTGTGGGACGTTCTGTCGTACTGTGTGTTGGAGTTGTGCTTGCTGAACTGTATTTCTCCTCTTTTGCTTTCCTGCCATGTCTTTCTCTCCCTCAGTCATTGCATACAGCAGATTCTAGAGAGTGTAAATCATTGTCACCTAAGTGGTATTGTCCATCGAGACTTGAAGGTTAGTATGACAGCCGGAAACGTATGACAATCCTGGCTTGGCTCTCCAGATGAACAATTAACAACCACTTGATCACAAGTGCTCTTTTCAGCTCACTGCACCCACCTTAACTTCTTCTGGTCTGCATCAGGGGTTGTAAAGGGTGGGGAAAAAAATATGCATGTCCGGGAAACGTACTCTAACCAGTGGCTGTGTGGTTTGACTCGATGGGATGTCTACATGGAGTAGCCCATAGTCTGATAGAGTAGCTTATAAACTTTTTATTTTTATTTTTTATTTTAGCAAGTAATTAAGGACAGAATAGAAAGTCAGGGTTATCCTAATATCCTACTAGGGTCAAGCCCACAGCCACCTCTAGTGCAAACACCACTTCTGCTTTGAGATCAGAGAAAGTAGGATGGAGAGAACACTGAAAGCAATGAGAACTGGATTTATCGCTCAATATGGGTCCAGTATTTTGACTTTGCTCAATTTCCAATTAGGTTCTTGTTCAGAAATGCCTTATAGTAGAAATTCCACACTGCTCATTTGTGTATACACGCTGCGTTATTTTTCTACTAAAAGCTAAAGCAGAACACTTTTATTTATTCAACAGAAGTTGAATAGATCCTAGCTTTTCCTAGAGGCCATGTTGAGCCTCGATTCTTTAGTTAACTCCAGGACTCCTCCAACTTCCTTGGTCTCAATGCAAATGCAGAGTGTGTGTGAGCTCATGACTAACCGACACCCCCCTGGTGTTTGCATGCAGTCATTGCATTCAGCAGATCCTTGAGGCCGTTCTCCACTGCCACCAGATGGGAGTGGTCCATCGCGACCTGAAGGTGAGTAAATGCACTAAGGGGTCTGAAACACCAAATTCATTTTTCTTTTCTCCTTCAATCACTAATAAACCAAATATTATTATAATTATTATATATTGTGTGGATATTATGGTCATATTGTGGTGAACTTCCATAATGTTGATAAGCTAATGTCCTTCAAATCTCTGACATTTTGTTCATTTCCTAACTCACCATGTCTGGGGTTTCCACACTAACACCCGTTTCCCACCAATAATGAGTGTTTTGTTTCCTTTAGTCAAAGCCTTAGTTATATCCAAAAAGACTTGACTGCTGGGTTAAATGGTGTTTGAGACAATAAAATAACATATTTGCATCATAAACTTTTGTGTGTCTATAAACGAGCGATGTCTATTATGCCTAGTGCATGATGATGTTACCTCAGCCGAAACTACAAAATCTTCCATCCCCCAACGCACCAGTGCCAAGGTTCCGAGTGCTGAACGTTAATTTGCTAATCAAATGAGCCAGGTGCAGCTACGAGTGTAATCCTTTCCTTGCTTTTGGAGTCCAGACTCGGTCATATGATTTGCCGTTGCTACAGCGTTACCATGGCAAACACACGGAGGGTTGGGCGTGGTGGTGGCGATGAAGTCATTAGAGACTAAACATTAAAAGAAAAGATAGCATTGTTTAATATCGTCAACGGGAACCTAATTTAGGTATTATGTTTGTGCAAATGTGTCTGGTTAGGGTTGTGTTATTCCTACGTTTATAACACGTGCTCACGTGCAAACTCACATGCAGTGTGGTTGCATTTATTTCGATTCACCGAACTGTACTGTAGTTCAGCGAGTATACAAGCAGGACCCAACTGTGTGCGTGCATCATAAGAAGCTACCTTTTTTGGTTCATCCCTTTTTCCCCACACTAGTTCCTCTCCTTCTCTCTCTCTGTCTCTCTCCCTTCCACATAGCCACACAACCTAATCATTGCTTATAAGTTCTGTTAGGCTTGTGTGTTTGCGGTTTATTTGTTAAAGCTCTTCCGAAGTAGACATGGAGATTAACATGGAGATGAAGGTGCTCAGAATGATTTGTACATACCCGTAGCGCCGTTTATTGAATGGTCATTATTAGTCTAATTTTGGTATGCATCTACAGTATACATTGGCATCCTGCAATATAAATAAATTTGGTGGATTATTACAGACATACTATGTTTTTCGACGTCTTCAGTTAGACTGCTCGAGACCGAACCATTTCTGTAGGTCAGGAATACTGTGGAAGGTGTTTCCCCTGGCTTGCACCGACATGTCTGCACCTCCCACTCCCAAAGAAATATGTGAAGAATGAATACAAGAACGGTATCATGGTGTGTTCTATTACATAATGCCTCTCGTACTGACTAGGTGCCCTTCTTTTACTGTAAAATACATACCCATACATTGCCCTCCATACAAGTTGCACACTGAGGTATTTAAAAGGTAAATGGTTTTAAAGGTATGCAAAAGCAATGGCTGCACTGTTGATGTTAATGTAGCAATGGCTGCGTTAGCATCGATCGCACCCCCCCCCCTTTGTAGCATGGTAGCAGCTTATTAGCATAAATATTCCTGCATGAGTAACAGCGAATGGCTGCCCGACTAACTGCACCTCTCCTGAATGACCTGACCTCTGGACGCCTTTGTGAGAACGTTACTCCAGCTCCATTTATGTCTTGCTATGAACCTTGATAGGTTACGTACAGGCTCAATGAAATAAGAGCTGAATGACATGTTCGTGAGCACCAAGTAAAATATAAGGACTTGTTGGTAATATTGGCAAATTTCTATGGATTGTGCATGGTGTTAAATGATTTGAAATAAATTAAATTGGTCAAGTTAAGTAATTCGGAGATTTAGCTGCACTGTAACAACAAAGTTCAGGAAATCTCAATAAAAATTGTTTTTTAGTTATGATCACAATTAATTATTTATTTGTGTAATTGTCAATTACAGTTGAATTTAAGTAGATCCACTGTTGTCTATATACACAGATCAGCCATAACATTAAAACCATCAAAACATTAAGCCCAGTATTGTGTGGGTGCCACCAAAACAGCTCTGACCTCTTGAGGCATGACCCCACAACCCCTCTCAAGGTGTGCTGTGGTATCTGACACCAGGACTTTTAGTCCTGTAAATTGCAAGGTGGGGCCTCCATGGATCAGACTTGTTTGTCTGGCACATCGCATGGGATGTGTAATTGATCAGATTAAGATCAGGGGAATCTGTAGGCCGGATCATCATTCTGCCTGCTAATCCCCATGCAGCAAGCTGTGGAGCACTGGGTGTTCTGGTGCCTTTCTATTCTAGTCAGGATTAACTTTTTTGGGGATCTGACAAGACAGCGTAGCATTTGCTCCCCTGAGGCATAGATGAGCCTTGCTGCTCATTATGCTGTCATCTGTTTATTTAACAGCTGATAAATATTAATGTTATATGGTGTTAATGTTATGGCTCTTCTGTGTGTGTAATGTGTATTTGGTTCCAGATGTCTGACTGGGTTATGCATAAGTTTCTATCTTCAAGCATATATTGAATGGGGTGATTATAATATTATACTTTATTTAACAGCTATATATGAAGGTATTTTTATGAATTATTCCCAGCACTGGCACACTCATGCAGCTACGCCATTCACAGTGCTCTTTCAAAAACTTGAGATTAAGCTTTTATCTCTTCATTTATACTTCTTTAATTACATCAGTAGCAACTGTGCATAACCCTGAGGGCATTTCTCTTGAGAATGACCTGGGTCAAAAATGATTCTTTGAAGAAGCAGCATTTTACCTATAATTAAGCATCATAAAGTTTTAAACTGTTGACCACAAAAGTGTGAAACGATGGTGGCTGGGAAGATAAATTATATTCCCAGTTTAAATTATTATACCGAGTTTTAATAATGCTTTTAAATATATGCAAAAACTATTACATCCTAATGAAGCATTTTAAGGATTCTATAAACATTCTTGATCCAGGGTCAAACTCATTATTGTTCACTAAATATGAACGACTCGCGTCCCAAGTCACATCTAAAGTTGCTCTCTTTGCTTTTGTAACGAAAGCCTGAGAACCTGCTTTTAGCCAGCAAACTCAAGGGAGCTGCAGTGAAACTGGCCGACTTTGGCTTGGCCATTGAGGTGCAGGGAGACCAGCAAGCATGGTTTGGTGCGTATTTACCCCAACACACAACCATCATAAATATAACAGTGTCATATACAGTATACACCAACATTTGACGGCAGTGCAATGGATAAAATCTAACTTCTATGGCATACCGGAGCAGAAATTACTTGAGGTTTTCAAACACAAGAATGTACATCCGCCCATTGAGGGTTACATTTGTGTTTTTATTTATTTATTTATTTATTTATTTTTTAAATCGATTAAAGAACTATGGAAAAATTTATTATTTGGCTCACATCAACATTAGACTTCTTGGGTAATATTTATTTCTCTTTTTTTGTCACAGTGAAGAGGAATTGAGAATTTAAAAAAAAGTTTTATATCTAAGCAAAATATCTTTTATTCAAATTGTATTGGGTGTTGTTTCATATGCAGTTGCATCTTGTAAATTGTATTAATATTTAAATGATCAAACTCTAGAGAAATCTGTGTCCTTAATTTTTAAATAGGACAAATTAGCATTTTGTCTCGGTTTTTGGCACAGTGTCAAACGCACAACATGATTGGATGATAATTAACAATTATGAGATATGCCCACGTTTGCATTATTTATAGTCCTCTTATTAATTATTTAATGTAAATGTGTAATTCCATAAAATGAGCCGAGACACACCCTGAGCAAATTAGAAAAGGGGTTTTGAAGTGATTATATATTTCAATAGACTAACACATGCTAATGCACAATAGACTAATGCACATTCAGCCCCTGCTGTCACAAAGCAGACAACTCTTTAATATATAATGAGCCAGCTGATGCTCAAAAAGACTAGGTTAAACCAAAAAGAGGAAACGTTCCGTGTGAGTGCTGCACAGTGTTTATTCCTTTCACTTTTATTCTTTTCTAATACTGTATATAACAACCTTATTTATTCACAGTCTGGCCAAAAATCAGCCACCATTTGGATTTTAATGAGCAAATAATACTTGAGCACCTTTGATTGGATAATTACTGCAGTGATTAATATGATTCAGTCGAGCACAATTATTTGAACCCTAAGTGATGCAGTGAGTAGCTCTTAATAGTTTTTATTTAATCAACCAGGTCACGTATCCCATGGTCATGAAATGTTAGTGTGTTTCAGAAGGTTCAAATAATTGTCCTGCTTCAAACAAAGATAACAACAAAGGAGACTTATAAAGTTACTGGAAATGGGTTAAGAACTGCCTAATGCATTATTAAAACCTGACAGCATAATGAAGTGTCAACTCCACAGAAGAAATGTGGTCAGGAAAACAAAAAAGGAATGACCGAAGATCAGAGATCACTCTGCATTGTAAAAAAAAAAAAAAAAAAGGACAGTAGAAGTCAGATCTATGTTTAATAGTGAAAGTAAAAGCATTTTCATACATAAAGTTTGACAAGAAGTCAGAGGACTAGAACCAAATAGTTGTGTGGCCGTAAGAAAAGTTTGCTAATGAGCAATGCAAAAAGGTCATGTGCAGTCCAGATTGATGAGGATGTCGGGGTATCAAGCGAAACGCGTAAATGATGCACCCATCAGGCATTGTGCCCCATGTACAAGCCTCTGGAGGCGTGTGGAGTTGCTTCAACTCACCAATGTTGTGCTCCAAGTCTAGACAGCAATAAATGTTGTGGCATTACATATCGTTGTTGAAACAATGCCAGAATCAATGCAGGCCATAATTAAAGCTAAACGTGGTTGAGTGAAATATTAGTATGGGTTTTTTGCCAGGTATTGCACACAATTATTCCCTAATGAGCAAACATTGAACTTTTTTTTTTATTTAGAATTTGTTAAAATTATAATTGCTATTATAATGAAGAGGAAAAACATCATAACACTTGACAGGTTCACATTTAGTAGGCAACATTAATCTCAAATCTTGACTGTTAAAGTCAGCTTGATGTATTGTATGATAATCCTGACTTGGTCTTATTCTTCTTCTTTGTTTGTCTCAAAGGATTTGCTGGCACTCCTGGTTACTTGTCTCCTGAGGTCTTAAGAAAGGAGCCCTATGGGAAGCCAGTTGATATGTGGGCTTGTGGTATGTCTTTCACAGTTGTTTTTTATTTTATTGTCATATAAATACAGTGTCACCCCCAACCCCCCTCCCCCCTGCCCATTTTTGTCTTCCTATAAATGTCCCCTGATATTTGACTGTATGATTCTACACACAAGGTAACGTTACTAATGGTATACAATATGACCCAAAGCTTATGTTAGTCAAAGGCAGTTGATTTTATATCCCTTATCTCATTCAGATTACATAAGCACTGGAATGTGGCAACACCTTTCATTAACAGCTGAGCCTTTCATGTGTAGCTTATTGTCTTCCATTCAGTTTCATGTGCGATAGAGAACATGTGGATGAGGAAACTAACGAAGTTAAGTTACTATAATAGGAAGCATGATGAAAGTGCCTCCATTATAAAACCATCCGGATTAAACATTAGTTTGATTCTGCCTGTCACTTGTTGAACATTAGACAGTGTAGTCGTGTTCGAAAAGAGTGATCTTAATTATAATACCCATCCATGTCTGAAAGTCATCAAAACGGTATAGTCCAAAGAGATATTTAAACAGGTATTGACCTTGCCTTATCTTTTCTGCACCTATTGTACACCAATCCACCATAATAATAATAATAATAAAAAAAAAAGCAAAACATTTAAGCCCAATATTTTGTAGTGCTTCCTGTCTGGCAAAATGACATTGGGGGCAGATCCTTTCGATGCCATGGGCTTGTGGGGTGGGGTCTCCATGGTTCAGACTTGTTTGTCCAGCACGTTCCATGGATGCTTGGTTGAATTGAGATTTGGGGAACTTGGAGGCCAGATTAACAACCTTGAATCCTTTGCCTGCTAAGCCGCGTACAAGGCTGGCAGTGATGCACTTGGTGTTCTGGTGCCTTTCTATCATAGCTAGCATTAACTTTGTTTACACTTTGGATTTTCTGTGGATTCAGACCAGTCAGGTTAGCCTTTGCTCCCCACAGGCATAAAGGAGCCTTGGGTTCCCATGACTCTGTCACCAGTTTGTGTTATTTTTATATAATTGATAATCAGTGCTATTCAGCTCACGTCGCCTTGCGGTGGTGTTAATGTCGTGGGTGTATTAAATAATGGAGCAGCAGGGACAATTTAAAAGTTTTCTGTTTCCCTCTAGCATTTTCTTGCTCTTTGATGGTCGGTTTAACTGACTGAAAGTTAAACAGAAAGATTGTATACTTAGCTATAACCCCAGAACACTTCATGGTCAGTGACTGCATACAAAGCGACTTGTATCTGGGGTATTTAATCTTATCTGCAAAGGACTGATGTGACTGCAGGCTTTCATTCCAGCCAAGCAGAAGTCCCACCTGATTCCATTTATTTAATGAATTGACTTTAGTCTTCAAATGACTGTTTGGCGTGTCTCCTGTTGGGCTTGGATGAAAGCCTTCAGCCACACGGGCCCTTTGGGGATACAGTTAAAGACTGTTACAGTAGCATCCTGAGATACTGGATTAATGTACTATAAATGCGCAAACACTAGTATGGTTATGAAGAAAAACACATGCAATAAGTAACATTTGTTCAATATTCATGTTTGTTAATCCATACAAGTTCCTCTGTATTACCAGTCAGAACAGTCCAAAGCATGCTGGTTATCAGGTATTGTACTCTGTCTGGAGAAATCAGTCATGCTAATGGTACAGTATGCATGACTATAGTGCACAAGATCTGTGTGATTTAAATCGATTATTAGTTTAATCGATGCTTTGTTGATCATTTAAGTGAATTGATTATAGTCAATTAACCTTTTTACAATTGTTTCGATTTTGGTTATGACATATTACTCCTTACACAATGCACTTACAAAATAGTCTTGCTTAGCAAAGTTTTTGCTTCTTTTTTTTTTTTTTTTGTCTTCTTCATTTACGTTTATTGGCAGTTGGTACAGTCCTACCACCTACTAGACTACTTTAGAGGAGAAGATATTTAAACAGTTGCCAACACACATTTCACAGCATTTCAATATTTATTAAAAACATTTATCAGTTGGTAATACTTCAGTACATCTGTAGGAAATATACTGCAGCTGCCTAACCAAATTAGTGCTATTGAATCAAATTGAAATTGCACACCTCTATAACACACAATGCCAATTATAGTTTCAATGCATTTCGATGGAGTTTTGTGTCAGCATGTTGAGAGATGTTCTCAGAAAAAGGCTTCTTTCTTACATGGATTCTATGGTTTATTATTGTTATTATAAAGGTAGCATTTCTTTCTGTCGGTCATAACCAGCATTATGCCACACGAAGTGCCCCAGCCAGACAGGTAGGCAGGTGTTATTGTTCGGCGTACAGTGTCTGAGTTGAGGACCAGAGTCTAGTTATGTCACATTGTGGCCACACTTGAAATTGGTACAGGAGTATATCTACAGTATGAAAACAATAGCAGTATTTGCTTAAAGAAAATCAGGGCAAGAGTGATTTTCATCCACAATAGCCTACTGTACGGAGCACTCCAAGTGTTTGGGCAGTGGTAGCTCAGTGCATTAAGAAGTTATGATGGGGAGGTCGGAAATTGAAACCCCAGCTTTACCAAGGTTGTTGGGCCCTTGAGCAAGGCTCTTAACCCTGCCTGCTCCAGGAATGCCGTATCATGTCTGATCACATGCTTTGATCTCAAATTCCTAACAAGCTTGAACATGAAAAGAAAAGAATTTCCATGTGCAGTAAAGTGAGAAAGGCTTAACTTGTACTAGTACAATTTGTTGTAAACTCTTTGAAGCATTACCTTCAGCGGTGCGAAGGAATCCAGTGGTGACCAAGAACATATAGGAGTAGAATGGAAGCCTTTTATGCGCTCTCTTATATGCCGCGTATATGCGATGATGCACTTGAGGTGCTGTTATTAGTTCCTCAGCAGGAAAATGAGCATTTTTTTTTGTGCCATTTACAGCTTCCATGTATCCTATAAAATAAGCATGAGTCAGCCTCTGTCTGCGCATCATCGTATTTGACTCTCCATGTTGTCAACAGGTGTGATTCTTTACATCCTGCTGGTGGGTTATCCTCCATTCTGGGATGAAGATCAGCACAGACTTTATCAGCAGATCAAAGCTGGTGCTTATGACGTAAGTAACGTGACACTGATCATGCACACACACGCGCACACACCACCTGCAAAAATGTATATTTTGCGATCTCTAGACATCCTGATATGATTATGAAAGAGAATGAGACGTGACGGGGACAGAACACAATTTTGTCCATCTTGTCTTCGCCCCAGCGCAGCAATGTGAACGCTATTTAAAGCATAACTATTTTCCAAAGCCTTTTTTACCTTTCAGTTCCTGTGCAAGGTTCCTCTTTTTATCCTGCAAATGTTGGTTTTGCTTTCAAAATTACTACTAAAGTGCTTTTAGTGGCTGCTTCTGCACTACTTCAGTGGCTTTCATATCATGTGTAAGGTCGGTCACTTTCATGTCTGCTGCTACAGATGACTTTTAATAGTGTATAGATCGTCTCTGTATAGTGGATACACAGTAGGAACTCTAGGGTGTTTCAGTTTTGTCCTTCGACACATGTTTTTAAGGGGTCGACTATTACTTGCAGTGCACCGACGTACAGTACAATAGGACCTGATCTTCTGTTCACATTAGGAGTAGACGTGTCAGGATTTGTCTTACATAGATACATTAATTAAAAGTTTCATGTGAAGCTGGAAAAAAGCCCATTTTAAATAGAAATGCTAACTGAGCATGTTCAAGAGCAAAGTCAAAATACATTCGTCTAAGATACATTCTTGCTGTAACACGTTCACTGATGTTTCTGTTTACTTGTCACAACCACTGTTACAGTACTTTGTACAGTTGTACAGTAACATGATGTCTAACTATGCATATGCTATGCAGTACAGATTTCTTAGGCAGTGTATGTCTATTCAGGCTCATGTACTGTAGCATGGGTTGCTCCAACAATACAGCACAGCATGGAAGTGATCGGATGTATTAAATTCCTGGACTCTCTGTGTTTGTGCAGTTTCCTTCTCCTGAGTGGGACACGGTGACCCCAGAGGCCAAAGATCTGATTAATAAGATGCTGACCATCAACCCTGCCAAGCGCATTACCGCTGCAGAGGCCCTCAAACACCCATGGATCTGTGTATGGATCTGTCTCTTAATTTCTCTCTCTGACACGCGCACGAAAGCTGTTTTTTATTAACAAATCCAATTTCAAATTCCAATCTTTATCCCTTCATCCCTACTTATTATCACACCTAATTCTCTCTCTTCTTCCCACACCTTATATTGATGTATTTTACTATCAGTCCTTTTGTACAGCCTTTGTGTATTCTCAATCCGCTCTAAGTGTACTGGTCATTTTTCTTTACTGACATACACACACTTATTCATTATAAATTCATCTATTATTACAGCTGCCTACATGCACTATATATAAACATATCTAGCAAGGTGCTACCTATATTTAGAAATGTTTTTAACCAATTCCTCTGTTTCTATAGCAACGCTCTACAGTGGCCTCTATGATGCACAGACAGGAGACTGTGGAATGCCTGAAGAAGTTTAATGCCAGGAGAAAGCTAAAGGTGACACATACACACACACACACACACACACACACATACACACACACACACACACACACACACACACACACACACACACACACACACAACACCACACACACACACACACACACACACACACACACACACACACACACACACACACACATACTATTGGTGCAGCTTTAGAAAATAAAAGGAAAAAAATTAATCATCTAAAAAAAAAAAATAGGTGGACCTTCTTGGACTTAATGATTGCCTCCTACATTAATGTTTCACACAGTCATGACCTTAACCAGTTTAAAGTCCCTCACACTCATCAGCTGCCCATTTCTTCTTACAGGGAGCGATCCTGACCACCATGCTTGCCACAAAGACCTTCTCAAGTAAGACTCGACCCTGCTTTACCAGTATTTAAATGCTTTTAGGGTTTGTCAGATGTTGCTGTTCTTCTGTCAGTATACTGTAGAAAAAGCAGCAGGTTCTTCCAGTACAATTTACAGGCTTGTTGCCAATAAGGACGATGCAAGATTTCCTGTGAAACAGTCCCACGGGAATAAAGAGTATACAATAGTGCCAACGTGTTTATGCTTTGATCTGCGCTTGATTTGTAAAAGACAATTTAGAAACCTAGAGATATCCTCGAACTAAAGAACCATTTGAGGAACCGATGCTGGGTAGAAACTTTACTCTAAGCTCGGCATGTACATAATTTTGGAAACAGCTATGGCAACAGAAATTGGCACAATTTTCGTACTGGAGCCTTGACCTGGCAAAGGTCTAAGAAAGTGAATTAAAAGGGCTGAGAATGGTGAAAGGTCATTATAATGGAAAAGGAAGTCAGAACTGAGGGCTTCAGCTCCGTATCAGCATAGTGTAGAACCAAGTTAACACCAAAGAGTAAACTACACTCACTCGCCAGTATTAAAATCGGTTCGATATGAGTAAAAGCCATTTATAAGGAAAAAACTAAAATAGTCCAGTGTATTATTTGCATTTCTTAAGAAATAGATTTACAGTATTGGATGATTTACATTTGTCACTTGTGACTCATAAAGATCAATGACTCAAAATCAACTTCTCCTTTGTTAAGTAAATGTAACGTGGTGGGCGGGGCAGTGCGGTGTGCTACTGTAGTCTTAAGCCCAGTTCTCACTCTTTACGTTTTTTTGCTCTGAATCACTCCAGTTTAAAGTGGCTTCGACATGCACTGACATCATTAGCTACAGCATAGCAACCAAAGCTATGGCCTCTGGTTGCTATGCTAAGTGTAAGACCTTTTTATTCATTTTGGCATTTAATACAGAAGCATGAGGTATTCTTCTCCATTTTAATTTCTTTTTATTTATTATTTATTTATTGTTTTACTGTTTTATTTTAGATAACGAGAGTGGACTTCTTATTGTTGTAAATTGTATTATTTGGATTTGATGTCATTTGATATTCTTATTATAGTCTGTTTCTATGAATGCAGCTATTTTAGGATTGTACAGCAGGCCTGTCCGAGAAACTTAACCCATACAAAAGGCCTGATAGTGTTGAGGTACAGTCGGTTAATGAATGTTCTTCCTGTCAGTCATTAAACAGGAAAAAATTAATGAATCTTGAAAGACGTTAATTAATGCACGGTGTTAAACCTTCATGCTTCAGTCTGCATTCCGTTTCAAGCTGGGTTGGAAAAACCTGCCGTCTTTCCTTGCATTGCATTGCAGCTCATTGCAAGTGGCTTCCTGCCAGACATGCAACTGTACTCGGATCTGCTTCATGTGTGAAACCCCAAAGTTAACGTAAACGCCCTCAACCCAACATTCCGCCTTCTTTGCTATATACCAATAACCAGAATTGTTTTTTAAAACTTAAAGCACCTTAACATGTCGTGTGACATGTGCCACTACGGTTGCCTGTTACAGATTACCACAGATATATTTAACAGGCTATAAAAAGCTATAGCTTTCCTCACACATTTCTAAAGCATGTTTAAAAAAATGTATAGCCTTTGCCGTTAAGCTGTGCATCACTGTGGCTGGATCATTACAGGTCACCCTGACAATTGCCTGATGTGGCAATCAGTCGCAAAAATTGTGTAAGTGGGAACTAGGCTTTGGTAACTTGGCTTCAGATTGAAACTTTGATATTTCGGTGATCATTAGAAGAGATATAATATTGACATATTAGTTCATTCTATATGAATTATATTCACACTGATATATGCTATTACTCATGGTTTTGTTTCTTAAATTCTAATCAGCCAAGTTTAAATCCTTAATATACTGCACACACACACCTAGAACCACATTAAAACTGGCTTCTCTATTAATATCGCAGTTTCTCCCCAGTTCAGTCTCACCAGTTTTCCCCCACTGCGGTTGAAACAAACACCGGTTTCCTCCGAGACGCACAAGATCTCAACATCTTTGTCTTTTTAAACTGCTGATCGTTCTACAGCCGTCATTCTGTCCATAGAAGCCCATAATCTTTGTCTGTTATGTTGCTTAGCAACCAAAGTTTACTCTTAACAGAATGCATTGGCTTGAGGAAGAAAGCATCATCACCAATAAATTGATGGGTTGATTTACAGCTGCATTTCATCATCAAGCCTTTAGCTTGGATAAAATGAGTGTAGTACAGTACGTGCCCTCGAGTGGCTTATGTCTTCAGTAATTTGCCGTGTTGTCTGGTAGTTCTGTCATAGCTCTCCATCACCTCTTACAAAACAAACTTTTAAAGCATTACACGGACATTTAAGAGGTGTTATAGGCATGTGCGATTTTTCTTTTATAGGTGAAGGTTAATATCTAAGATCTCATCTCGGTGTTTGTGGGTGTATGGGCACTACATGAAACTCCGATTTCCACCGATAATTACCCAGTAGTTTGAATAATTATAGTCTCATTACGTAAATGACTTTGTCAATCAAAAGCTATTTTTATTTTTTTTATAAAAATGTTTCTTTTTGCCTCACTGTCAACACCTCACTTGTACACACTTCAGAATGTGTGAGAATACACTCCCTAGTTTGCCTGCAATGGGGTGTGTGCGTGTGTGCGTGTGCATTTATGCATGTACTGTATGTGTGTATGTATGTGTGTGTTGAGGTCACTAAAATAAAATTAAAAATGTTATTAATGATCCACTCTTTCACATTTGTACCTACTCAATTTTTTATGGATTTTTCTGTTCTTCAGAAGGGAACCCATACAAGAAGCCTGATAGTGTTAAGGTAGGTTAATGAATACTCTTCCTGTCAGTCATTAAAAATCTGGACAGATGTTGGTTAATGCATGGTGTTAAGTCTTAAGGCTTCAGTCTGTATCATGTTTTAAACTTGATTTGAAGAAACTTCTGTCTTTCCTGGCATTGCATTGCAGCTCATCACAAGTGTCATACTGCAGGCATGCAAATGTATTCACATGTGAAGCCCTAAAAATGGTTAACATAACCCCCTTAACCATTCTCTTCCTCCCTCTCACCCTAACATTTCTCCTTCTTTGCTATACACCAGTATGTTAACTCCATTCACGAAGGGAAATTGACTTGCAGCTCCATGTGATGAGTAGCAGAAGGTTGTACATCTGTTGCAGGAAAAATCCAGGCCTGTGCCAATCAGCGAGATCAGTTTATAATGAGTGTGGATGAGCTGAAGTCTTTCTCATCTAGATTTCAGTTTGATTGAATAATGAAGGCACTTTAGACCAGGTACAACAGACGGACCGCAAAATGCGTTCTCCATTTTCAAACAGGATAAATATGGAATGGAATTTTCTTTATATTATTTATTATGTTTTTGTTTGTGGGGTTTTTTTTTTGTGTGGATGAGAAAGATCTGATGAATTTGCACACAAGAAGCATTTCCTGATTATTGAATGAGCATGTTCGTTTTGTCTCTCAATTCTATAATGCAGAAAAGGAAGTCTAATTCTGCAAGTTTGCAGTGGTGAGAATTTTGAGGTGAATGTGTAAGGCTCTGTAGTTCTGGTTATTGCAAATTACTGTAGCAATACATCTGTGCATTTACAATAACAAAAAGTAGAGGGTCTTTCTGGACATATATGTGCCCTAGTGATTTAAATAACTTATGTATTCAAATATTTATTATTATTATTATTATTATTATTTAAAAATCCATTTGTTAAACAGGGTAAGTGCAAGGAGGCCGTCGTGTGACCTTTCAAAGGGAAGAATAGAAAAATTCACTTTAATTTCATTTGCTCTCTTGACTTTACTATGTCATGAAGCCCCATTTCTTGTCCTGGCTAAAAGTGAATTCGCCCGGGTTGAGACTACATGAAAGTATTCTCATATCGGTGTAATATTGGGATGGGATTATTTTTGCTTCTATAAAGGTATATCTTTATACTCCATTCCAGTTTCCATAAAATGTTCTGAAAGTCAAAGAAAAGGATAAAATAATGAATGCTAAATCACTTAAATAAGACCCGCAGCCTAATCTTTCCTGTTGTGCAACTCTTTTCTTGGAACGATTCAGACTGACCTCATTCTACCTCTACGGATACAGCAAGCTGGGAAATGGATTGTATTGTACGTAGTAAGAAGAAAAATAGTTCCCACAATGTAGTCTGGTTTCTTTGCTCTGTATTGGAAATCACCGAAATCGTTTATAAGAACATTTTGTTTGTCAGTTTCCCGTTTTTCATCCCTTTTATGCCTTAAATGTATAGAAGAAGATAGAAAAAAGAAATTTCAAAATCTTTCTGTAATGTCAGAGTAATGCCAGAGTTCTGACTATAATCTTAGAGTTCTGCATTTTTCTCTCTGACTTTCTCAACATCCTGACTATAAACTAAATTCTGAGATATATACACACGTGCGTCTCAATAAATTCGAATATCATCAAAAAGGTGATTTTTAGTAATTCAATTTAAAAAGTGAAACTCGTATATTATATAATGTAGAATCATTACACACAGACTGATGGCATGGAGGCGATTAGACTCTGACACCTTGATTTCCAAATGAAATGCAAAATTTACTTAAATCTGAAAAAAGGACTTTGGCCCACTGAGCAACAGTCTAGTTCTTTTTGTGCTTGGGTTAGAAGTCTCTGAAGTTGTTTCTGGTTCATGAGTGGCTTGACACAAGGCATGGGACAGTTGTAGCCCATGTCCTGGATACGTCTGTTCATGGTGCCCCTTGAAGCACTGACTCCAGCTACAGTGCAGTCCGCTTCTTGTGAATCTTCCCCAAATTCTTGAATGGACTTCGGTTCACAATCCTCTTATGGGTGCAGTTGTCCCTTTGTACCACATTTCTTTTTCTCTCCATTCAACTTCCTATTGCTGTGCGTGGATAACTCTGTGAACAGCCAGCCGACTGAACCAGAAATTCCTTTCCTGAGAGACCACTGAGAGACCACTTAAAGGCTCAGGAAACTGTTGTAGGTGTTTTGAGTTAATTAGCTCATTAGAGTCCGACACCATGGGTGTCCGTTATTGAACTATTTCACAATATAAAATTTTCTGAGGTTCTCATTAGCTGTAAGTAAGCTGCAAGTCATAATCATCAAAATTAAAGAGATGTATAAAGATATCAGTCTGTGTGTAATGAATCTATATAATACAAATTTCACTTTTTGAATTGAATTACTGAAATAGATCAACTTTTCGATTATATTCTAATTTATTGAGATGCATCTATGTGCGTGTACAGTACGTATATATACTTTATATAGTGTATAATATACAGTGTATATAAAATCATCTTTTAAAAACATTTTTAAAAAATGGTCATGTGGTCAGACATCAGACATTTCATTTAGTGATAGTTAACAATAACCTTCTTACATGAATAACCTTTTGGTATGACAAATTGTTATTCTCAGTTTGGGGATCTTTAAGTTCACCTCACGTTGGTCATAATATTTTAGTCCATGTTTTAAGCAGCTACTGTACATTCTGCTTATTGATCAATAGCTTCAAACATTGCACAAATGCAGAATGGGTTCGCACCATTTCCTGTTTCCTCATTGGACAGCTTTGCGTGTCTTGTGTTGTTTTTGTTCATTCCCCTTTTTAGATCAACAACAAAGGCAACGTAGTCACCAGCCCTAAAGAGGCAGTCCCCTCTCCTGCTCTGGTACTCTCTCTGTCTGTGTGTCTCTGATCTCATTCTACCTCCTGTTTTCTGCCTTTGTTTGAGCATTTCATCCTTTCCTTGTGTAATAATCAGTGGCACATCTGTCAAAGGAGTACTAAATTATTTAAAAAGAAAGGCCGGGTTAAAAATGTTAAATGCATTTAAACAGTTTTGTTAAAAGAGCATACACATTTCAAATGAGAATATTAAATATGCTTAATAACACTATTCCGTACTGCTCTCATGCTCTCGATCAATGATGTCGTTAGAACTCCAGACATTCTGAGCCACTGTTTACTCGCTAACAAATTATTACACGTGAAGGTGGAACTGCTTAGTTGTGTTGATTCAATTACAGTTGACCATAATGTGAACAAACCTAAAAACACAGGAGCAAATCAGAAATCACAACAAGCTAACCAAAGCGGAAGAAAAAAAAACTAGTCAGTATTAACAGAAATGTTGGGTCCTTATTGAACATTATATGCGCATTGTTGATTGGACCTGGCATATGACTGGCTGAGAAAAATAAATACTAAAATAATTTAATGTAAAGCTGCTTATATTATTATTATTATTATTATTATTATTATTATTATTATATATTATTAAGGAAGTTTAAATCATGTCTAATGTTGCACTGTGAATTTCACCACTGATTAAAAAATAAGCATTTATATATATGCTTATAAAAGCATCAGTAGATACTGCGTATTTCATAGTCCCTCTTATTTTAAACATACCCTTTTATACTGGTTCTCGGTAGCCAATCAGCAATGTGCATGTGACATTCAGTAAGTACTGCCCTTGTCATTTTGAGTTAATGTTCATGGTTATGATTTTGCTGTGGTGTTTAAATTTATACTGTATTCTTGTGGTTTTGCTGTTGTGCCTTTGGTTTTTGCTGTTATTATTGCTGTCGTTGCGTATTCTGGCATTTTCTTTTTATTGTTTGTGGCCTGTATTCTGCACTTACAAACTTCCAGCTCTATAAGAAAGCGAACAGATGATGTGTTAATGCGGTTTATCATTTATTTTCTTAAATGGCAGGGATTTTTAGTCATTAGCCTGCTTTTTTAATCATGGTGTGGCTCCAACCATCCTCCAGTACTTACAGTCCAGTGACTTGGGACAACCACAAACAGAAAGCTTTTTGTCAAGTTTATTTAGTGTGGTTCATTTACAGTAGGTTAAACAACTTCTGTTAGTTCATGTCATGTCCTTCTTGCAATGCTCCAGTTAGCAGTACTGGAAATGTGCTCACTAGATGCCACAGTCTTTTTAGTGCTTTGTACTTACAGTAACGTGGGATACTTCTGTTTTTTTATTTTTTATTTTTTTTATCTGTCTTAAATCAAAATCGAGGTGCGTGTACTTTATGATAGGTCTTGTTGTTTAAAATTTTCCTGTTTGTCACTCAGAACGGGAGTACAATGTAAGTGATTGGGGTCAAAATTCTCAACCATCGTTTTGTGCAAAAATGCATTTCAAAGTTCAGACTCGCATGAAGCTTCTGCAGTCCCACTAAGATAAATTAAACTGGAATCTTTCATAGTTACTGTGTATTTAGTAGGGCTGCACAAGTTGATTCAAAAATCGCATTGTGATTATTTTGACATATATTGCCATTTAAACTGCGATATTTAACTAGTAAATGTACCGTTTTGTATTCAAACATATTTATCTACTATTTAATGCCAAATAATTGGATAAATGATCTCATTAAGAGGATTTTTGTCAATATTTATTCATCACCAATAAAATAAACAAGACACAGATGAACTCTACATGAATTCCCTACTATGTGTATTTCACCTGTAATAATAGCATCTCCAAATTAAGTAATTTCATGTGAGAGTGCTGTTGTGCTGAATATCAGCACAGCTACTGTATGAGGCCCTTGTGTCTGTGAGCGCATTACAGCTGTGCTGATATTCAGTTCAACAGCACTCCCTATTGCGTGATATTCCTTAAATTACTGTAGATATGCTATTACATATGTTAGATGTAATATTTTGGGATATTTATGTAATTCTCAGGTCCTTATCTGTAGTTCCTTAGCATTATTAGCATGCTTTTGACATCATTTGCCTGAACAATAGAACAGGTCAGAAAACTGTATCTACCAGTTTTGGATCTCATGGATCATTTGAGCAGTTAATTGGTTGCTACACCTGTCACACTGCACCTCAACCCTAAATCAGTTCCTAAAAATCAGTCAGAATCAATCTTTCTTTATGTTAACATCATGTTTTTTTTTATATTCTTCTGCTCTAATCTTATTTTCTTAAAGACCATCAAGCATACTGAATTTTGATTCGGTTATAAATGTACTTTTTTTTTTTTTATTATTACCTTTTTAATGGCTGGTAAATAACTGCTAATGTAATTTAGAGTCATGTGTAAATGGGTTCTATTTGTAATTAACATTTCAATCATATTCATGATAAATAAAACAAATTTGCGGAACAAAGCAATGCTTGGTGAGCTTTACTCTTTCACATTCTGTGTACAAGAATGAAATTTCTCAGGTCTGTCTTTCTGATCCTCTTGAATGTCTTCCTTTTCCTTTTGCACTTCATAATCAGGAGCCTCAAACTACTGTTATCCACAATCCAACTGATGGAAACAAGGTATTATGTATATAAAGAGGTTTGCTAGGATCAAGCTTGCTCCGTCGTGTATTTTACTTTAAGGGATCGCTGATTTCATTGACTTTAATGGCTGATGAGACTTCTTGCCTTAAATGTCTTAGAAGCCGCTGAGCAGAAGAAGCCGATTCTTCGATATACGACATCGCTACAGATGTCATCTCGAAAAATATCATCCACTACTTAGTAGTGAATGCTGTGCATGCCTGTGTGTTACAAGCTGTGGTGTTTTCTTGTGCGTGTCAAGACGTAGTGCAGGAACCTTTCAGCACATTCTCTGCATATCTTTATGCTTTTTTTTTTTTATGCATGGGGTGTGTATTTTGTGGCATGGCTCATAGAGAAATTCTTCTACAGTAAGTGTGGGAGCTGTTTAAAGGGGAGGTTAATATGTTTGGGGATTAATAAAACAAGTCTCTTGCTAATTTCCTAATGAAACAAAGATGAATAGCTTCAGGGACACTGAAGTGCACAGTACAGTATGTGAACGTGATATTTTAAAATATGCCTCGGTATGATTGTATTAATTTACACTACATGTATCCATGTTAAATTCATATTCTGTTCCTCTTCAGGAATCCTCTGAGAGTGCCAACACTACCATAGAAGATGAGGATGTGAAAGGTATAATCAGTTTCACATGATACACACTTCCACACTTTAGTTATCAGGGTGGAGTTTCAGATTTTCATTGTGTTCGCTCCATTTCATATCCAGCAGAGACATTCATTTCCCTGTCATCAGTCCAGCTTATTTATTTATTAGGTCACCATTGATGTATTTTGGCAGTGATCACACATTATTATGGTTAGCCATCTTCTCCTTTGTGCAAAAATTAATTACACTGACTGATTGAGTGTAGGTTGCAATTTGAGTTTTAACTATTTAGGATGGTCAAGCTGATTTCTATTTAACTGTTTACAAAGCCAGTTGGTTGATGGCTTTTAGTTTTACTGTATCAGTATAAATGCTTTACTCCCACCTGTGCATCATGGTTAAGTGCAGTGTTTAACTTTGCAACTTAAACATTTAACCTCATAAAAGATCATTTAATTAAATTATTTGTGCCCCTCTGTGTTGGTGTATCATGAATGGCAGGCATAGAAAGCATATCACTGCTTCTCATTATTATAAATGAGCTTATTAAAGAGACACAAGGTTTACCAGTGCTTATTTACAGGGAAGCGTTCCCTCTTCAGTCCTTCTCTAATTCCCTGTCTGATAGTTTTTGTTTTTCTTTCTTTGTTCCTGCAGTCATTATGAGACGGTGCATTGATAATCAGCCACAAGCAGCAATATTCTGTGTGTGTTTGTGTATAGGAGTAAATGATATTCATAGGGCATTAATCTGTCGGCTCATTACTGTGCATTGTCTGTGCAATCTGCTGTCCAACGAAGCAATTACTGTCTGCTGATGGTTGCAGCCCGGTCTTTTCACAGGAGAGTGAAAAATATTTCAAATATTTGGAACAACGGGTTTTCTCTTTGGCAGAGCTACAGTTTGGAAATTAATCTTTGCTCTGCCAACATAGTTGCAACATTGAAATTCATTTAAGAATTTATCATTTCCCAGCAAAAGAGAGCCACGTGAATGACTTATCTTCAGTCCTGGGATTCATGTCTCCTATGGTCTGATGTCCGTCTTATTCTCAGTGGTGAAGGATTATCTGTGGTGTCTGGTGAGTTACTTGGGACTTGTGATGAAATTTCTCACGAACAAAGGCGCACTCTCCCGTGATGAGTCTCTTAGCCATCTGTAAACGATGAATCCAGCTGAGGTGGCTCGCAGCCCACTGCAATGGTTCCCAGCCAAGAGAACGCCTGATCCTTGAAAATCAACAGATAACTTGTCTCCAGCTTGAGGAAGAGACGCATCTGTCTGTGGGAACTGTACACACTCATTCAGAAACATCCACTTGAATCTTACAGGAACTCAACCAGGAGTTATTGCCACAACCTTTGCACAGTCCTGACCTCGCTCCGAGTAATTTTAACATGTTTGGGCCATTAAAGGAGGCCAGCGTTTCAGACGTGAAGCAGGCCGTCCGATTTGAGAAAACTTTCGACCTTGATGGTGTCCAAGCACAAGTAAAACGCTGGGATAAGTGCATTGATGTAGCAGCGGATTATATAGAGAAATTATTCGTTTATTCTGCAAAATCACCTTGTGTAGTCCGGCAGTGAATAGAGGTTAAGTATAATCTTCTCATGTAGACCAAATGATGGGGGAAAATATGCCAGGTTGGATTTCAGCTCCCAAGTGATGCAGCACAAAAGAAGATTGCAACAATGCAACACATATCCATGTCCAAAAGTGTGAAAGAATGGCATTGCTCTTTCCCCTATCAATCAGCCAGATAATTAGTGGCTGTAAATGAGCTTGTGTATGTGGAAGAAAAGAGACTGTGCTTTTCTCCAGCCCTTCCCCTCCCCCTAAAAAAAAAAAAAAAAAACGTGTGGAAAGATGTTCTCACTGTCACCATGAACTTCGAGTCAAATGAGCAGATTGGGAGAAAATGAGGTAATAAGATAACATGGGGAGAGTTTTGACTTGATGCAGATTTAACACTCCTGCTCCTGCCGTTGAAAGATCCAGTATTAATACATCTGTTCATAAACATTTAAACAAGCAGAAGTCTCTCAACTCAGGTGCATTCAATACACTCACATGCGCGAAGTGCGTGTTAACGCTAAAACGCACTGGATGTCAGTTGGAAAGTCAAAATGTTGGAACAACCTCTTCAACATAGACATTCTAAAGGATACAAGCTCTGATCGTATGAAACCATGTATGCAAAACTTTCCTTAAGATTTTGCATTTTTCCCCCCCACACTGTTCCTTCTGATTTTAGTGTTTTCACCAAATTCTTTGGAGGAAATCTACATGAATGTTCGTATTTATTTATATAGAAAGGCATCTCCACTCATTTGAATGCTTTTGACTGTTCATTTTCTTTCTCCCCACAGTTTTACTGTTGTTTTATACCTTCACCTTTACTGCATGTTCAAATTATATGCAAATCTATCCACTCTCCATACACCTTTCCCCACAACCCCATACGTCACCTTCCCATTCCTCATTCCTCTGACAAGTGCACCCCCTGCTGGATGCTTCTAGAACCTACAAGCGCAGGCGCTCTTCTTCCCATTCTTCATCTTCCTGCTCTTGCTCGACGTCCATTGTCTGCTACCTCGTCAGCACAGAGGCGTGCTGTAGCCACACACTCAAACTGCTCCTGGTTGTGTGTTTTTTTTTTATTATTATTCTTCCTGTTGTGTCTCACCACGAACTTTGTAGAAAGTTGTGGTCAGTGCCTCAGCCTCTTCACAAACACATCACCACCCAGTGAAAGTGACACAGAAACGAGGGCGCAAGAATTCACACAACTCCATTTACAAACAAACAATATGGAAACAAACAATATTTGGAGTAACCGTAATTCGTAACCGTCTTTATTTTTGAAAAATTTATGCTGGGTTTAAGGTCAATTAAAAATGTTCCCAACCATTTTATGATCATATTTAAAGCGTAAAACAAGTTTATATTGAGTTATTTTATTGTTTCGGGGGTTTTCCACCACCGCTCATTAAGCCTCAATGTTTAGTAGTTTCTTTTCTGGTCATGCATTTTAAGTATTATCTAAAATCTCAAATGAACAGTGCCATCTGCTGGTGGAAGTCAAAATCACACTATCTACAGACTACTGTACTGTGCAGTAAAGCTGTGCAGTTTAACCGATTAAGCAATTTACTCAATTTTATTGGTCAGTTTCTTTTTTGTTTGTTTTTAAAATTGCGTCTTCGTTTGGTGCAATACTGCCACCTACTGGACTTGCATGTGGGTCAGGAAAACAAGACCATTGCTATCTATGGGACATGATGTTTAAAAATGTTTAACACTGCACTCAGTGTTTATTAAATAACAGCATGTAGTGTTTTAATTTAGCATTTTTTTTTAATTCTTTAAGAAAAATAGCTGCCTGATGGAATCAAATCGAAAATTGCAATGCCCAAAAATGTAATCGATTGGAGAGTCTACAAACGATTTATAACTCTATTGAGCACATTAGTGTGTTTACTGTCAGGAGATTACATTAAATGCTGTGGGAGACTTCGAGGTTTTTATTACACACCTGTAGCTTGTATTAATTTTCAAATCTCTACCAATAAGACCTTTGCAAGACTTTCTGGATCAGCATTAATATTATGAAAGAACCAAAGTCTTTTACATACGTTGTTGAGGTTTTATGTCTACGTGGATTAGACTATAATTTGTTAAAGCACATTCACATTAGGTGCTTTTGCATTAGATTTAATAAAATGCTCCATACATAACCCTGGGCAAATAACACTTTGTAGCAGAACATCTTACAAAATTAATAATTTCGTCCCCTATGCATGGAGGCACACTAAGATTGAATGCATTTTCCTGCACACTCTGAGTGTACAAAAGACATCTACTGGTTGTTTTTGAATGTGCAAATCTGAGGCATTTGCCTAGATTGAAGTCATGCCCCATGTATGAGCCGTGAGTCAAGTCGCACAGCAACCATTTTTGAGTTGAGCAGAGACGCACATATTTTATGATGACACAAAGTACTGTATGGCCACCATGTTGCAAACTCCCGAACACTGCGTGATTAACTATGTCTAGTGTAGTATTTTAGTATGATTTTACCTTTTGGCGTTATTTCTTTTACCTTGCATTTATTCTTAATTTTACCTATTGTACATCACCCTGTTATGACCTAATGTGATCCACACTCATAATTATTTATTAAATGATCCTCAAAGAAGTGGAACTAATACAGTACCTCATTTATATTAATGGACCCATAATGAATATAAAAGTCATGATTAATATATGCATTATTAATATATTTAAGAATTAAAAGCATAAAACCTGTCCATTTTTTTAAAGCATTCAGTCACTTTGTTGTGTGTATTTATGTACTGTATATATGAGGGGCGTTCATGTAAAACCTAGGCTTGTGATGAAATTTCTTGTATATGGTGTAAATCCAATTAACATTTGCAGAAGACTTCAAACACAGTATGGTGATGAGACTTTTCATCGCAGGAAAAAAAAACATTTGAATGGTGCAAAGAAGGCCATACTTCCGTGAATGATGTTCCTTTATATTTAAACCAGTAAATAACTTGCCGGAGAGCTGCATCTGTCTGTGGGAACTGTACGCACAATCCTTGAATAACAGCTAGGAGTTATTGCCACATCCCGTGTACAGTCCTGACCTCGCTTCAAGCCATTTTCATAAGCCATTAAAGAAGTTCCTGGCAGCCCAGTGTTTTAAATGTGAAACAGGCAGGCCAAACATGGTTCTGTAATAAGAAAGCTTTCTATCTTTCTAATATCTAAGCAATATTTGTGAAATGATGGGATAAGTGCATTAGTGTAGCAGAGGAATATATAGTATGTAATATACAGGTATATACAGGATGGGCCATTTATATGGATACACCTTAATAAAATGGGAATGGTTGGTGATATTAACGTCCTGTTTGTGGCACATTAGTATAAGTGAGGGGGCAAACTTTTCAAAATGGGTGCTGACCATGGTGGCCATTTTGGATCCAACTTTTGTTTTTTCAATAGGAAGAGGGTCATGTGACACATCAAACTTATTGGGAATTTCACAAGGAATTTTAAAAAGAAAAAAAAGACTTTATTCTTTCATGAGTTATTTACAAGTTTCTCTTTGTTCACAGCCATTGACATGTCGAAGAGGTTAACACGTGATGAGCGGATCGAAATTGTGTTGATGAAACGCAGTAACCGGGTCATTGCAGCAGATTTCAATGCAAGACACCCTACGAGACCACCCATCTCCCATGCTACAGTTAGCAAACTGCTTGCTAAGTTTTGTGAAACTGGTTCAGTGTTGGATTTGCCAAAATGTGGACGCATGAAAACTGTCACTAATGAAGAAACATCAGTGGCTGTAATAGCTTCATTCAGCAAGAGTCCACAGCGTAGCACTCGCCGCATGTCACTGGAGAGTGGCATTAGTCGAACATCCCTTCGGCGGATATTAGCTACTCACAAATGGCACCCTTACAAACTCCAGCTACTGCAGCATCTCAACGAGGGTGACCCAGATTGGCGCACACAATTTGCAGAATGGGCAAAACAAAAATTGGAACAGGACCCTCAGGTCACGCAGAAGATTTTGTTCAGTGATGAGGCAAACTCAAATGTGAATGGTGAAGTTAACAAACAAAACCACCGCTATTGGTCTGACATTAACCCACATTGGATAGATCCCTCCAAGACTGTTGGAACAAAAAAAGTGATGGTATGGTGTGTATGGTGCGATAGCTTCTTGTTGAGCACCTTCCATCATCACTTCCTCTCGCTCTACTCCGTCTGCAGACACATACTTACGGATCTGTGTCAACGCAAGAAAATAAATGACATTAGTATCGACAAAGGAAAGATGAAAAGGATAAAGAACAGTTTGTATGCACTGTGGGATTTGCCATTTTACACAACCTTTATAACAGTGTAATAACCAAAGTAGATCCAGTGACCCTACCAATCAACTCAATTCAAATCAGCTTTTTATATAGCATTTTTATAACAGTGGATGTTGTCATGAAGCAGCTTTACAGAAATAGAAATCCTGGATCTAAATTAAAACAGCATAATCTGTTTGTTCCTAAAGATGGTACAACTTTCTAAGAGGAAGAACCCTTGAGAGCAACCAAACTCAAAAGGAACCTCATTTCAGTGATACCAGAAAACATTGCCAAAAGTTTGATGTGTCACATGACCCTCTTTGATTTCATTTATTATTCTAATTATTTATTTTAAATAACATTTTTTAAACCCACAGCTAAAAGGCATTTAAAAATTTTCTCACCAATGTGTCACTTGTTTTCAGCACGGAAGCAGGAGATTATCAAAGTGACCGAGCAGCTGATTGAGGCCATCAACAATGGAGATTTTGAAGCCTATACGTGAGTGCATTAATTTTGGTTTAATTTCAAGTACATTACAGTCTCTTTATGTAGTAAAAGTGTTTTTGTGCTCTGTTTGATTGACAGCAAGATCTGTGATCCTGGACTGACCTCTTTTGAACCTGAGGCTTTGGGGAACCTGGTGGAGGGAACAGACTTCCACAGGTTCTACTTTGAGAACTGTAAGCTTTCAGTGATTTAGTTGAAAAGACAAAACAAAGTACTGTTGAGTTCAGAAAGTCACCTGTTGTAGTGTTTGTTAAAAACAGTCACAGTGTGTTAAGTTAGCAAGTCTTGGTTAACCAGCTCAAGAGTTTTTATTTTCAGTAATTAGGTCTTTTTTTAGCATAACAGATGAAACTATCAGAGTAAAAAGTGTAATTTCTTAGTATTTGGGAGAATTTCTTATGAAAATATATTGTACTAGACTCTGTAAGTTTGTATACACACACAGAGTTTTATTACAGTTTGCTGTTCAATCATTATCACAATTCCAACTCTGACCAGTTGCAACAAACCAGTTGCTAAAGATGAGTGAATTCAACTATCTTCATGTGACTGGCTTACTTTCACTACCTTGCTTGTGATGAGAAAATATTTACCATTTAGCATTTTATCATTCTTCTAGTGTAGAGCCCAATAATGATAGCTCAGCATCCTTTTGTTTTTTTTCGATTTTTCTCCTGGCTTCAGCTCTCTCCAAAAGCCACAGGCGTGCTGTCCATACCATCTTGCTGAATCCTCACGTGCACCTGCTGGGAGAAGATGCTGCCTGCATAGCCTACATCAGACTCACACAGTACATCGATGCTAACAGCATGCCTCGCACCATGCAGTCAGAGGAGACTCGGGTGTGGCATCGCCGTGACAGCAAGTGGCAGAATATTCACTTCCACCGCTCGGGCTCGCCAACCGTGCCCACCAAGTGAGTGTGAGTGTGTGTCCATATGAATATACAGAGTCCGTCTAAAGTTTGGTCCTGCCTTTTAATTCAATGATTGTTTTTTTGTTTAGTGATTTATTTTCTACATTCTAAAATACTGGATATTTCAAATCTATGAAATAACACACATACAATAGGCCGTTGTTATTGGTATTATTATAGCCTCCGAGATCATCAATGTACAGCGCCTTTAGACTGTTTTACAATGTAGAATGTAATGAAAATCAGCAAAGACCATAGAATTAGAAATATGTTCAATATGTTCAAACTTTGGACTGGTACTGTACATGTGCATATAGACCCTTATACTGTATGTACAATATATATAGACCCCTTTAAGCCGGTGATGTTTTTCATGGGCAGAGCCTATTTGGAGGCTAAATACAGTAACTCCCAGATCAAGTTAAGTTTCATGGTCTGATCAGTTTTCTTGGCTTGTGTTGTAAAAATGGCTGAATAAAATGCGACCTTAGTTGACAAGTTTTAGATCACTCACTTTCCAGAAACATTAACATTAACCAGCAGGACCGGATTTGCCGAACCGACATTTGCACAGTTACCTGTTAGAAAATCCAAGCATCTACACTGGATACGTCTGTACTATCTTATACCACAAACAAAAAAAAAAACAGTGTTTCCAAACTACAACTTATCATAACTTGTAGGTGCAGTAAGTGATTATATTCTATAATGAATAAGATGCATTTCCTTTTTTTCAACTTAAATTTCTTTACTGAGCATATCACTTTTAATTCCCAATTTTTTAAAAGGCACGTTAAAGTCAAACTGGGACGTGAAATTTCTTGTGAATTAACGTGTAAAATTGATTAAGGTTTATAGAGGTCTTCGAGCAGAGTGCGGCGATGACTCTTTTAATGCAAAGGTTTTTAAAGAAAGCCATACAGATGACAATCCTAGTCCACTGCAGTCGTTCCCATGAACATTCAACCAGTGGAACGGCTGTTCCTTGTTTGTCCTGGTTTGACTTGAACACCCCTTGTACTTCTTGAATCTATTCTTATATCTGAACATGCAGTGTTTCTTTTGCGCCTTGGCTGCTGCATGTTAAATATACCTCAACAATGCCTTTGGTACAGTAATTGTGGCCAAAGATTTCCATTTCAACTTTTAGTAAACTGCACTGATTGGCATCTTCTGTTGTTAGCTGCCTCAAATTAAAAGAAAATATAAAATCTCACGTAAGGAACAATGCCTGTGAACGCAGACTTTAGTGCCAGTCTGTACTGTATGTGTGTATGTGGATATATTTTGCATGTCTGTGTATATAAAGTATGTCATCCAAACATGGCTCGAACATTTTTCTCATAACGTATGTTTTACTGTTTTACAGTTAATGAGGCATCCAGAGCAGCGCAGCTCAGTCTAAGGGACTTCATGTTAAATGGCCACTGAGTGTCTGCTTTATCCAAACCCCACCTTTACAACTTCTCTACCCTGTCAGTCTTGTTTACATATCATCACTGCTGGACTTTAGCTTACACACAGGTGGGGAATTAATATCATTTTGTATTAGGACATGTGTGTATGCTCCTCATAAATCATCGATGTTGAAAACTTCTAAAATTGTATAAATTTTTTTTCTTTTTTAAAATTTTATTTAATGTTTGTTTTCTATGGTGTGAAAGTCGCACTTGCTGATATATCTTTGGGTGTGTGGGTACATCTGGAAATGAAATGTTTGATCTCTGTACACAAAGTCAAATCCGGTTACACGTGTGAAACGATCACGTTAGTAATCTAGGCACAATATCCGATCGCTGATCGCGAGGTATACGATTAACATCGAATCACTGCCACGTCAGTCTTGTTACAGTGCTTTTCTATTTTAAGTGCAATATGGCAAAAGAAATCTCACAAACGAGCACGCTTTTGATTTTTCGGTGATGTTTTTGTGAAGTCGTGTGAAGTGCTGTTCCTGCTTCTGCATCTTTGAGAATCAACAGTTGATTGTGATCTTAGTTCTGTGAGCTTTATCTTCTAGTTTGCTATGGCCTAATGGTTTTAGCATCAGTGATGTGTAAATCCAAGCAAGGAAACACATTAGCCTACAGTTCACTATTTTATTCAGATGTTTTCAACTTTGTCACATGAACACCATAGGGGGAAAAAAATGTACTAAAGAATGTACGTAGATCAATCAACACGAAGAACCGTTGAATCAAACTGTTTTATTTCATTCACTTGTTGTGAGAGTTTTATGGTTCTGTTTTCATTTTTATATATCGTTTACTAACACTTGACGGGGGTATTCTGGAAAAAAAAAATGTGTTTTCTGTATTTTTCACACCTTTCCTAATTGACTAGCGTTAGCTGACATTACGTAATGCATGGAACATCTTTTATCAACCCATTTTACTTTTTATGTACTACTTTTCCCCTCAGTGTATATATATATATATATATACTGTATATGCTCTAGTGATGGCTCCCTGCTTAAGGGTGAAGTAGAATAAATGGTTTATGCTTTATATCCCAGACTGTCCATTTAAACAGAATGAGAGATGAGTAGGTAGTGCAGTAAAAAGAAGTGATTTCAGAATTATTTATATTTGCAAAACATATTACTATTATCAGTACAAAGTGCAAAATAAAGCAAAGAAATATATAATTTGTAAGGGGAAACATTTCACAGAATAATATAAAGATAAATTACTTGCAGCAGAGGTAATATGATTATTAAATAAGTATTTGTTTTAAATATCGCTTGGATTTGTTTACTCTTGATTATTTTGTAAAAAAAACTGAATTTGAGACTTATTATTGATCAATGTTGAATTCCAATTCAGTGTCCGAAATGCTATCAGTGCTTTAAGACATAAAGGAAATCAGTTGTTATCTTCTTGTGTTTTATCTGCTTGTTTTTTTTTTTTTGTTGTTGTCATTTTTGTTACTTTTTTTAAAAATTCTAATTCAGTTTTCTTTGAGCTTTTTTGCTGTAACTAGAAGAAAATCCTGTACACTAAACCGAAGTACAAATACTTAAGCAGTTAAAAAGGACTTAATAAAGCAAGTAAATAAACTGTGAAAACATGCTTGTTTTTTTATCTGTTAGCAAATTTTAATTTCATGTTTCAGAACTTTTAGAAGCAATTTAAGAAGATTGTGTATGAGGATGTATACTGTATAAAAAAAAAACACACACATTACAGAATACATCAATAAAACATTTCTTAATTTTTTGTTATAGTTTAAAATACTAATACCGATTGGGATAAAAGTCGGCTTTAAGAGAAAGCTAATGGAGTTATTGAGGACCAAGTTCCTTTGATAGCAGCCTTTAGCTCATCTGTATTGTTGGGTCAGATGTTTCTCACCTTTAAAACAATACTTAATAAATTCTCTATATTGTACAGGTCAGTTGAGTTACCTGGTCGATCAAGCACAGTAATATCTAGAAATGGGGAAATTGATTTAGTTCCGAATTATGATTCTTTTGTCTGGCGATTCATGTTATCGCCACACTGACTCTAAAATCTCACTCACTCACTCATCATCTGTACCACTTAATCCTGTATTCAGGGTCACGGGGAGCCTGGAGCCTATCCCAGGAGACTTAGGGTACACTCTGGACAGGGTGCCAATCCATCGCAGGGCACAGACACATACACTCACTCATTCACAAACTACAGGCAATTTGGGAACGGCAATTAACCTAACCTACATGTCTTTGGACTCTGGGAGGAAACTGGAGTACCCGGAGGAAACCCACCAAGCAGACTTGCAAACTCCATGCACACAGAGACGGGAATCGAGCCTGGCCGGGGATTGAACCCGGATCTTTTTTTTTTTTTAATTTTTAACAACATTTATACGGTAATAAAGATGCACCAGTCAACGGCCCAGTGACCAGAATCATGGTTTTCAGCTTGATGACTTAGCAATGACTTGTGAGAAACTGATCAGCCTCAGCTGTACAGTAACTGATTCTGTAGAGAGCACACAAGCTTTCAAATGGTGCAACAAAAAAACTTTTTTTTTTTTAGTGTTTCGTTATGGAAAATCATGTGTGTTAAATGTATAAGTCTTGTGATTGAAGTTAGTTTTTTTATTTAAAAGCTGCCCTTGGTTTTTAAGCAAGGAAACTAATGTTATAAGGAATGGGCTATGTTTAATTACATATGTCCAATTCAGTTAGAAAGCTGTTAAACAAAGCTAAGGTATAAATCTTTTCATATGTTATGACAAATAAGACCTTCTTAAAATTGTAACAGAAGTGGGATTTATTTATTTATTTATTTATTTTTACTAAATCAGGACTTGTAATCAGGATTTATGAAATCGTGATAATCACAGAATCGCTTAAATCGCATAGAATATAAATAGAATCGGCACTATGATATTGTATCAAATGGTCACTTACTGTAGAATTCCTATTACTGGTAATATCATGGTCCGGAATCCATTTTGACACTAAGGTGCAAAATCCTTTTTGGAAAAGGAAATCGGCATCTCCATAAAGCTTGTCATCAGACGGAAGCACGATGTGCTCTAAAATCTCCTGGTACTGTAGATGGTTGTGTTGATTTTGGATTTAATAAAACACAGTGGACCAACACCAGTAGATGATATGACGCCACCAAATCATCACAGAATGTGAAAACTTTCAAATGGACATCAAGCAACTTGAATTCTGTACCTCTCCATTCTTCCTCCAGATTCTGGGACCTTGGTTTCCAAATGAAATGCAAATTTTATCTGAAAAGAGGACCACTGAGCAACTGTCAGGTTCCTTTTTTACGTTTTAGCCCAGGAAAGACACTTGTGACAATGTTTCACGTTTCTCTCTGATTCACGTGTGAATTCATGTTAGGCATGCAACAGGTGTTTCGCCTTTTTCTGAAGATGTCTGTGCATGGTGGCTCTTGATGCTCTGACTTCAGCCTCACTCCACTCCTTTCCTTTCCTTTCCCCCTGTGGCTTCTTCACCTTTTCCTATCACATTTTTTTTTTCTTTCCAGTCAACTTTCCATGATGAGGCTGCAATACTCATCCTCCGTGTGCAGCCAGCCCTTTCATCAATGATCTGTGGAATCTGTGGATGTTGATGGTCTTCCCCAATGTATTTACTGAACTAGACTAAGGGCACATGGTTTATACTGTATGAATAGGAATTTATTTGAAATTAGTTCTAATATTTTGAGACACTGACTTTTTGATTTCCACAAGCTGTAAGCCATATTTCTGAACTAAAACTTAAAAAAGGCTTAGAATATTGTGAACAAAGTAACTTTACTATGGTATTAATCTTTTTTTTATATATTTATTTCCCCAAAGTGGCAGAGTGGCAGTGTGACACTGTTGCTTCACACCTCCAGGGTCGAGGGTTCTGTGTTCATGGAGTTTGCTCTGTTCTCCGCATGATTGATGGATTTTCTCCTTGTACGCCAATTTCCTCCCACAGTCCAAAGACATGCTAATTGGCATTCTCAGATTTACCCATATAAGTATGTGTGTGTGTGTGTGTGCCCTGCGATGGATTGGCACCTGACCAGAGTGTACCTGCCTGAAGTCTCCTAGGCTTCCTGTGACCCTGTACAGGAAAATCGGTATAGAAATTGAATGAATGAATGTTTCCCTGTTAACACCAAGCTAAATAAAAAGCCCCAGGCACCAGCAGGTGATCTACGTGATATCATTTATTATCAATCATTTACACACTGCAGCTGCTGCTTTAGTTTATTAGTCATGAACACATGCCTTTATAGATGTTCTTTAGCCTAGAAACAAAATGCATTTTCATGAAACAGTAAATGTCCTCCTCTGTGTTAATTATTCATTTTATATCTGTCTGCATCCCTCCCCTCCCTCCAGAGCTCCCAGATGAATGACACAGGATTATCATATGAATTAAGCTTGAAACAAAAATTCAAGAATGGCTTTATAGTACACATGCTAAACGTCCATTATAAAAGGAGAACTTGCTATTCATAAAGACCACTGAAAAATTCCACATACACACTTCTAGTACACATTCTCTATGGGCAATGAACAAGGCGTCGGAGTTAAGAAGTCGAGTAAATAAAAATCGGCATCCGTTTGTATTTGTCGTAGAGAGAGGTGGTACCTTTCAGGCCATCAGAGCCGACATTTGTTGTCCATGCCACTGTAAATCGATCATCAAATTTGACATTTGAACATGATAAATCTGCTACCACTGCATTCACTAGAACTGTTGTTTACAGCCATAAACAGGTAGATTAAAGGGGGAAAAAAAGACTCTCCACAACCTGAAGGTAAACGTTTGTAGCTCCTCCAGCTTTGCCCTAGCTGTCTACATTTCAGTGAAGATAAAACTTTTACATCAAGTACATTAGCTATAATCCTGATATGCAACAATGGGAATATAGAATCATTAAATGTTGCCAACACTAATTAATATTCTCTTAAATATTATATTATAATATATATTATTTAATGTATATTTTAAAGTGTTTAGAATTGAAGCACAGCTAAGTGTTTGGAGTGTAGCGTCCCAGCCGAAGCAGAATCAGTTGACTTACAATTGAAAGAGAAAGTGGTGTATTTCACATATTGCATTTAAGATTTGTTTTCATTTACAAAGTTAAGTTAAAAACAGGACAGTGTATCAGCATTGCATTATATAATGTTCTTTTTATCGTTGAGACTTCCAACTGGAAATTTGCTGCACTACCAGTTCTTAGAGACTCTTTATGCCATGAGAAAGACTATAGACTACATTTAGTTAGGAGAAACGTACACAAAACCAAAATGACCATCAAATGATGTGAAACCTGGTTAATTTAAGGAGGAAAAATATTTCATGTTGGCTTTTTGTGTGTTCTTCGTAGCAAGAGGTAAATTGCATGTACAATGTCTTGATTGGTTATTATTTCTACCACACTTGTTTTTTGTTTTTTTACAGGAGAATTGTTCTAGTGTTTTAGGCAAAGTTGGGAAAGGAAAAAAAAAGAGACTCAGACATTCAATTTTTTTCATTTGACGCCACCTGCAATAAATCAGATGCGAAAACACACCTTTCTTAATCTGCTGTTCTGTTCACAGTGTTGCGAAACGCGCGTTATGAATTTTGCTTTTGTGCTAGGTCTGTTTGAGGAAGTGAAATCAAGTCTACAAATGTATCAAGATTTTTTCCTTCCTTTTCTGAGAGTTATGATCATGAATGTATTTGTTAAACATAACAAATGTCACTTAATATTAGCGAACAAGTTGAAAAATTACAAGGGGGCAACAAAATCTTCTGATCAAGTTACCTTTAATGATTGCTACTTTCTTGCGTGCAGACGAGGAGTAGCAGTGTTGTGACTGGAGGTTAACATGGTGAAGAAACACACGCGCGCACACGCACAGATTAAATAGGGCAGACTGAATCCACTGTGCAAAGCTGTCGTCCCTTTTAGAACAATATGTGAAGGACGAACAGAAGACGAGTATGAGTATGAGGAACAATGTGCTAAGCATTCATTCAGCATGACTCCCAAAAAGTACATTTAAAAGCTGCAGCTAGCATTTTTTTTTTCTTTGTATGTGTGTGAATTTACATTTATACTGCATACAAATTACTCAAGCTCATTCTGGGTATCATAATGAACTACACAATTATTATTATTATTATTATTATTTTTAAACATGATCTCAATACTGTCCATATGTGAACCTGTATTTGCGGTATACAGTAAACATGCCCCAGTAACAGACATTAAAAAGTCAGTTATCCAAAGCCTGTGGACAGAATTGGAGCTAATGAACAGTTTAACCTCAGTGGTGCATTGGTGCAGCTTTTCGGCATGTGCAGTACAGGTATGTGTCGGAATATCTTTCCGGATCCATTCTAATATTTACACATCTCATTATTTCATCTCTTAAAGGAAGGGGTTTGTGAGAAACTGTAGTGTCCATGATGATGATGATGATGATGATGATGATTTGCTTCCCCCCATATTTAGTACTATTGTTATTTCTAGCCATAATGTTATTTTAAAATAAAATAAAGCTATCTTTGGTCACAAAGTAAGAAAAATCAGAAAACTTCACATGAACAAAAGAAAAAAAGAAAAGAAAAATGAAAAACATTCTAGCGTGCACACCCTTTTTTTTTTTTTTTGCAATGAACATAAACACAAAAAGAAGTGTCTGGAAAAGGGGAAATCACTGTCATGGTGATGGTGAGAGACAAAATGACAAAAGAGAGGATCTGATCTATTCTGCCAAGGTTTTTGGGAGGCTGCCACAGCGCAAATAAATGAAAACGGTAATAGAAAATCAGTCATTCGTGTCCTCCTCTTCCTTTTTTGCCTCCTCCCCTTCCTCCTTCTCCTCCTCCTCCACTTCTGGTGTGCAGTAGCGCTGGAGCAGTTGGTGTAGGTGCTGCTGCAGGTCATCGGGTTGTAGGGACTCCGGACTGTCTTCCAGTCGCTCCAGGTGGATGTGTTTGCTTTGGCCGTCCCTCACCACGGTCTTCTTCTGGGTGCGTGTCTTACGCATGTGGGTCCTGATGATGGATCACAAAGAAAACTGAATCAATCGTATTTCCATCGCTACATCTGTCCACTTTTTTTTTCCTGAATATCTCCAAAAACACAAATGCACTAGTGAAGTTGATAAAGCACAACATTATGTACAGATCCTGAAGTTCACAGAAGCCAAGCACTATTAGGTTGATTTGTCCATGCTGGTGGGAATAGGCTATAAACATACTCATTTATATTATCAGGGCTTTCATATTATTCTAATTAGTATTTTGTAGTAAAAGATCTACATTTACTTGGTTTTCTGTTAGTTAACTTAAAGTTAATGTTGCTTCATGAGTGAACACATTATTTGCAAGCATGCCCAATCAGAAGTTGAGGTCTCACCACACCATGCAAATTTAAATCTGTTTATGACGTTAGGTTTTGCACAAAAATCAAACCAAAGAACTATCCCGACCTTCTGACCATAGATCCATCCTCCTTTACGATCTCTTTCTCCACTAAATGTGGCAAGAGCACTTTGTCAAAGCCCCCTGCGTAACTTAAAGCCTAGACATTATAGGACAAGTGTTAGCAGTTTAGATGTTGGGACATAAGTAAAAAAAACAAGAAAACAATGCAGTGGGGTTCAAAAGTCTGAGTTCATACTGAACAGAACGTTTTACAATTAAATATCTTAAATGATCAATATTCAAGTTTCTGCACTATTTCTCTGTTTCTGTGTACAGTAAATGTAAGCAAACATGATATTCACCACGTCAACTGCTTTGATTTGATTTTCCTCATGTCTCATCTATTCTATTGAAGCATGAGTTTACGTAACACTCCAGTTGATCTGATCTAACACTTTTGCACAAATGTGTGGAGTTCATGAAAACTCAAGTGTACAACAGGTACATTTACATGGACTCTAACTTTCCAGTAATAATCAAAATAATAGCTCAAACAGAATAAAAGTGCATCATGTAAACACGTCAATCAGAACATTTTGATCCGAATCAGACTGGCCCAAATTATTTCTTAACCGGAATTCACTCAGTGGGTAAATGTTAACCACAAATACAGTACTTGAGCTGATCGTTTCACTCTTGTCAGAGTCCACGTAAACAGTTTACCTCGAATTTCTAATCAGAATTATTTCAATTGGATTGAAAAAACATTGTGTGTGTAAACGCAGCTTATGTATGTCATTAAAGAAAAAAAAAAAAAAAAAGAAAAAATACACACAAACACTAAGAAATTAAGAATCTAAAATAAAAAAATTCAACTTTTCATTCAATTTGTATGTATATTTTTATGTATTAAAAAGAATTATGAAAATTGCTGTATAAAAGTAGTAAATATACATATTTTTACTAGTAGCCTAAGCAGACTGTGTATACTACCCACTGTATATAGTAATAGTGTATGAATAATAGTAACTATTAAATAAATACATAGTAATAAAAAATAAATAATAAATAAATAGTAAATATTATTTCTTATATATGCTCCTTGAAAAAGAATTTTTAAGGCTGCTCTGCTTTACAAAGGGTTTCAATCTGGAACTCTCTACGTAGAATCTTTAAGGGTCCCTAAAATTAAGCCTGATTTGTTAAAACTACCTGCTAAACAGGCTTGGGAGCCTGTCTTCCATACGGACAAGGTGAATATACAGGGTGGGCCATTTATATGGATACACCTTAATAAAATGGGAATGGTTGGTGATATTAACGTCCTGTTTGTGGCACATTAGTATATGTGAGGGGGCAAACTTTTCAAGATGGGTGGTGAACCATGGTGGCCATTTTGAAGTCGGCCATCTTGGATCCAACTTTTGTTTTTTTAATAGGAAGAGGGTCATGTGACACGTCAATCTTATTGGGAATTTCACAAGTAAAACAATGGTTTTAACGTAACTTTATTATTTCATGAGTTATTTACAAGTTTCTCTTTGTTCACAGCCATTGACATGTCGAAGAGGTTAACACGTGATGAGCGGATCGAAATTGTGTTGATGAAACGCAGTAACCGGGTCATTGCAGCAGATTTCAATGCAAGACACCCTACAAAACCACCCATCTCCCATGCTACAGTTAGCAAACTGCTTGCTAAGTTTCGTGAAACTGGTTCAGTGTTGGATTTGCCAAAATGTGGACGCATGAAAACTGTCACTAATGAACAAACATCAGTGGCTGTCCTAGCTTCATTCAGCAAGAGTCCACAGCGTAGCACTCGCCGCATGTCACTGGAGAGTGGCATTAGTCGAACATCCCTTCGGCGGATATCAGCTACTCACAAATGGCACCCTTACAAACTCCAGCTACTGCAGCATCTCAACGAGGATGACCCAGATTGGCGCACACAATTTGCAGAATGGGCAAAACAAAAATTGGAACAGGACCCTCAGGTCACGCAGAAGATTTTGTTCAGTGATGAGGCAAACTTTTATGTGAATGGTGAAGTTAACAAACAAAACCACCGCTATTGGTCTGACACTAACCCACATTTGATAGATCCCTCCAAGACTGTTGGAACAAAAAAAAGTAATGGTATGGTGTGGTATATGGGGTACAAAGATAGTGGGCCATTCTTCATCAATGGAAACCTCAAGGCCACTAGATATTTGAAATTGCTACATGATGATGTGTTTCCCTCTTTATGCACTGAAGCTGGCACGTTCCCTGAGTTTTTCCAGCGAGATGGTGCACCACCACATTATGGGTGTCAGGTCCGAGCATTCCTAGATTAACAGTTTCCTGAAAAGTGGATTGGTCGTCGTAGGCCAGTTGAATGGCCCCCAAGGTCTCCCGATCAGACCCCCTTAGACTTTTATCTTTGGGGTCATCTGAAGGCAATTGTCTATGGTGTGAAGATACGAGATGTGCAGCACCTGAAACTACGGATACTGGAAGCCTGTGCTGGCATTTCTCCTGCAGTGTTGCTATCAGTGTGTGAAGAGTGGGAGAAGAGGGTTGCATTGACAATCCATCACAATGGGCAGCACATTGAACATATAAGTGGTCAGAAACTTGTAAATAACTCATGAAAGAATAAAGTTACGTTAAAACCATTGTTTTACTTGTGAAATTCCCAATAAGTTTGATGTGTCACATGACCCTCTTCCTATTGAAAAAAACAAAAGTTGGATCCAAGATGGCCGACTTCCAAATAGCCACCATGGTCGCCACCCATCTTGAAAAGTTTGCCCCCTCACATATACTAATGTGCCACAAACAGCACGTTAATATCACCAACCATTCCCATTTTATTAAGGTGTATCCATATAAATGGCCCACACTGTAGTTTCTAGATTTAACCCTATTTAGTTACATATGTTAGATTTAGGGAGGGAATTCTGTGCCAAAATATTGATGATTGAAATGATGAACTATAGATTATTATTTTTTTCACATCCAGTACAAAGCTGTGTTGTTTTAACACATTGCATCTGAATAAATACTGCGAATTTAGCTGTGAACCTTTTCAAAGTCTTCTTTTGCTGAAGGGAGGTCTGATGACAACGAGGGGTCGCCAATTAGCTTCTCCGTCCTCTCGCCCTGCACCACCGTGGTTTTGATGACTTTGCTTACTTTACGACCTTGAGCGGTCTCTCCTTCAAACTCGGAGGCTGTCGTCGTCACGCAAACAGGCACAGGCTCAGAAAACGTCACCTGAAACGAAACTTTTATTTTAGTTCAGATGGCAGGTCTTATCAAAGTCTAGGAATCACTGAAAACACACACACCTCCGTCTGGTCTCCGGCACTCCTCACTACTGTCCTTTTTACGACTTTGGAAAAACCATCAGCATCATCTAAAGCGATAGCTTCTTGTTGAGCTCCTTCCATCATCACTTCCTCTCGCTCTACTCCGTCTGCAGACACATACTTACGGATAATTTTCCTTGTGATCTGTGTCAACGCAAGAAAATAAATGACAACATTAGTATCGACAAAGGAAAGATGGAGAGGATAAAGAACAGTTTGCATGCACTGTGGGATTTGCCATTTTACACAACCTTTATAACAGTGTAATAACCAAAGTAGATCCAGTGAACCTACCAATCAACTCAATTCAAATCAGCTTTTTATATAGCATTTTTATAACAGTGGATGTTGTCATGAAGCAGCTTTACAGAAATAGAAATCCTGGATCTAAATTAAAACAGCATAATCTGTTTGTTCCTAAAGATGGTACAACTTTCTAAGAGGAAGAACCCTTGAGAGCAACCAAACTCAAAAGGAACCTCATTTCAGTGATACCAGAAAACATTGCCGTAAATAAATCCCTTCTATACCTAGGACAGGAAATGTATAGTTAGAGGTCACAAGCCATCACCGAAAAACAATAAATAAAGAGTATTAACTATGCAATTATTACTAATTACTACATCCTGTCACCTGTACATAGTGAAACAACTAAAGTCCATAACCTTTTCACTAAAGTGAACAAAATACCATTTAAGAAAATCTTGTCCTCAATACCAGACCTGATTTGATTAGACTCATAAACATGGTAGGAAGACTTACAAAAGAAAACCTCAAATTAAGGTTAGAACTTGTGGCATCTTGTGTTAAAAATTTCTAATTGTTAAAATGCAAGAAATTGTATATTGCTTAGATATTTTTATAGGACATATGCTATTTATGGACTGGTATAATTTCAACAGAATAAAGAGATAGTAGTAGTACACAGCCTGGCCATTTCAGAAAGGTCAAATTGTTGTGCTACATCAAGCAAAGAAAACAACTAAGGAGATTTAAAATGATTGGAACTGGGTTAAGAACCCTCTATCATTTTACGAAAACCTGGAAGGATAAAACAAAACCGTCAAGTTTGTGGTCAGAAAAAAAAATCATGAATGGAGATCAGTTAAACACTTGCATGGTATAAATCAGCAGTAAAACCAGAGCTACAGTATAGTAGTGCCCAGTATACATTTTGTTTTGAGTATTGAGATTTTTAAAGGCTTATTCCAGGACTCAGTGAAAGCGTGGTCCTGGGAGTATGAGAAGTCAATTTTACACGTGAACCGGCCACGACATTGTGTAATGTAATCTAAGCAAAAGGTGATTGAATGACAGCTTAAAGTTTGTGACTTTTTTTGGCCAGGCAGTATCCAGAGCACTAACCCGTTACTCCTCACTAACATGAGAACTTTTAATTGACCTTTTTGGTGACCAGGTTTCCATGCTCATCTGTGTATTGCTCCTCGGTCACACTGTGAGGGGTAATCTCTGGCAATTCATCTCCCTGGATAAAGACAAAACACCAAATATTAATTACACTATACTGAAATGTCAAATTCTGGAAAGGTTTCAAAAGCTCAGATTGTTCACATAGCGATTTAATACAATGCATAAAGATGCTGAAAACTTTGAGTCATCAGTTTCATTTAGAACAATAAAGTCATTTGAGTTATTAACATTTTAAGAAAATAAAAAGAAATTGCAAGAATGTCAATAAAATTTAATACTTTATCTATTTGACGGATAGTAATTGTTAGTATTAACCACTTGGAGGCTCTTAAATGCATTCTCATTTATGTATTTGCACCAGCTAGGTATATACATTATCTACCTTATCTCAGGTTAATCCATAAGTATTATTATCTAAAGCACATCAGATGCAGCTAATGTACTCTAACAAAATGAAATGTTATGTCTAAAATGGAAAACACACCAAAAATGAAGCAACTGTCTTCAAAAGAGTAGTTACTGTAGATACAGTACTACAGTGAAAATCATGGTAGGGGTTAAATCAGTCAGTTAACAGTAGAAAATTAATATTTTGACTTGTGAGTAGTATTATAATAGTATTATATTCAGCACATCTACACAAATACCTGGATTATAACTCTGCGTCGTACCACTCGGGTGGTCAACACCTCTTCCTCTGAACTATCAGACAGCAAGCCTAGCTCCTCTGCTATTTCCTGAGAACCCGACATGTGCAACTTTTATGAGTAAAAAACTAAACTAATATATATTTATTCCTAAATCCATGCATATCACCCCAAGCCAAGGCAATATATATATATACACACTCGATGCATTTATTCCGAACTCGTGTGTTAAGAAAACAAGATTAATTTATACCTACACAGGACCTTTTGTATTCATGAAAACATCATTTCTGAAAGAGCATATCCTTCTCACACTGCTGAGTGTGTGATTTTATACATAAAACGAGTAAGTAATATAACCTAATATCAATCAAAATTTGTTTGAAATTGTTGTGTAATTTGTTTGTTTCTTACAAATGGACAAAAGGAATATTAATGTTAAAAAGAAGAAAACAAGTCACACTAAATTTATAAATGTAGGCCAAAAAGATGATTGGTTAAAAAAAGAATGCTAATGAACAAAAGAAGGACGTGAAACAAAGACTCAGCATATAATTTGGTTCAATGCCATGCCCTGGCATTTTCTTTTTCTGCTGTGTAACACTTTATTAGAGGCAGCACTAAGTGACTAATAAGTGACCATTTTGGTAAGTCTTTTACTGTAATGTGCTGTGGCACTATTGTGGTACGTGATCTCCTATGACACCCTCCTGCTTTTTTTTTTTTTTACACAAATTGTTTTCCAGTTGCCTCTGTCACCAAGCAGTATAATGTGATACCAGCTGCAAGGCTGGGAGGTAAACAGACATGTTGCCTTGTGACATAGGCTAGTGTCTATCTATCTTGGAGGTGAGTTACAATAACTGTCAGTTCTGTGAATTTCGCTTTTTATGGAGTTTTGTGCATGTCACCAAATGGATGATTGTTATTCATCAACATGATTGAACAAAAGCATTTCTCAAACTTTTACATCTCTGGCAGATACCGGGAAATGATTATTTAAGGTTAATAAACTTTGCTGTACATAAAACACTTAAATTCTAGGATGTTAATCAGAAAACAGGCAAATAATTAAAAAAGGCATTAAGTAGGTTCAGAAGGTGAGCATGGTGAGAAAAGTCGATCAAATAACCCACATTTAAAGTATACATGAAGTCAAAATAAAGCTTTAAGACACTTACTGCGGTACACGCAAATAAAACAGCATACAGATAATGAGTTTCATAATGTATTTTTACACTTCTTTTCTTTTTTTCTCTCCCCTGTGGAAAGCCTAATTCTCTCACGGATCCTTGAAAGCAGTAAAACTGCTGTGCTCTGCTGGCAACCATGGCCAATCAAGCCAATGTATTTTTTGGTATTTTGATCCGTTCACGTGCCATTAGGCAAATCGGGCCACAGAGATATATCCGTTGTTTCTGTGGCAGTTACTTAAGGGCTCGCATCGCCCGCTCAATGCCTGATCCGCTTGGGAACACCAATTAGCATAACCTGCATGTCATTGGACTGTGGGAGGAAACCGGAGTACCCGGAAGAAACCGACCAAGCACAAGGAGAACATGCAAACTCAATGCACACAGACCCTGAGGTGGGAATCAAACCTGGATCCTGGTGCAAGGCGACAGTCCTAAGCACTAAGCCATCATGCCACCCAAGCCAAGGTGCCATGGTAATAATAATCTATGCACTATGATACAGAATATGACAAAGTTATGGTGAGCAAATAGGCAGTGTGGCATCATATGTGGTTGTAAAAGAAAGTTATCTGTAAGCTTGTGGCCTTGTAGCTGCTTTGCTAAGTCACAGAGGAGTCAGTTTTGATTTGGCATTTTGAAGTGTGGCATTTCTTGAACTGGCTGCTGTGGAAATCATGGCTTTTCATGGGCACTTTATCTGTAATGAGTTATCCATCAATGTTACACCACTCAGTTATCAGGCATGTGCATGCTAATAAACACATTAAGAAAAAAAGTTATGTGAAGGTCAGTATATTAGATAGGGCAGCTTCTGTCAACCTGGCAAGCTCATTGTTCAAAATCTAGTTTCACTCATGCTCAAACCCTTACCCTTCCTAGAGAATCATCATCGTCGTCATATTGGCCTCTCTCCCTTGGAGATAGCTCTTCAGCATAGGAGCGCTCATGTGCATACGGATATTCTAACTCTTCATCATTCTCACCTACACATTCGTCCTCTGGTTCAAGAATAATGGGCAAATCAATTTCCTCACTTCCCCAGGATGCTGGTCGTGGACTTTCTTGACTGTCTAACTCTGACTTTTCTGTTGTTTTGGGTGTGGTCAACAAATAGTCATAAGTTGGAGTGTTTGGTAAAGATAGGGATTCTTCAACATGGTACACAGTCTCAGAATCAAAAAGCTCTTCTGATCTCAGCTCTGGTTCAGATAGCTCTGAAAATGTTTGTTGACAATCAAAGAACTCAGTATCTGACTCTAAACTATCTGCTTGGACAGGCCTTGGCTTGGCTTTCACGTCAACGTCCATTAACCTCTCCTGTGTAGATTGAGCTGGCTCTGATGAACTAGGAGCCAAAGCAGTTTCCATGGGATATATTTCACTGGAGACTAGCTTTAGGTCATCAGTACTCAAGGCAGATTCTGTTTTCTCAAATTCACAAAGTACATGATGAAAGGTCCCCAAACCCTGCTTCTCATTGGATAATTGTGAATTAGTAGATGGCTCTTGGTTAGGACATAATTTACTAGTTTCAGGTGGCACAGAACCCAAATCAGTGAACATTATACTGCCTACAAATGATGTTTCTGACATCACATTTCTCCCCTCAGAGGAGGAAGAACCTGAAGTGGACAAATTAGCAGTCACTGTCCTATGAGACTGTTGGTAATTGAAGTGGAAAGGAGTTTGATGTATTTGACATAGTCCAGCTGCTTCCTTAGGTTTCTCAAGTGACTGCTTAAGTGATATCATTGGATGAACATTATCTAGATCAGAACTAACAACTGTCCTTCCCTCAGGTATATAGTCTAATGACTTTGGGTCATCCACACCTGGTTCCCTGGTCAAAGAAGATGCAATTCGATTTTGTTCTATAATGTTCACATTTTCACTTTGGTTTTCCTCCTCACTGACACTGATATTTGTATGTTTTATCTTTATATTCTGTTCATTCAACTGAATATTCTGTTCTGAAACTTTATCCTGTGGATCCTGAAAGGGAGGATGAGCATGTAATCAGATATACTTTGCTACACTATTTGCAAAAAAATCATGCAGACATACAGAATGCACTCTCGTGGTAATTGTACCATGCATTGAGAACACAAAATCACACAAGACTTGTCATATAGTTGTCTCACCAGTTAACCATGCTGATCTTACATTTTTAAATGGTTGGATCGCAGGACATGTTTACAGATTTCACCACACTAACTGTACAGTTCCTAAGGGTGAATTTGCATTCTCAGTAAAGGAGTTAGTAGATCATGGTCTGTCATGACAAAAAATATTAGAGGATATCTCCAGGGTGTCATACACTGCAACTAAATCACTGGGGCATGCTAAGCTGCTTACCCTTGCTTTGAATTCCTGCTGGGCTACTTCGGAAGTGGGGCTGCCAGATCTTTCTTCAGGACCCTGTTGATGCTCCAATTGCTGTTTAACAATCTGAATTTTCTGATGATTGCCTTGAGTGTTTAAAATACTACTACCCTCTCTGTCATCTGCAGAAATTTCCTTTATTTTCTTCATCTCTGGAAGGGGTGTCTCTCTAGTTTCACCAATCTTTTCCTCTTGTTCTGGTTCCAACACAAGCTGATGATAGGTACCACTATTTAGGACATAACTGACAACCCTCTGGCTCTTTGCTGAGGTTGCCAAATCGGATGCAGAAATCATCTCAATTTCTGTCTTATACTGTTCATCTGTCAAACCAAGCAAGGCAACATCACTTGCCCAGTGAGATTTGTTGTCTGGCATAAAGCCCTTACATTGAGTTTGAGCTGTAACTGACTCAGGGGATTCTGGGCGGCAGTCAATATCAAATATCAGAGAGTCAGGTGTCATAGACAGAGTGGGTTCTATATCTCTCACTGCTTCAGGGGATGGACATCTGCATGTAGAATCAAAGGAAAAACTGGGGGATGATAGTGATCTTGAATCACATTCTGACAATACATAACCAGGTGATATTGGCCGTTGCTCAGTCTCCAGCCAAAGTGATGCATATTCTGAAGACATCCAGTTTCCTTCACATTTTTGTAAATGAGACATCGCTGGGGATATATGTATAAATTGCCTGCATTGAATATTATGTCCATATGGAACTGGTGAAGGGGGTAAGAAGTCAGCTGTAGGGGAGTCTGGGGAAAGTTTTCGAAATTCGTTTACAGAAGACACCGACTCTGGGGAAGGAGGCCGACTTCCATACTGAAAAGCTGTTGTATAAGGTAATAAAGTCTTATCATGAGGTATGGATTGATCAGGTGTGAATTCGTTAACAGATCTAACAGACTTTGGTGAAGCAGTTATGAGGTCATATGAAATTCCCAGATTTTCATGCTCCTCATACTGAGATTTTGCATCAGCAGTTTTCTCTGTATGAAATTCATAAGATCCTTTATCATGTTTCCCTGACTGTGTTAGGGATAAGGTTGAAATGTGATTTTCAGGAAGGGGTCTACTTGAAGGGGTCTCATGTGCTTTCTTAGAAAGTTGAGAAGCATTGTGTACATCACCTGGCATTTTGTAACCACTTTGGTCAGTGATGTTATTAGACTCATCTCTTTTACTAGACTGAACAACTTCCATTCTACCATCAGTATCCTCAAATATACCTATTTTGGGACTGGACATTTCACCCTTGTAATGCGGGTCATGTATGTGTGATATAAGGTTTAAAGAAATAGTTTTGTATACATGTTTGTTTCCAGGCACCATTTTGACAGTCTCCTGAAATTGAGGATATGACTCTATTTTTTGTTTAGCACAAAACAAATCTTTTTTAAGCCCTTTACATTCACTTGTTTCTGAATGTTCTGATTCAAATGAATGTGTTTTATAGCCACATACTGGCCAAGTACTATCAAATAATAATGTCTGAAATTCTGGAACAGGTGAGTCAGGTGATAGTGGTCTATTTTCGTCTGCTGATACTACTGAATCAGGTGAAGGTGGTCTACAATCAGAAGGTGCAGAAGGGAAAAGATTCAACTCATAATCTTCATGTGAAGTCACAGATTCAGGAGAGGATAATCTAAGTCCTGCTACTGACACTAATTCAGCAAAACTTGTTGAGTACTGTGGTATTGGTGAATCTGGTGAGAGTGGTCTATGTGCATTAACGGAGTCTGGTGAAGATCCTCTAATCTCCAATGTTGGGGTCAAAGAATATGGTGACATAGCAAACAACTCATATTCTATTGTATTAGAACATACAGATTCAGGTGAACATGATCTATATCCAGAAACTGGCAAAGTACTCTCATATAAAAATGGTCTAAATGTTTGGATAGGTGAATCAGGTAATAATTGTGTGATTTCATCTATTGATGCCATTGAGCCAGGAGATGATGTTCTATGATCAGACTCTGTTTCACCAAGACTTTTAACATCATGATCTAGATCTGAAACCATAGACTCGGGAGAGCATGATCTATGACCTATTACTAACACTAAATCAACCAGCATTGTGGAGAACTGTGGTATTGGTGAATCGGGAGATAGTGGTCTACATGCACTAACTGAATCTGGTGAAGATCCTCTAGTGTCTAAATCAAAGACCATAGATTTGGGTGACATAGGCCTGTACTCTATTTCAGAGTCAGGGCTAAGAGATCTGGCTTCAAATTCTGGTTGAACTGAGTCAGGTGATTCTGGCCTTTGCTCAACATCAAACACGTCTCCACAAATTAATTCAAGTTCATCTGAATTGGAGCATACTGATTCAGGTGAAGATGATCTATACCCAGAACCTGGCAAACTAGTCTCAGGAAAAAATGTCATGAACTGCTTTATAGGTGAGTCAGGTGATAATGGTCTATTCTCATCTACTGATTTCATGGAATCAGGTGATGATGTCCTAGAAACTGTCTCATCTACAACGTTTAACTCATAATCATCATCTTCATCATAATTGTTATCTAAAGCCACAGACTCAGGAGAGGACGGTCTATGTCCTGTTACTGAAACTAAATCAACCAGCATTATTGAAAACTGGGGTACTGGTGAATCGGGAGATAGTGGTCTACATGCACTAACTGAATCTGGTGAAGATCCTCTAGTGTCTAAATCAAAGACCATAGATTTGGGTGACATAGGCCTGTACTCTATTTCAGAGTCAGGGCTAAGAGATCTGGCTTCAAATTCTGGTTGAACTGAGTCAGGTGATTCTGGCCTTTGCTCAACATCAAACACGTCTCCACAAATTAATTCAAGTTCATCTGAATTGGAGCATACTGATTCAGGTGAAGATGATCTATACCCAGAACCTGGCAAACTAGTCTCAGGAAAAAATGTCATGAACTGCTTTATAGGTGAGTCAGGTGATAATGGTCTATTCTCATCTACTGATTTCATGGAATCAGGTGATGATGTCCTAGAAACTGTCTCATCTACAACGTTTAACTCATAATCATCATCTTCATCATAATTGTTATCTAAAGCCACAGACTCAGGAGAGGACGGTCTATGTCCTGTTACTGAAACTAAATCAACCAGCATTATTGAAAACTGGGGTACTGGTGAATCGGGAGATAGTGGTCTACATGCACTAACTGAATCTGGTGAAGATCCTCTAGTGTCTAAATCAAAGACCATAGATTTGGGTGACATAGGCCTGTACTCTATTTCAGAGTCAGGGCTAAGAGATCTGGCTTCAAATTCTGGTTGAGCCGAGTCAGGTGATTCTGGCCTTTGCTCAACATCAAACACATCTCCACAAATTACTTCAAGTTCGTCTGAATTGGAGCATACTGATATAGGTGAACATGATCTATACCCAGAACCTGGCAAACTACTCTCCAGAAAAAATGGCATGAATTGCTGTATAGGTGAGTCAGGTGATAATGGCCTGTTCTCATCTACTGATTCCGTGGAATCAAGTGATGATGCCCTAAAACCTACCATAGTAACAACGTTTAACTCATAATCATCATCTTCATCAAAATTTTTATCTAAAGCCACTGACTCAGCAGAGGATGTTCTATGTCCTGTTACTGAAACTAAATTAACTAGCATTGTTGAGAACTGTGGTATTGGTGAATCTGGAGACAGTGGTCCACATGCACTAACTGAATCTGGTGAAGATCCCCTAATGTCTAAATCAAAGATCATAGATTTGGGTGACATAGACCTGTACTCTGATATAGAATCAGGGCTAAGGGGTCTAGCTTCAAATTCTGATTGAAATGTGTCAGGTGATTCTGGCCTTTGATTGATATCAAACAGTTCTTCAGAAAACAATTCATTTTCAACTGAATTAGAATATATTGATTCAGGTGAACAAGACCTATATCCCATACATGGAAGTGCGTCCTCAGGAAACAAAGATCTAAAATCTGGTACAGGTGAATCCAGGAGTAAACATTCATTATCGCCTAATGATGCTACTGACTGAGATAGGGTTTCACAGTCAAAACTTATGGAACTTAAAACATCTAATTCATAATTTGAACCTGATGCCAAAGATTCAAGTGAGGATGATCTACATTGTGATACTGGAACTAGCTCAAAGAACATTCCTGTGTATTGGGGTATTGGTGACTCTGGAGATAGTGGTCTGCATGCATGAACTGAATCTGGTGAACCTCTATCATCTAAATCTAAAATCATAACTACAGGTGAAAAAGGCCTGTACTCTGGGATTGAGTCGGGGCTAAGGGGTCGAGATTCAAATTCTAGCTGAACTGAGTCAGGTGATTCTGGTCTTTGCTCAACATCAACAAGGTCTCCAACAAATGATTCAATTTGCTCTGAATTAGAACATACTGATACAGGTGAACATGATCTATACCCAGAAACTGGAAGACTATGTTCAGGAAAAAATGGTATGAACTGCTGTATAGGTGAGTCAGGTGATAATAGCCTGTTCTCATCTACCGATTTTGTGGAATCAGGTGATGATGCCCTAGAACCTGCCATAGTAACAACATTTAACTCATAATCATCATCTTCATCAAAATTTGTATCTAAAGCCACTGACTCAGGAGAAGATGGTCTATGTCCTATTACTTGCATTAACTCACAGAACATTTCTGAGTACTGTGGTACTGGGGAATCTGGAGATAGTGGTCTACATGCATTAACTGAATCTGGCGAAGATCCTCTAACGTCTAAATCTAAAATCATAGATTCAGGTGAAATAGGCCTGTACTCTGATATAGAGTCAGGGCTGAGAGGTCTAGCTTCAAATTCTGATTGAAATGAGTCTGGTGACTCTGGGCGTTGCATGACATCAAACAGGTTTTCAGAAAATGACTCACTTTCTATTGAATTAGAATGCATTGATTCAGGTGAGCATGATCTATATCTAAAAGATGTAAGTGAACACTCAGGAAACAAAGATCTAAAATCTGGCACAGGTGAATCTAAGAGTAAACATTCATTATCACCTAATGATGCTACAGATAGTGGTGGAGATCCACAAACAGAATTCATGAAATTTAAAATATCTAATTCACGTTCTGAACCTGATGCCAAAGATTCAAGTGAGGATGATCTACATTGTGATATTGGAACTAGCTCAAAGAACATTCCTGTGTATTGGGGTATTGGTGACTCTGGAGATAGTGGTCTGCATGCATGAACTGAATCTGGTGAAGAGCCTCTATCATCTAAATCTAAGATTATAACTTCAGGTGACATAGGCCTGTATTCTGGGATGGAGTCGGGGCTAAGGGGTCTAGATTCAATTTCTGGCTGAACTGAGTCAGGTGACTCTGGCCTTTGCTCAACAATAAACAAGTCTCCAGGAACAAATTCAAGTTCATCTGAAGTAGAATATATGGATTCAGGTGAACATGATCTAGACCTAGCAACTGGCAAACTACGCTCAGGAAAAAATGACATGAACTGCTGTATAGGTGAGTCAGGTGATAATGGCCTGTTCTCATTTACTGATTTCATGGAATCAGGTGATGATGTCCTAGAAACTATCTCATCGACAACATTTAACTCATAATCATCATCTTCATCATAATTTTTATCTAATGCCACAGACTCAGGAGAGGATGGTCTATGTCCTGTTACTGAAACGAAATCAACCAGCATTGTTGAGAACTGGGGTACTGGTGAATCTGGAGATAATGATCTAAATGCACTAACTGAATCTGATGAAGATCCTCTAATGTCTAAATCTAGAATCATAGATTCAGGTGACATAGGCCTGTACTCTGATATAGAGTCAGGGCTAAGGGGTCTAGTTTCACATTCTGATTGAAATGTGTCAGGTGACTCTGGCCTTTGATTGACATCAAACAAGTCTTCAGAAATTAATTCATTTTCAACTGAATTAGAATGCATTGATTCAGGTGAACATGATCTAGATCCCAAACATGGAAATGTACACTCAGGAAACACAGAACTAAAATCTGGCACAGGTGAATCTGGAAGTAAACATTCATTATCGCCTAATGATACTACAGATTCAATTAGAGGTTCATAATCAGAAGTAATGGAACTTAAAACTTCTAATTCATAATCTGAACCTGACACTACAGATTCAAGTGAGGATGATCGACATTTACTTACTGGAACTAAGCCAAAGAACATTGCTGAGTACTGTGGTATTGGTGAATCTGGAGATAGTGGTCTGTATCCATGGACTGAATCTGGTGAAGATCCTCTAATGTCTAAATCTAAGATCACAAATTCAGGTGACATAGGCCTGTACTCAGGGATGGAGTCAGGACTAAGAGGTCGAGATTCAAATTCTGATTGAAATGACTCAGGTGACACTGGCCTTTCCTCAACATCAAAAAGGTCTCCAGGAACTAATTCAAGTTCCTCTAGATTAGAACGTACCGATTCAGGTGAACATGATCTATACCCAGAAACTGGCAAACTACGCTCAGAAATAATTGGTCTGAACTGCTGTATAGGTGAGTCAGGTGATAATGGTCTATTCTCATCTAGAGATTTCATGGAATCAGGTGATGATGCCCTAGAAACTGCAACAATGTTTAATTCATAATCATCATCTTCTTCATAATTTGTATATAAAGTCATTGACTCTGGTGTGGACGGTCTGTGTCCTGTTACTGGCATTATGTCACAAAACAATCCTGAGTACTGTGGTACTGGTGAATCAGGAGATAGTGGTCTACATGCAATAAATGAATCTGGTGAAGATCCTCTAACGTCTGATGCAAAAATGAGAGATTCTGGTGACGTAGGCCTGTACTCTGGAATGGAATCAGGGCTAAGGGGCCTAGATTCTAATTTTAATTGAAATGTGTCAGGTGATTCTGACTTTTGCGAGATTTTGAGATTTAGCACGTCTCCAGCAAGTGCTTTATTTTCTATTGAATTAGACCATACTGATTCAGGTGCTTTTGATCTATATCCAGAAACTGGAAAACTACTCTTAGGAAAAAAAGAATCAGGTGATGATGGTGTACTTATATTGGTCCTCATGCTATATTCAAAAAAACTACTGTAAGGGCAGAATGTTTTACCTTTGTACTGGGGATCATAAACTTTACTAATAAGATTATGAGTTTCAGTTTTAGTGGCTTTAACAACACTTTCCTTGGATGTTTTAAGACTAAATTGGTCTTGGATTTGCCCAGTTACACTAGTCCCAGCTTCTGACAACCCAACTGTTATGACTTCATGATTGGACACAGAGTCACATGTGTCTGTGGTTAAGGTTTGAGCATCTGTTCCTTTTATTGGGCCACTTGATTTATACTCTTTGGAACTACTAAGTCCATGTGTCAAAGTAGATTCAACCTGTACAGGTAGGGCATCCACACCTTCTGTTGAATTTTTCCATAGCCTTTTTATCTTTCGACATTTTTGGGGAGATATCATAGCAGATAGGCTTAAATGTTCACTGGATATGAACTCTTTTTCAGATTCCATATCTGCTGTCTGTTTGTTAAAATTTTTGGTTGGATCAGAAAGTAGTAGACCTTGTGCATCACATGTATTTAAGGAATTATCAATTTCCAAAATGTCAGCGGACTGCTGACTTTGCAACAATGTAGGTTCAGCTTCAAATATAGTCTTTTTTGCTAATTCTACCTGAAATGAAGATATTTCATGTACATCTAGTGAGACATCATAATCCACCCCTTTCTTTTTATATTCAGGAAATATTAAATCTTGTGAAAGTGGTTCAGGAATATTAAGCGATGATACAGAATCTGGTGAAGATGGTCGATTCTCAAACTGGATTTCTGTGGGCGAAATCACAGTGTGCTCTGTGTCTGAAAGATCTGACTCAACTGATTCAGAGTGATATCCTAAAGATGTATAGAGTTCACAACCTGGTAGTGAAAAGCTTGGTACTGGGGAATCAGGTGAAAGAGGTACGTGATCATTAACGGATGAAAATGAATCAGGTGACAAAGGTCGGTATTCCTCTGAAAATCCTTTTGGTAAAAAAAGCGCACATTCTTTGTCTGAAAGATCAGATTTTGGTGATACCGATCTATGTTCGTTTACAGGCATGATTTCACATACATTTTGAACAAAGCTGGGGAGAGGTGAATCAGAGGAAAGGCATTTCCGTTCACTGACCGATAATGCTGATTCAGGAGATGACGGACGAGCTTCAATCGGCCATTCTGATGACAATTCACACGCTAAATCTGAAATCTCAGATTGGGATGATGATATAGATTCTTTCACTTGTGTAAAGTAGCCACAAATGTCTGGTGTAAAACTGGGTAGTGGCGAATCACAAGAAAGTGACCTATACTCATTCAACGATACTGTTGATCTAGGGCTAGATGATCTGTCCACAAAGATATCAAAAGTCAAAAGATCATGCTCAGAGTCAAGAGCAGTCTCAGGGGATACTTCGCTGTCTAACCTGTCAATGGTAAAGGACTCAGCACCAAAAGATCCATTTGATTCAGGTGTAAATGATCTACATTCATTCCATGATCCTGGTGAAATTGGTCTATCAATTTCATCATTAACCATTAAAAAGGATCTTGTGTTCGACTCAATAAAGTCAAAAGAGTACAGCTGATCAGAGTCCACATGCACATACATGGAAAATTCTGGTCTTGTGTATTCCCAGACTGGTGGTAAAGGTGACTGTGGTCTGAAATCCGGTATGGGGGAATCAGGAGAGAGTAGTTTCTGTTCAGTACCTGATGCTTCAGATTCTGGTGTACATACTCTTAATTCATCTATCAGTGTACATGAGTCTAGAGAGCCTGATCTGTACTTAACTGGAATCGGCGAGTCGGGTGGTAGTAAAATGGTAGACTCAGGTGATAAGGATCTATATTCATGCAAAGTCATTTCCAAGTCATATTCAGATACAGAAACTGGGGATGATGATCTAAACTCAGTTGAAGATAACAAATCTTTATAGTCTGAAACGCTAGAATATTTTGTCTCGTCCAGGGAATTTGTTGCTTTAAGCATAGACTCTGGTCTGTGTACTGTATTGAACTTTAGAGCTTCTGACTCATCCATGATATGATTTGCTAAAGAATTTGTCTGTCCAGTTGCTGAGTCGAGTGACATCTGAGAAAGTGCAGAATCGATATTATTTGCTGCAATTTCACCCTCATGCCAAGACAACAGATGTTTTGGTGGTGAACTACAAAATGCTTTAATGTTTTGCAGTTGCTCCTTAGTGGAAAAGTTTTTGTCAGTCGTTTCTGAGGATACGAAAACAACCTGATCAGCATTTAAGGCCTCTGCTGCATCCAGTTTGTTTAGAATAAAGCCCTTGTGTTCAGATGATTCAGAATTCTCTGTAATTATTTTAATATCTTTGCCAAGAGCCTTTGCCAAAACATACTCTTCACCAAAAAGAGATCTGTAGAATTTATCAGAAATCTCTTCAACATGCTTCTTTATGTACTCATCACTCGACTTTTGGTCACTCTGCAGTTCAAACGCATGCGTTTCCTCAGCTTTTAGGATTGGTATTTCCATCTCATAATGTGTGTTTTCTGGTATTGATGAAGCTAGTGTGACTTTGTCATGAGTCGTTTCGTTTGATGGCTGAAAGAACGGAAGTGAAGTAGGTGACGCACGATGGGAAACATAATCCTCAGGTTCTTGTTTTAACTCCAAACAGAGCTCACTGAAATCTGCCTCACTGTGCTCAGACTCCATCAGGGTCTCTGCAAAATCTGTTATTATTTTTTCTTTTTGCTTTGGTCTGCAGACTTGGGGAGATTCAGTAGAGGAAATGCCCTTTGTATGAATAGGAACGTGTTCGGGTTGACTCCCAGCTGCACCTAACTCTTGCAGAGCCTCATCATAATTGGGATTTAACTGCTGAGGTGAAATTTTTGAGGGTAGATTGGAAAGACCTTGTTTTTTGTAAACTTGGCTGTAGTGTTGAGACTGGAGTTTCCATGGTGCAGTTTTGTACAGCGTAAAGAAAGGACTTACTTTTTTGATAGTGCCAGGGAACTGTTGTCTTAGACCAATCATCTCAAAACCAGACAGTATTGAGCCTTCAGCCACCCTATAAATAAAGATGAATTTAAAAATAAAATCATTTTAAAGTTATTGGTTTGATGAAATAATTAGGCTTTTTAAAAAAAAGACTCACTCTTCAGCTTGATCTATGTCCAGCTGCAACTTCTCTTTCTGAGTATCGAGTGAAGATACACTAGAAGAGAGATCCTCGGCAGATACTAATGGAGGTTGACTTCCAGACTTTGGCATTCTTGTAGGGAGCTCTGTGTGGCGGACGGGCCTAGGGCTGTCAATGTCCTCTTGAAGAGCTGAGAAACCTGGCGGAGAAATTACAATGTTATAATTTTGTTTTTAAAAGGCAAAACATTGCACACTACAAAGTAAGCATTAGTTTTTCTTTTTCACCTCATGACAATAGCAATTATATTTGCATCATTTTATTATTATTGAAAATGAAAGATATAATTTTTCAATTTGTCAAAGTGAATATTATGGTTACCGTCACTGTGGTCAAGTGATATAGACTGTTCCATTTCTGCATAGGTATGTGATGAGTGATCCTGAGTGGACTGTACAATCTTTGCTTTGATAAGGTGTACAATGTCCATACGGTTAATCTTTGTTAGCTTTGAGATCAAAATGCTTTCTGTGGACAATTTAAAAGCATGTAACACATTTAAATATGCATTTTGTTTTTAATTCTTGAATTAAAAAAGACTTCAGCTTTAGGCTAAAAAACAATATGTGAGTCTGATCCCAAACGTCTATGAACAATATTATTCACTTTCTGGACATATCTTGCATTGACTATTCATAAGTCATTTGTGTGGACATTTTTACATACAACTTAACATCATCAGTTTCCATTTTTGGAAATAAAAAAGATTCACTATGATATTTGTTATAATTGTAACATTATTTACTTTTATATTGTAACAAATTAGTATTTACTTTTAAAGTTATTAACAATCCTACCTGTAGCATTTGTCCCCTCTCTTTTTGTCCATAGCCTTATGAGTGCATGACTTTGGTCTTGTAATGAGTTTGGATTCTCTACTCTTATCTGATTGACCTGCTCTTCATCAATTTCAAGTTCACGAGCCAGCTCTAGATAGAGGATAGAAAGCACAGCAATGTTTGAAAGAAAAGACAGTACTGCAATTACTTTTAAATTGTTTTTTTTTCAATTACTTTTAAATAATTTTTAAATTACAGTATTTATGACAAAGCCAGCCAACCCAGCTACGTAGCTATTCATATCATATGCCACACATCCATCAAAGTACACAGTATAATGTGTGATTTAAAAGAAAAACCACTAGAGGTACAAGTGAGGTTTGGTCCATGAAGCTTTCCGTTAATGTCCTTGTGTCACCTAATGTTGTTGTTGGCCTTTTTGTTGCTCCTGTCAAAGGGTCACCACAGCCTACTGTACCATCAATCAGCACAACACCTTGGCACAGGTTTTATGCCAGGTGCCCTTCGACATAACCATCCTATTTTATCCAAGCTTGGGACCGGCACTGCATGCAGTGGCTGGGTAGTACGGGGTGTGGCAACCCACCAAGAGCAGTGCTCGAACCCAGATCCTTGGATCCCTAAGCCAACAACCTAGAGCTTTAGCCGCATGAACTACCACTTGCCTTGTGTTAGCACCTACAGTAATACTAATGTTGATTACCTGTCCAGCTGAAACCAAGATGATCAGCCATTACAGCCAATCGTCCTTCCTTTCTGTCAAGCTCATCCTGTGGATCCACTGAAAATGCCATGGTCAAGACACATAAAATGCCATCACCAAAACACATACTAAAAAACTAAGAGAAATGGTCCCTATAATAGTGAATAGAAGTAGTCACAAAAAAAGATCATATTCACTACTAATGGAGACAAAATATAAATGAAACACAGGTAGGTGACAAATGAAAAGAGAAAAAACTGCTGAAAAATATTGAGGCATTGCAAGTTGCCAAAATAACGTTGACATAAATTGACACAAGTGTCTGGTACAGTACTGGAGGCATGCAGCAGCACTTTCTGAAAGATAACTGCTTATAGTTGGTCTTTTAATGATGGAGGTATACAACGCTGTCTAACAGCTGGGTTGAGATCTGGTGGCTACAAATACCAAGGTATAATATTCACATACTTTTAAAAACATTCAGTAAGACCTCGTGCCCTGCGGGTTGGGCGTGGCCATCCTGAAAGAGTTTACACTCATCTTATACCATTCTTCACTCTAAGATTGGATACAAACTATGCTAACAAAATATCTATCACAGAATGACCGAGTTTTTCCTTTAATTTGTCACCCATCTGTACATAATCACTGGCTTTCTCTTGCCTTTAAACTACTTTTACTATTTGTTTTTAAATGTGTTTGAATTATGTTTGAATTCTAACAAAAAATCATCAAACACTTAAATAGCATATCAGAGGTTTATCATGATTAGCTTGATTAGCTGTGATTAGTAAGGATTTCCAATAAACATTTTAATGTAACACACATTCTCTGTAAAGGTTTTTTTTTTCCTTCCTATTTTGTTTTGGTGTATACTATGAACTAGGATGCACTGTAGATAATTTCATGGGATATAGTAATTTGCCAGTAAACTTAGGGAAATATATAGAGGGGAAAACATCATTCCATATGCATAGCTATAAATGTCTAGATATATGGCTGCAGCCATTTTCGCATGCTCTGGAAACTAACTCTTTAATATAAATAGCATGTACAAAACCAATTAATAAAATAATTCCTGTCAATACTGTAACACATACAAGGAAAAGAGACAGACACAAACACAATTCAAACGTCACAAAAGCACCAGAAAGAGTTGAAGCTTTAGCTACAAGACAGAGAGGCAGCACCTTCATTGCTAACGTGCTGAGGCAGATGAGAGAGAGAGAATGGGCCCCTTATGATGGGGATACCTTGACTTTGGACTTGGGCTTTATCAGCAGGGATTCTTTCCATCTGCGTCTCAACAGGGTCGTCCCATCGAGGCCTAATGACCAATGGGTCCTCAGGAAGAGGCATCTGCATGTCAGGGTAAGGCTCACTTTCTATTACTGAGACATCTATGGTGCTGCTTTCATCGTCCGACATGGCAGCTGCCTCCTCTTTCTCTTTTTCTGCTTGGGCCAACCTCTCCACTAGCTTAGCTGCCTCATCACTAATCTCCTCAAAAAAATCAATCGACTTCTTGCGGCTGTCGGATGGCTGATCTTTTTTGCCAGGTGTAGTGGTATGGGTTGGTTGACCGGGTTTTCCCCTGACAGGTAGCTTCGATGGCAATGTCTTATATTTGCTGGGCAACTCAGTACCTGCTGGATGGCCCTGGTCCTTTTTTGTTGGTTTCTTTGTAGAATCGCTTTCACAGAAGCTCTTGGCTTTGATAGACCTTGTCACTCTGGAGCCTACAGAGGGACCTGTGTCTGTCTCAGATTTTCTCCTTGTTTCAGGTTTTACAGGTAATTTAGACTTTTTCTCCTTAGGAGATTTCACTGGTAAATCATGAGAAATAGCTTTTATAGGGATTCTTGATTTTGGCTTCTCCTCCTCCTTAGAGAAGGAGGCTTTTTTCTGAGTGGATACAGAATTACCTTTAGAGCCAGGCTTTGTTTTTGACTTTGATATCACTTTTGAAGTTTGGGATTTCTTTTCTGGGGCTTTGGGTACTTCTATCACGGAATGCTCTTCCTCTGGTGAGGAATCTGAGGACTCTTGGTCCTGCTGGGAATAAACTGGCCTGGTTATTGTTGACACTGCTGTCAGGACATCAGTTATGATACTGTCTGAAGAACCAAGATCGGTCCCTGAAGAACTACCTTCAGCTAACGTGTGTGATTTTATTTCTACAGCTTCTTTTGCAATGTTGTTTTTACTAGATTTGGGTGAAGCAGAAACAGCCAATTTATTAGGGATTGTTGACTGTAAGGCATCTGACTTAGAAGTTATACATGACTGATCATCCTCAGGTGTGGACTGAAGCGATATGTCTTTAGCCTCTTTTAAAGGCACTTCTGCATCTTCTGGTTTAATCTGCTCAGTGAGTTTTATGGCAACCTCTCTTTCTGCTCTAGTGACGTCTGCACCAGGTTCATCCTCTATAAGTGCCTCTTCAATTGGTTGCTCTCCTATTTGAAAATAAGCAAAGCCTTCCTCCTCATATCCCCTTTTAGTCATGTCTATTGCTCCACTTCTAGTCATTTCAAATAGTTTACCCTCTTGAAAAAGGAAAGGATTTTGTTCACTTGTTGGTGTGCCTTCTTCAGTGGGTGTCCTCCCTGGTGTGGTGTCTGGAGTTGCACCTTGGGACTGTCGATCTACTGCCAGACCCAAAATCTTTTGCTCCTCTTCTTTGACTCTTGCTGCAAATGCTTCATCATCTTCCCGCATAGTGTTCCAGTTGTCCGCCAGTGTTTTTGCAGTTACCCCTCTAGACTTTGTTTTGGGAAATTCTTCCTCTAAATCATCTTCAGTGTCATCATAAATACATATTTCTGGTTTAAATGTTTCTCCGGCTTGCCCAATAATACTGGGCAACAAATCAGTTTGAGCTTTTAAACCATCCCTGCTTAAACCTAGATCAGCTGTTCCTGCAGGCCTTATTTGGTCGCCTTTATCATCATCTGTTATATTGTGTTCTATCTGACTTTGTGATTTGTTATAAACTTCCTGACAATCTGTTGTAATTTTCTGCTTTCCACCCATATCATAATTTTTGCTTTCCATTGACTTTATCTGGCTCTCATCTTTTAGTTCAGGAGCTACACTGGGCATTGTTTCATTGCTTAACAATTGTCTGTTGTTCTGTTCTAATTCTTTTAAGCTAAGTGACTGCAATTCTTTCTGTAGAGAGATCTGATGGACTTTTGCTGAATGTATTTCTGAGACAGACTGAGGTCCCTCCATTGCTGATTCATCTGTTGATGCTGCAGTGTGGGCCATGTCCTCAGATGTTTGAGGGATCTCATGCACACCTGCTGGAAAAGGAGAGGGAGGTTGTACTTTAATAGTAGGTTCAACAGATTGTGCTACCTCTGACCCTTGTTTTGTCTCAGTAGGCCCAAAGCCTTCCACTGAGGTTGTTTCTACTTTGGTTTCAGGCCCAATCAATATGATGCTTTCATGCCCTCTTTCAGACTCATTCACTGTATGAGAGAAGATATTTTTGCTATTGCCCTTTCTGTCTTTTTCATCCTGCTCCATCTCATCAAATGTTTTTATTTTGGCAGCCATTTTAAACATCTCTTCCTCAGGAGTGAATTTCCTCTGGGTCATGACACACTCCAACACATTTCCCTCTGCATCCTCAGGTATGACACATGGATTTAGGAACATGGACAGGACCATAGGGTCTGGGGTTTGGGGATTAAGTTTATAACTTACCTCTTCAGAACTTGGGGTGTCAGGTAAAAAGGGACTCTTACCCGAACTCATCAGCTGGGATGTCTGCTCGAGACTGTCATCGCCGACACTACCCTCCTGGTCTCTGGGGAGTTTATGCAAATTTTCTGGGGGTAACTCAGGAGCTGTGGAGGATGTCGGGTGCCCTGAAGTCACACTGGGTTGCTCTACTGTTGGAAGAAAGGCCATGACGCTTTTTTGCACTACAGGGCTGCTTTCTAGAGAATCACAGCATGGGGAGTCTTTTGTAGGACTGGGTTCGATTGAGTCTGGGGATTTATGGGAGGAGTTGTCTTCCATAAGGGGGCTACCTTCTAATGAGTCCTTATGACTAACGGTTGTAGAATCATCAGCTCCTGGACTAATGGTCTCTGAACGCTGCCTAAGAGGCAGTACTAAACCACTATAACCCTGCGTGTCAGCCCTTGTAGCCCGGTAGTCAGAAGGGGTTGATAGTTGTTGACCATCTGATGGCTCCTCATCACTCAAAAAACTGTCTATTGTTTCAGAACCCCTTTTGGTTAGTTTTCGAGATTTTGGTGGTTTAGATGACTTCGACATAATGTCCTCATCAACAGAATTTTTTTCATCCACAAACGTAACAGTTTTGCCCTGAGAAGCAGATACAGACTCACTTTTTGAAGGATAATCCATTGCATTTTTCACAGACAAGCATCCAAAAGTTGCTGAAGATGCCTGACTATCGGTTGTCTTTGCAGCAATGGAGTTAGATAGTGTACTTGTGTCCTGTTTGGTTGTAACTGTTTCTACTTTTGACATTTTTCCATCTATATATTGACCTGGGCGTTTAGGTGATGATGAAAGGCTTTCAGGACTTGTGTCTAGATTTTCTGCCATGCCTTCATGTTTGTCACTGTCCTCTGAGCTCATGTGGACTTCGCCTTCACCTATGCTGGCACAAGGGGAAATAGCTAGATCTCCAACTTTGTGACTGTCAGAGATTTCTTTAAGTGCATCTGGGCCACTATTAGGTTGAGAATCTCTCGTGTCCTTAGACAAATCTTTTGTTACTGGAGTAGCCAAATTGCTTTGGACTGTAGCGTCTGTTGACTGCAAGGCAGAAGTAGTCTCATCTTGGGCTTTTAGAATTTTAGGTTCTTCGCACTGAATACGGTCTTCTGGTTTTGCTGTTATGTTGGAACTTAAGTCATGAGAATGTTGTATCTCTGTGCTAATCTGATGTTCTTTCGTTTTCTTTGAGTCAACACATTTTATAGCTTCACGTGACACGTTTTGTCCAAGTGTCAATGCTTGAGACTGGGACTGTGTGGACAAGGTCTCCTTCATTTGACCTGATTTTGTGTGCTTTGGTACGGAATTTGCTTTATGTTCAAAAAGTCCAGACTTTGCCTTTGAAGGGTCTTGTCCTGTCTGAAAAGCCCTCATGAGTTCTTTTACTGACATGGTCTCTTCTAGTCTTTCTGACTCATTTTTTTGTGATTTTACAGGAGCTTGTGATTTTTTAGTGGTCACTGTTTTTTGTTCTTTAACAGCAGGAGATGATTTTTTCCCCGAAAAACCAGGAGAGGATTTGCTGCTAGTCTGCTTATGGCCTTTTTGTTCCTCCTCCATCTTCTTTTGAAGAGCTTTAACTTTGTCTTTAATTGAGCCAATAGGTGTTTCTTCAACTACTGGAGATACAGGAGATGTTTTGTTTGAGGGAGCATGTAGGAGGCCATCGTCTTGATGTGTTTTTTCCGTTTTCTCACTAACAGAACCTGTTTTTGAAGGGGATACATTGCATTCATCACTCTGACCATGAGGCCCTTTTCTACGAATGGGCTTTTTTACTTCAGCAATAGGTATTTTAGTATCTTTGATCACAGATGGTATAATTTTTTTGCCCCCCTTGCGCAAAACTACTTCAGTGAACTTTTCTTGTACCACATTCTCCTTCACCACAGCTCCAGATGTCACAGTGGCATCAAGCATGTATGCTTTATGGTCTCCCTTTTGTGTCTGTGACCCTCGGCTGCCTCGAATATCCTTTAGAAGTGCCTCTTGGGTCTCAAAAGCTGCCATCATTTTGGCCTCCTCAATTTCACAGTCTGAAAGAAGAACCCACTCCTCATCTTTTTGATATGGTCGACTTTTTGCTTCTGCTGACTTTTCATCAGCCTTATCTTCATATGTCCCACTCCTTAGAATTTCATTCACTTTTTCCAAATCCTCTTTTACCTTTTCCATTATTTCAAAAGGTCCCCCTGACACCTCCTCCACCCCCTTCTCTAGACTACCCCCATGCACAGAGTTTGACTTGTCAGATGAATCAGTGGTCAGAATGGCAGTCATTTTTATCAGATCTTGTTTCATCTCTGACACCTCAGAGAGTAAATCTGGGCTTGCAAGGGCAGGAGAATCTCGAATCAAGTGACTTTTCAAGATGGATGTCTCTGTAGAAGTTTCAGTATCTTCATCGTCTTCATTTACAAGGAGGACATTTAAGGAGCAAATTAAACAAAACGTTTAAATTAAAGGGAACAAAGATTTGAAAAAGAGGTCAGGTTTGGATTGGCACAAAGCTTCAAGGAACAGAATAGGACTGAATGTGGTAAGAGTGAAGTAAAGACTAGAAGGATAGACAAAGAAACTTACAGGGATGAATAACAACTGCAAAGCAAATTATAGCCAAATCTTATTGACCTTAGGGGAATAAGCAGGAAATAACTTGCTTATCTGAATTCAGCACAAAAGCACATTCACACATTCAAGACAATGGAATAAGCTGAAATGAAATTGTAATAAATAAATAAATAAACACAGTGGAGAACCAACACAGATAAACATTTTCTCAAGCTAATTACAGAAATTAATTAGGGTGAATAAAAGAAATAACTGATGATTTCAAAAACTTTTTTAGTCGTCAAAAGAAAGCCAGTGATATAACAAAAGTGTCTGTTTTAGGAATAAAGTGATAGAAGTAATGAATAATTGCTTCTTATGTCTGTAAAATAGTTAAGCTAAAAAAAAAACATAAAAAATATAATAAATAAAAAGAATATCAAAATATACAGCTAGAATGTGCAATGAAGAAGGTAATGTTAAGCAAGCTGTCAAACATAAAGATGATTATACTGCTTTCACACATTCCAAACATTCAAACACACACGCACGCACATATGCACACCCACACACACTGTAAGTCAAGTTATTTCCATGCAAAACTTACTAACTTCTAATAGGTAAGTATGTAGTGGGTACTGATTTCAGTCCACATAAGCAATTAAACACTTGTTACATTTTATAGTGAAAATGGATTTATGTGATCATCACTGCAATAAAGTATGTAATCTATTAAAAAAAAAAAGTGATCATGTGTCTAAATCAATTTATGCAAATGGGTTTAAATTAATTCCATGTTAATTCAAGATCTTGTCAGTGTGATTACTTTCTCTCAACTGCATGCTGATGTGCAAATACATGCAAATTAATTACTTTAATTACAGTACATATTAAATTGAGAGAGAAACATAGTTGAGGCTAAATGTTTTCATATACCTTGGCTAAAGACATTTAAATTAAAAATTTCATTTACTGTCTATAAGTTTACTTTATTTTAAATAGGGGCTGATTAAAATAATAGCTAAAACTGTACAGAACTTTTTCTGACAGAACTGATGTCAGGTTTGTTGGCCAATTATTTGGAGCAAGTCTTTCTGTTCAGTCCACAGATTTTTCCATGGGATTTGAAGTTTTGGGTGGCCGCTGCAAAACACTTATAAAGCTATTTTTGTATTTAAGCTATCTTGTTACAATTTTCAGCTTATGATTAAAGTCATTGTTTGTGTTTCATCTGACCAGTCTCAGAGTAGGGTCTTATACTTTAATCCTTCTTTCTTCTTTATTTCCTTTTAAAGTTCATTAACCCCGAAAAGTTCATTTGTTCCTCCTTCTTGACCAACACAGTGTTTTTGTAGTGTCAACATCCTTACTGTATATTGCTCCTAAGGAGGAACTGAACTTGGTCCACCATTTATCTACGGTATTATCTGAGTTATAGTAAGTGGATTGTCCATGAAAGGAAAAAGGCGCTGGCTCTTAATACAGCCACATGTGAACTCCCAATTAATTAATTATGGCTATTTAAAGGCTTCTACAGCCCAAAAGTCTTTTATAATTGGTCCATCAAAAACCGTCTAAAATCAGGTTCTATCAGTTTTTACAAATTTCCATTCATCTTGGTATAGTCATGAGAAAACTACACAGTAAACTTGATATACTGTAGTTGTGAGTAGCTCATAAAGTTTTGACCCAAGTCTGATAAAAACCAATATGTCTCTATCAATTATTTACAGTAGATACCCTACTGAATTGCCAAATAAAATGTATGTAACATCAATTCAGTGGCACTGTGAAAGAATATTTTTATAGTTTACAACAAAATTATTTATTATTTCAGTCCAGGTACTGTACAGGTACATGTAGACATTTGACTTCAATTGTGAGTGTGTATATATATACACTGCATATATATATATATATATATATATATATATATATATATGATCTCAAAATAAGACTTATTAGAGAGACTACAGAAGAAACAAAACAACTTTGCTTTGCAGTTTGTTATAAAACTTCATGGTGGGTGGAAATCTAGCTATTTAATGACACATACATCACATTATGGGTTGAATTACATGGTCATTTCAAATCTTTCTTTCTGTAATAACCAAGAACTAAGGGAACTAGGGATGCGGGAAGGCATGTAAACATTGTTGGGACTTTAAGCAGAATACATGTGGAGCGTGCTATGACATCGCATCTGAAAGCAGTCAAATATTACAATACTGTATATACCAATGAATTCTTGAATTGGAAAAAGTTGGTTAATTTTCTATACTGGAATGGATCTGAATTTACACTGTAGAATAACTGTACAATATAAAAGATAACCTTCTGTCTAGTACGATACATTTTCCATAAAAGCTCATTCATACAGAATTGTATGAAGGACGTAATCTAAGTCTAACAATAAAAATGGTCACATTTTATTACACATTTATGAAAAAGAATGAATGAATTCTCTCTCTTTAAACGAAGTAGCTCCCTGATCATCCTACTTCCCACATCCTTTGATGAAGGCCCATAATAATACATAAGCAAAAACGTCAAAACATGTAACAAGTTAAAGGTGTGCAGCATCATATTATCAAGTGTTATAACTGCCAAATTAGACATGCCAAAATATGCAGTACATTCTTTAGTGGTTAGTCTGTATGTGAGTTTAATAAAAGCAATCTTGTTTATTGAATGACAGATAAGAATAAGAAAAGAGAAATGTCTTACATCTTCCAAGTGTTCGGCTAGTCTGGAAAAATAAGCAAGTAAGATTATTGTGATTAATTGTAAACTAATGATAGATATCAGATAGACAATACCCATAAAGGAGAATAAAAACAGCCATGCTGGCTTAAAAACTGTGAGGAACAATAGAGGAAATTCAATGAACACATTTTGAATTCTCTGTCACTATTAATATACTTTCTGATGTATACCGTGATTAAGAAAAATCCCATCATCAAGCTGCTCGATTGTACAGTATGTCAATTTAAGTAAAATCGTAATTACAAAAAAATTAACTACATATTCTGCTTTCATTTAAATTTTAGTCACAGGATTAAGCAATATATCATAAGATATATTGCCATTGTACTGGATATTTAATTCAATTCAATTTGATTTTTTATAGCACTTTTAACAATTGCCATTGTCGCAAAGCAGCTTTACACATTCAAAAGAAAATATCAGAAAAACTGTGATGCAGTTTTTGGCCCTAGGGTACAGGCTGAATGTCAAAGATATCACAGTCATGCTGATATGACCTCAAGTTTGATATTGTTTTTCTACAAACAACATTTATTATTAACAGATTATTATTCATTTGTTTAGTTAATCAATTACTTGGCTGCAGCAGCAGATATCCTTTCGCAACATTGACTGTTGCTAAGCAACATAAACCATGCGCATCATCAATGTAGCATTAAGCTGACAACTGACAGTTAGTGAAATTAATGATTGTTAGAACACCTGTGAAGAGAAGTGACTGTTGTACTCTATATCAGCACTCCTGTCCAATCAAATTACTTGGTCAGAACTAACTGTTGAGTAAGATCGAGTAAACTACATGCTCCATTTTAGAAATATCTATTAATTTGATCAACTGTGTGTAGAGCATGAGTCAAAATGTATTAGTCGCTATAGTGGCAGACCTTAACTGTCTTCTGTGGACCACAATCCAGTTTAAACAGACTTTTAGCAGAAACCATGCTGAACTACATCCAACAAGGCCATGAGTGAGGTCATGAGCTGGAAAGTTCGATGATTTGAGCAGCAAGGAAATATGTAACATTTCAAGTATTTTCATGCAATTTTCATTTCAAACAGTTCGGGTATCACTTTACACTTGTGTTAACTACACACAAAAAATATTCATGTATCAACATATTTAAATTTAGTGCACAATTTTTTACAGAAGTTGAACAAATCTAAACTAAACTAAAAGGTTAGAGATACTGTAAGTGCCTTTTTAACTTATTTCATTTTAGTAAAAAAGGCATAGTATCAATGCGTAAAAGCTACATAAGGGCCAGAATCCTTTTTTTTTTTTGGTACGTTTAGGGTTGTTTACATCAGTGGTTTTCAACCCTTATAAGAAAGAACTGTTAATTAGTTAATTAGTTAAATTAGGTGTACTAGGAGCTGAGAAAAAACTCCAGGACCAGGGTTGAGTACCACTGGTTTACATGATACTTTACGATTAATGCTCCTTGTCTCACCATTATGACTCATAGCGTATGCTTAAAAAACATACAAGAGCCTGTGCAATTGTTTATCATTATATACAGTATACATACATATACATATATATATATATATATATATATATATATATATATATATATATATATATATAATGTTAAACAATTGCACATAACTTTTCAATCCAGTTGTCTGTAACAAGTTAAGAGGGAACAATATTTATGGCATCCTGTAGATAATTACTCTCAGCATATATCCTTTTAAGATCATTGTAGTGAAACAACAGACTTTACTCGTGATATATCATGTAAACAACTCTATTTGTTTAATATTGCTACTGTAGAACTAATTTCAATGGAAATTGCATCATACCTGTTGTAATGAAATCTGGTTATTCTCTACAAATAAATGATGCTGGCATATGTGGTTAAAATGCTGATATATATTTATACTCCAGAATGCACAAGTATCCTTGCTGCTCAACTCAAGGCCCCATTAGATCATTGGCACATTTACTGAGGACTATTCATTTTCAGCTGTTCATGATAATAAATTGATTATATGCAGTATAATAAGTGGAATAAATAAAAAATATATATAATGGTTAAATAAATAAACAAAGAAAAAATTAAAAGGAAAACTTTGTTACATCTTTTAAAGTACAGAGAAAACAGCATCCAAAAGTGTGGATGTTTACAGAATGTAGGAAAATATCTCCACAGTTACCTCCTCATCAGGCTCTTGGTCTGAATCTGATTCCTTTGAGGAGCAAGAAGCAGTATAGGAGAAAGAGTAGAGAGAAAGAGACATAGATAGAGGTTGAAAGGGAAACAGGGGACAGGATAGAGAGAAGGGAAGAGAGAGAGAGAGCACGCAAAGCAGTTACCATAGCAACAACTATTGAGCCAGCCTGTGAGAAGTGATATGAGAGTGGGTATGTGTGGAGGATGTATACAGTCTAAAAATCTTATCATACTGATGCTGGTTTTATTATCATTACTGATAGATGATAATTGTAAAATCCCTTAATATTTGCAAAAAAACTTAATCAAATAATTATCACTGAAAAATACATCATGTAATTAGAAATAAGAATTTCATATACGTCCCTAAACTATTTAGAATACCAACCCTAGCATTACTGCAGTCTCTATTGTGTTAAGTTTAGTTGATTTCACTAATTTCAACTAAACTGGAACAAAACTTATTGTAGCAGTGTGCATAAGCTTACAGTATGTTTAAGATTTATGCCTAAGATGAACCTGTGAAATCAACAGGTCTTTTGATAGAATTAGTAACGTACAGACATACTGTACATTTTATGAGAATTCATATATTCATTAAATCTAATAGAAACACATCAGCCAGAAAGCATTATCATCATTATCATGCTTTATATGGTAATGGTAATTAATTTACCTTCGCATAAATTGGTAGAGAAATATTTAGATTGCATATCGCACTGTGGGCCAAACTCCTGTAAGATCTCGGTTCTTTCATGAAGGACAAGCGACCACAAGGCTCCTGAGTGTTATCTCGTATCTGAAAGGTTAGCAACAAATAACCGGATCTTTACTTCAGCAACAACAAAAGGTGTAACCCTGACAAAAAACTAAGAAAATATGTTAAATATCTAAAAGAAATACACACTGCGTGAATAAGTCAGGGAGGTTACCTTTATAAAGAGGGCGAGTCGGTTTTCTTTGAAGGCAAAAAAGCTGAAGATATGATGTTGGCCGCTCTTGGTGAGAGGGACAAGATTTCCAAAGCAATCTGCATAGATGGGTTTTCCTTCTAATACCTTTAATGGAACATCACAAGGATTATAATATTAATATTTCGTCTGCATCATACAAGCTTTTATAGTTTAATCATTTAGCTTTTATTTTTTTTAAAGGCTACTTTGAGCAAATACAAGATCAATACTTACAGTATGATACTTAAGTAAAATTGAAGTGAAGGCCCAATACTGTATGTTTTATAAAAATGTAAAGCTCTTCAATATACAATGAGTGAGATGGCACATACTTTTAGCCACTCATAAAATAAAATAAAAATAAAAAAACGGAAAAAAAGTACATCAAAAAACTTCAGGAAATAACACTCTGTGTTACTGAACACTTTAGATCACATTAACCTTTATCTTACCTCTACATCCCGACTTCGAGCCACTTCTGTGAAGTTCTCCTGCTGCTCCAATGTTTTATCTATCTTGTCATCGGTCATGCAGAAACAGCGCAGTCGTGCCTCTATTGGATCGTGGGTTTTGGCAAAGATGACAAATTTGGCCATGTATGGCACACAGATTATCTCCCGATACACCTGTGTGGCAAAGTTGACCGACTCGTGGCCCTGTCGACAATCTATTAGCCAGAATCTATATAGAAAAAGTTAGAAAACACAAGTGCTTTAATTGTCCTGTGGTTTAAAATATACATAGACATACACTATATTTACATACACCGATCAGCCATCACATTACAACACAAAACATTAAGCCCAATATTGTGTAGGTTCCCCTTGGTCATGACTCCACAAGACCTCTGGGGGTGTGCTGTGGTGTCTGGCACCAGAATCTTAGCAGCAGATCCTTTGGGTACTGCGGGTTGCATGGTGGGGCCTCTATGGATCTGAGTTGTTTGTCCAGCACATCCCATGGCTGCTCAGTAAAATTGGGACCTGGGGAGTTTTAGGGCAGCATTGGATTGGGCTTTTTTCCATCCTGAGCCCTATGTTTCAGGTGTTCTGATTCCTTTCTATCATAGCCAGTAGTTACTGTTTTAAGCAATTTGTGCTGCATTGTACTGCTTTTCTATGAGATCAGACCATATAGGCTGGCCTCTGCTCCCCAAGAGGTATAGATCAGCCTTGTGACCATGATCCTGTCACCAGGTTACTGGTATATAATCGATCAGTGTTGAATGTGTTTATATTATGTGGTGTTAATCTTATGGATGATCAGTGTTTACCCTGTACTGTATGTAAGGCTCATTGATAGAAATAAAAACCTGTGCAAATGTACCAATTAAAACCTACCTTGCTGAGACGTTTGTAGTAAATGACACGCAGTCATTGATAAAAGTTAAAGGTGTGGTTCCAGTAATATCTTCCCACTGAGCTGGCGTTGTTCCACCTGGTTAAACACACAGCAGTTGAGAAAAATAAGGCCTAGATTATAATCACAGACTCTTCCTGTTAATGTATAATTTTTCGACTGTGTTTCATAAAGTTACATGTACAGTATTGTAAAACAGTTGTTGCTGTTCTCATATTTTTTAGCCGATACAGTATATTTATTTTTTTAGTATATACTGTACCCAATATACTGTATATACACTATCTCACTCACACTTATCGGTCATTTTGGAAAACAGACACAGACAATAATTTTAGATTTAATAATTTTATTTTAAATAATATTAAATTTATAATGAAAATTCGTTTGAGAAATTGAGACCGTTTAAAATTTTTTAATTGGATTACGAACCTGCTGCTCATTTGTTTATACAGCTTTCTTGATTTCTTTAAATGTATACTGTATTTGCTCTCTCACCTGTGATACTGCATAGCAGGCGGAGTGTTGGTGTATCTCCTCCAAAGCCATTGTGTAGAGGGTCAGTTGACGTCTTGGGGACAGGAATGGTCATGGTGATGGGTTTATGGAACTTCCGTCTACGGGGCTCCAGGGTTACTATAGGACTAAATGTAGCTTTGTTCCCCAAGATCTTTCTCACCATGTCTACATTCACAGGCTGAGTCTAATTAAGAGAAGTAAACAAATTAGCCCCTTAAAAAATATATATATTTTTTTTAATACAATAGTATTATAGTTAAATAGAGATAGTATGTTCTATTTTCCGGACAGGAAACCAGTAAAGGAGCAATAACTAAAATACTGACAGTAAGAATATTGTGAAAAAAGGAACATAAAAAATAAACTGCAATACCTGTAATCCAACTCGAATACGTTTTGTTAGCGCTCCTTCTGGGAACACGGCCTGGACTTGTGGAACCACTGTGCTACTCAAAATCCCACCCTCTGGGCCAATCAAATTACTGTCCTGTTTGATCCGTGAAACGACCGCAAAGTACTGTGGGAAGTCCCGGGTGATTATGCGGCAAATCCGTTTCCTCTCCAGCTCTTCTGGAGGGTCCAGGTCTGAAAACACAGGACAATGCCATACAGTTATTGTGAGATATGTAAAAACAGTATATTGTACTGTAGGTCGGATAAAAGCTAATCACAAGCTTAAACACTGTCTGGTTTGAAGATATGCAACAAGATGAGAAGTGAATATAATGACATTCAATTTAGAGTGTAAACTATTCTTTCTTAAATACAAATAACTTTATTAAGATCCATAAGGTTTTATTGATACAGAAAATGCTAGCATTCTTCTTGACCAACTAGATTACCAAGATAATGCAATGCCAAACAGAACCAATAGATTATCTGGAAAGGTGTCTGGAAATAACTGACATGCTTAGGACACTGAGATGGAAGGTGTTAAGCTTATAGAATCTGAAAGAAGAGGACATACTCCTTGTCTGGTGGCATGTAATAACCTGGGTGTACAGTAGATTATGATAAATAGACAGAGTGCTTTGGTGAACTAGGATGTCTGGGCTATGCCTGTGTTACCTTCTGAATCCTCCTTTTAGTCATACTGCCATATCTAATCCTTCCTGAAGCACTCTACCACAAAGTAGATCATCTTAAACCACTATAGGACAAGAGAATACCTCACACCTTTCCTCTTTCTCTATCGCTTCTGTCTATCAAGCTTGACATGTTACCCTGATGGGCTGAGAACAAACCTGTTCCCTTCCTATCATCCTATCATTTGGTGCGTCCTTCTCCTGAGAATCATTTGCTGCTTCTGAGAATGGCCCTATATTGGTAGCGTTAACTTTGCTATGATGTGACATGTAAGTTAAGGACTTTTACTTGAGTAATATTTCTTCTTCTTTGTCTTTCGCCTGTTCCCTTTCAGGGGTCGCCACAGCGAACCATCTGCCTCCATCTAACCCTATCGTCTGCATCCTCTTGTCTCACCCCAACTAACTTCATGTCCTCTCTCACTCCATCCATAAATCTCCTCTTTGGTCTTCCTCTAGACCTCCTGTCTGGCAGTTCCAACCTCAGCATTCTTCTACCAATATGCTCACAATCTCTCCTCTGAACATGTCCAAACCACCTCAATCGGGCCTCTCTGACTTTATCTCCAAAACATCTCACATGGGTTGTCCCTCTGAGCAGGCCAAAGGAAGCTCTTTCCCCAAAAACCCATCTTACCATAATGTTACCATAATGGAGGAATGCAAAAATGACTTTATATTACTGCTAATTATTTGTTAAAAATTACTTTGTATGTGCACAAGAAGGAATCGAAATGATTCTTAGTGCCTCTGGTTATTAGAAAGCATAAAGCCGCACCACGTTTTAAACGTCAGAGGCTGACCTTCATCCATGCCATTAAGGACTTGATTGAGCTCCTCCTCTGTGTATTCACACTGATGTTCCTTCCAGCTTTCTCCTGTCTCACTGCGCAAGATCACCAGTTCTCTTTCTTTCCCCCTCAGAGCAGCAAAATGCGGAATCTCCACAATCACCGGTCTGAGGAAATATACAAAAATGAGCTGAATTACAAATAAATCCTTCAAAGGGATAACTAAAGGATCATCGGTAGTATTACTGTATGTGTCTAAATTATACGCAAACTATGCATTACTTGGTAACAAAAGTCACGCACATATCAAACTGAAAATATAACACACATGTAGCACATATACAGATAGAACTAGAGCTACAGTAAATGTAGTATTCATTCCAGATGTTTTGGTGCTGACGTTAAAGCACACTGAAACATCTGAAGGCAGTCCAACAACAGCACAAATCTAGGTGGGAAAAAAAAGAAGTGCAACTTCAATGGCATAGCGTGTAATTACGTGTAATTTGACACAGAATGACTACAAAGACACTAACCATAGATATGAACATTTGAGATGCCGTAGTAGCCCGAGCCCGAGCTTAAAAAACAGATGAACGGTTTTAATTGAGCTTTGTATGTCTTATTCATTTGTAAGAAAATCTAACGATTTCTTTAACTACCTTTTAACTAATGTTATCATAGGAAATAAACAAGAATATTTCAAGGCTGCTTTGTATCTTCACTCTGATCTTTTTTTATTATTAAGATAGTATCAACATTATATTAATAACTGGTGTAATAACTGGTTTAAATGGACTTAAAACAATACAGGGTCAAAAAACATTTCATGGCAACCAGTTGACGAGAATGTAAACGGGGAAGCCACACCTCTCTCCAGAATTCTAATGGCTAGTACAGTAATCAAATCTGGTGCTCGGATTTTGCCGGCGCTGACGTATTACTGTAGCGAGAATCAGTGGCTCCTGCAGCATCTACTGTTTCTATATCTATGGTAACAAAACAAACCATTTCAATGCATGTTTAAGAAGCCTGCCATGCTCTGCATGAACTCCCACTTTTCTGCAACAGGTTTAGACACAAATTATAATGCAAGGCCAAAAAAAAAAAAATGAAATAAATACAATAATAACTAAAAAAACAATCACACAGTAAACCACAAACTATCACAGTCTACTATCAACACAAACACTAAATTGTAAGCTAGGGGGGAAAAATAAACAAAAGAGGGACAAAAAAAGGGATATGGGACCAGCATCCATGGATTGTTTCATATGTGTCACTCCTACCCCAGGAATTTGGTCCCTGGCGGCCCCAGCTGAAGGATGCGGCTAACCAAACTCTCACCCTCATTCAGAGGGGGCGGGGCAGTAGGGAGATGGAGCTTACTGTCATCCAACAGCAGCGAAGGAAAGAGAGAGCACAAACAGTTTGGGGCTGAATTTCCCAGCTTTCTGTAACATTTTGCATGTAGGCCTCCCAAATTGTGGATTAATTATCAGCACTTTTTCTAAAGTGAAATGTTTTGAATTGTGTTGTTTGCTGAAAACAGAATCATCTATTAGGAAATGTTTCAGGGCCATATTCAGAGTTATGCACGTGTATTGTATGGAAATTGCGCACTTCTTTGTTTGGACCTCACTACAGACATATGCATGCTAGTCTGAGAATGTTGCTTATATGTGTTTCTGACCTTGAGCTTAAGCTGTTCTTGTGAGATGTAGACATGAGTGTGAAATTGTCTGCGAAATTAGTGCTGTTCGTGCTGAAACACGATTTTAAACATAAAAAGTTTGAACTGAATTTTATAAAATATTCTGTAAAATTTTGAGCAACACATTCTTGCATTAGATGGATAACAGATTGGCATTGGCTACCATATTTATTTAACCATGTGCATGTTTTTAAATCAGTGCATCCTACTGTATACTAACCCTAAACTCCTAAACTTTTGCACTACTGTCTCAGCTTTATCATTTCTTCCACTCTCTGTACAAATACTAAACTATTTCTAGTTCATTGTGCAAAAATAGGATGTGCTGTGCCAAGTGCTATTAAAAGGCTTGCAGGCAATCGATGCATGTGGAGCACATGGCTAAATTAAGACATTTTCAGTAATCATGTGATTAGCACAACTAGGACCATTTACAGTACAGTATGTGTCATGATCCTGACACACAGCAATTTGAAGGTACATTCCATTTACAATATATAAGAATGCTTTTAGAATTTCACTTTCATAATACCTTATATTGTAATTAAGACTAGAAAAAAAAAACGCAATGTTCTTTATCAGGTTTATTTCTGACAAAAATAAACAAAAAAAGTGCTATGCCATTAATCCATACACAACTGAAACCCCACCAGTAAAAATCTGTCAACCTTAGAGGTTACCTTGGTCATTTTTAATAAACATCTGCATGAGCTGATTAACCCGCACAAACAGACCCTAAATACAGAAAAACACATACTGTACATATTTTTCACTTTAATTTTTAAATGTAAGATGCAAACCCTGAATATAGCCCTCGGTCTATAAAACAGCTTCCACTGGAATTAATCGTCCACAAAAGACATATCAAATCAATCATGGATTTTTTTATTTTTTTAGTGGGGAGTTTTGCTTTGCAAAATGGTTAATCAAGCCTTGGAGTTTTCCTTATGGCAAGCTATGAAGCAAACAAAAGTCTTGAGTGTTACTGCAAACGTGTCTGATTAAGCGCAGATAAGAAGCTTGTTTAATGGAGGCAAAGGAGAGGCAAATCTTTCAAATTTATGCAAAATCAAGAAAAAGCCATTGTATATAATGTTATATTGTTAACGTTTACAGATGTTCAGCCTTTGAGTATTACATAAACCATTCAGAATCAATGCAAGGTTTTTATTTTGTGGTGACGTTTTCAATTGATCTTTAGTCTTTGGTTAGGTCTCACTCATCTCACTTATTGCATTTCACTGTTACTCTAGAATCTAAAGAACTTACCCAAGAAATTGAGCACCAGAGGGTCCGACCTCAATAATTCGGCTAGCTAAGCCGTCCCCGTCAACCGTCGGGGGCATTGTCGCTAAGCGATGACGTTTCACCAGGCGACAGGTTACCCGTGTCGGGGCACTGCACTTCCTGGGGGGGATGATGATCCGCAGGCCATTATGGCGGCACCCTCTCATTGCTCCACCTCGGGCGTCCACCATAAAACTGACGAGAAAGCTGCAGAAGAGGGAAGCCTCTGTGTCAGCGTAAATAATCTGCGTTTAATACAGTATATCAAGCTTTTTTCACATTTCTTTTTGCTTTTCACATGCAAAAACACACCAACAAGGAAGCTTAATGTGGCAGGATAAACCTGTGTGCACAACTGACACTCAACAAAATACCACATTCAACAATATGGTAGAAACATTCCTCGGCATGCTGGAAATGTATGGCTTCGACACACAGTCAGGAGTCACGAGGTCACAACATTCTGATGACTGAGTTTAAGTTTGGGGAAAGCAAGACAGTCGTGGTGAGGTAGACAAGAATAATGACGTCATGGTGTGAAAACATCTTGAATTGTGAATGTGTTGGAAAGCATTCAGCACAGGTTATGGAAATGTAGTATATTGTTATGTTGGCACCAACAAGTATTTTCAATATAAGACCAAATACATCAAATACATAAATATGCCTTACAGTGTAATCAATCAGTGTACTCAGTAATATTAAATTCTTAATAATATAAATTAACCAAGCATACAAAGTAGCTAAAACTGAGAAAACATGTGTACAGATGTGTACCAGATTCTGGTACCTTTTACTAAAATGACCAAAACTTTAACCTGCAATGCTTTGGGTAGATAATAATGAGTTAAATAACATATCCATCCACCTTAGCCATTAAGAGTCCACAAACATGTTTCTGTGTATTAACATGGGATTGAGTGAGCTGACAGGCACAACAGAGATTGCAGAACTTTCTGTATGGTTTGCACAGTGCAAGAGACAAGGGTTCAAAAGGTCATATGTCAAAATGCAGCCGGTCACCTGCTGCTGTCATGTTCATGGCACGGAGAGGAATGGCTGAAGAGAGAACAAAATACCCATCAGAATATAAGAGGAACGGAGAGAGAGAGAGAGAGAGAGAGAGAGAGAGAGAGAGAGAGAGAGAGAGAGTTGGAGAAGCAGAAAGGCATAAAAAGAGTAAGCAAAAGCAAGTAAGGAAATAAGCTAGCGAAGCTGAGATCTTTTCTAACTAATAAATACAGTACATAAAATCTTTAAACCAGGTACAGGACAGTGTGGAGCCATTCATTCTCAATATCAAGGAAACCCAGCTAAGGTGCACACCCGAACATATTTTTTGTAAATAAAATTTGACATTTGCAATACAATATTATGATATTTCCAAAAGAAGCACTGGTAGGCCTGCAAAACACCCTTTTGTAGTCTATACTGGCCCGCGCCAAGATAAGACCAATGGACAATCTTCTTACAGTATAAAGATTGTTTGGGTCTTTTCAAGTCTGTCCTAAATCAAAATAAGTTGCATGTAAGTTTATTATAGTAGGTCCTGGTCATCATACAGTAAGTTTCCCTGCTTGAGAACAAGAGTACAGTTCAGGTAAATGGCACGAACTTCCACAATCATAAAAATATATTCTAAATTCTCATATGAAGCTTCTGCCATCCCACTGAGCTAATCTAGTTGGAATCTTTCAAAGTGACACAAATTTTGGTATCAATTTAACTAGTTTCTATATGTCAGAATTAGACATATAGCTAGTTCCTGTTAGTTATAGGGAGACTTTAAAAAAATCAGAACTACCCTTTTGTAGACACAAATTTCGAACTGCTCCTTTATCAAAACCCTTTAAACAAAAGCTATCTCCTTTTTATTATTTTTAAGTGATTCCCTGCTTAAACCGGAGTTCATACCTCCATTGCCACTGGACAGCCAATGGCTGATTAGGATTGTACCAATTGGAAATCAAGTTCTATAACATACAAAGGTTTCTTAAGTGATGCTCCAGGCAAAGATTTTTTTTCCCCCAACTGGCAAACCAGTTCCATGATGCCCATATTGGTAGACTTCATCACAGATCTGTCCTCAATGCCAAAGCATGGTACTTGTGGTACTCCATTCAACTCATTCCCGAACCAATGCAACAATTGCCACTGGATTCCCAGATCTCCCTGTGCTGTTCAACAAGCAGGTGCACATTTCCATTGCTTACTGGGCTACAATTTACCTCTCATTCTATTAAACACCAGCCATGCCTGACTGCCACTCTAGCTGTTCACAAATTAATTATAAATAAAATGATGAAATTATAATACGTTCATTTTTAAATGCGCACTGACAATTATGTTAAGCAGTCCAATGTTCCCTAAGCATGTTCCCCCCTCAAGCCTGTCTACAGTTCCACCTATATATTGCTACCCTAGTGAAGCCCACCAAAACACCTGACAGAGCAGCAACACTAGCATACATGTAAGTCCCATGTTTGATTCTTGTTACTAGGAGGGTTACAGCCCGGACCAGTGGTTCCCTGACCTGGTCCTGGACGACCACCTGCCCTGTAGATTTTAGTGTTTTCCCTGCTGCAGCACACCAACTTCTATTCACAAAAGGCTTTTACTTAACTGATTAGACTAAATCAGGTGTGCTGGGAGCAGAGAAAACTCTAAAATATGCATAGCAGGGGTCCTGCATGACCAAGGTTGGGAACCAATGATCCTGAACACTGTAGGGTTCTTGCAAGCTCTCCCTTTCTGATATTGTACACTTAATTAGTAGCAGGCCTCTTGGCATCGTAACATAGCAGACAATTTATGTAATCTTTCTACAACAGAATATGTTGATGAGATATATTTCATACCTATTAGCCAAGACATTTGCTAGATATTAGAGTACATGTGTATCATTATGCCATACCCAGAATGAGCAGCACTAGATGAGAGTGCAATGTTGTCCAGGTTTTCTGTTTCCCAGTTCAGTCTAAATGGGTCCTTCTCATTAGCAAGAGATGATACCTGGAAACAGTAAAAGATGGTATTGGAACCATGTCAAGAAAGCACACATTATCCTAAAGGCGTATTTTTTTCCCTGCTTCATAAATGATATAGAGCCTATTCTTTTATACATACTGACTGTCATTAGGCAACATTTTGCATTTTAATCCATTATGCACCGCCACCTCACATAACAAGGCTTTTTATAATTGTTGAGCACCCCTAGTCACCAAATGGTTAGAGGAGTTACAATGATAATTCCTCAGACCGAAGGCATCAAGTTCATCAAGTGAAAATAAATGGATGCACAGTAACAGTAATGCTTTGTTGCAAAGATTTGTAACTGTTTAAATTTACCTGGTAACTGTGGATTGTATCATCCAACATCCCATCATGCTTTGGAGAATAATAGCCATAACGGTTTGACATGTAGGATCTGTCCATACTGAAATGACGCAGAGCAACCAGTGAGCTAGGGAACAACATGAAATCCTGCCAATGCCAAGCTTAAAATTTCAAAATTATTGCCCTCATACCTTTGGAACCGACTATGTGAGCATTAGAAAAATCAAAAGCATCGAAGATTAATGCTATCATGTCTATAATAAAATGTATATATAAATCTGAAGAAGTCCTTAAAGTATTACTTAAAGTAATGATCAGCCATAACATTACAACTCAAAATATTATGACCAATATTGTATAGGTTTCCATTGTGCCGACAGGGCAGCTCTGGCCTCTCGTGGAATGATTTCACAAATCCTCTGGAGGCGTGTTGTGTTGCCTGGCATCAGGAAGTTGCGGGTAGATCCTTTGGGTGATGGTGGGTCACGGGGTGGGGAGGAGTTTGAAGTGAGGGTCGGCCACCTTGGGCTCTTTGGCTGCTGCCGGGCCTAACACTTGTTGGACTGTGGTGCATTGGGTATTCTGGTAATTTTATACTGTGGCCAGCATTGACTTTTTTCAGTGAGTTGGGCTGCATCGACTTTTCTATGGGATGAGATGATGTGAAATTTTAATTTAAAGGCCAAGTCAACACCCTGAGTTTTTGATATGTCTTTATGTTCTTCAAACCATTGATGACAATTTTTTGCAGTGTAAACCAATTTTTGCTTGGACCAATATTGGTATGAACCACTGGGAACATTCCATACGACATGCAGTTTTGGTGTTGCTCTGAAGCAGTCTTCTAGCCATCACAATTTGGCCATAATAAATTTTTATGCTTTCAACTTCGAGAATTCATCACCTGATTATTCAGATGCTCTCTAATATATCCCAGTCCCTGACAGGTGCTATTGTAACAAGATAATACATTTTATTTACTTCATTTTTAAGTGGCCTGCGATGGATTGGCACCCTGTCCAGGGTGTACCCGCCTCGTGCCCTAAGTCTCCTGGGATAGGCCCCAGGCCCACCGCGACCCTGAATACAGGACTAAGCTGTATAGACGATGATAAGATCAATGATTGGTAAGTGGTTTTAATATTATGTCTGATCGGTGTTTATGCACACTTATATGAACGTTATATTTGTCATCTTGCAATTAATTCACTTGGGCATGTGGCAGTTACCGACCTGTTGCCTTCGAGACTGAACCTCAGATAATTCATGCCATCCAAGTATTGACCAGGCAGAGAGTCGTCTCCCAACTCTCTCAGGTCTTCTGCTCTCAGATATTCTCCTCCATCGCCTGTCATAGTGTCCTCACCTGTGACACAGACATGTAAAAGCTATTACTGTACCTGAAGGTCCTTACAAATATAATACAGTATATAATTACTGTTGCTATTTGAATGCCTAACATTTCCAAAACACATACTGAGGTATTATAATTGTAAACAACACACATTATGCAATGCACTATATTAAAATAGGGGATATTAAATTTCAAGTTAAACATTAAGGTATTGACACTCAGCATTAAATTGAAAGCACGCATTTTATTTTGCATTAATAAACGCTCTACGCAGCTTTAACAACTCAGTGCTGGCTCAATCGGTAAAATTATTGCAAGGTCTTGTTGCCAGGTCTGACCAGCGGGGATAGGATTTCTAGGTCTGGCAAAAAGCAGCAGGGATTATTGACAGCTAATATAAAACATACTGAAGCCTGAGAGTGGACTTCGGCTGTCAAAAGCATAGTGGCTGCCTACAGAGGAAATACAAGAATGACATTTATATATATAAAAAAAAGGTAAAAAAATTTACATATATATATATATATATATATAATGCCAAATATAAGTGAGATTAATTAAGCACTCTATCTATCTATCTATCTATAGCAAAAATTAATGCAGCAATGTGGGAAGGCATGGAGGTCATCAGTAACGTGCTGCTGAGGCGTTACTTAAGACCATGTTGCTTTAATAGCAGCCTCCAGCTTGTACACTATGTGTATATTTAATTAGATTATGAAAAAGTAACTTTTCACAATATTCAATATTTTTACAGATGCACTGTATATTTTGTTACATATTCTTATTCTTTCAGATTGTCAGATAGCCGCATACTGTAGTGAACGACACTCACCTTACCACATTATTAGCATGTCATTGTTTGTATATGAAATTTGACACCTGCATAGATTTTTGCATGAGAAGCAAAAAAGAAAGACAACATATCGAGCTGTCATTTCTGACCTACTGAGGTCCAGACCCGAGAATCCTCATAGCTCGTAACAACCATGTCAGCATGCCAGATCTAATGATGGAGCTAGCCCTACAGTATCTCATCAATATCCATAATTGTACAGTAAGTATGCTACATTGTAACTAACTAAATAATTTATGAACAATATTGCTAAGTTTAGCATACTGTGTATTGATTTTCAGCTTGCTGTTGCTTGTTATAGGTTTAAGGGAAGGTTTCCAACACCATGCAAAGCACACATTATATGATAAAACAGTGTTTAATCAATGAATCAAATATTCAGTTAATTACTGCACACTTTGTTTGAACACCTGGCAATTTTGCATAGCAGCCGAGCACTAGTATAATTGTGCCTTGTACCTTCGTCAAAGGAGTCATCAGACATAGCACCATCAGCAGCTTGCTTGAGCGCTATATGACATGTCATATCAGTAATCATGAGTACAATCTATTTAGGAGCACAGTCCTGGAGACGTACTGTACAGTATGTTAAAAGAAACATAATGGCAGCAAAATGTTTCCCAGATTTTGAATCGTACCTTCTTCATCAGATACATCAAGGACCTCAGTCATGGTCTCTGGCACGTTCAGTTTGTGTTTCTCAGTCACGGTCTGCATAAAAAAAACAATCATATCATCACCACATGGCCACGAGCGACAATTAAGACATCCTGATGTGCTGGTTTTTAAATCAGACTCACAGTTGTTGTAGTAACGACCTCCTCAGTCACCACTTTTAAAGTGTCCACTACTGAGATGTAGCCCAGACGGCGAGCGATGGCAAGCGCCGTGTTGCCATTCTAAAGAAAAATCAAATATAATTAGTACAGTAGCTGTGGAAATCGCCTGTGTGTTTTTGTAAGGGTGTAAATCTGTGTGTGTGTGTGTGTGTGTGTGTGTGTGTGTGTGTGTGTGTGTGTGTGTGTGCGGTCGTGTACTCACCGCAGTGGTGGCATTGGGTTTGGCTCCATGTTGCAGCAGAACATTGATGATGTGTGTGTTGCCCTGTTGTGCAGCTTGGTGGAGAGGTGTGTATCCATTCTGAACACAGAGCACAGACAGGTCACCTTCAGGACCTGAAGGTCATTACATTTCTTTTTCGGTTTAGAACTAATATACCTTTGTCGTGGCACTGAGGCTGGCATTATTTTTCAAAAGGAAGTTGACCATCTTGGCATTTCCGTAGTGGCAAGCGACGATCAGCGGTGTGTAACCCAACTGGAAAAGAGGTTAATTTAAAAAAAATGTTTATTTATCTGGCAATAAATAAAACTGAAGATAAAGTACAGGGGGATTCACTTCTTTTTCACTAGAATGACACCCAGAATATGCTGCAATAACTCGCTGAACGATTCAACATACAATGTGCTCCTCAGTACAGTACATGGGGCTTCGAACACGCCAGGATGCCCCTGAAAGGTAGGCGCCATTGCAGCATTTAACGCCGTGCCCCTTTTCTCAGTCACCCCACTTCTGATCAGGATGGTGGTGTACAGTAATAGGGAACCTAAAGGGTCACCAATTCGTTTTGGGGTACGTATCCTCAAAGGAAAGGTCTATGAATAAGCCTCGCACTTTGGAAGATCTGAAAAAGGAATGTGAAATTGCTGCGATCCCATCCTTGTCAATAAGTTCAGACATATGGAGCGCTGTGATCGAAGTGTGTCTGAGATCACTTCCAGCATCACATTTAATGCTAATAATCGATTACACTACCATCAAGGTATGTAGTGTATTTTCTTGGTTCAGATTGCTTCATCATAGCGAGTTATTACAGAATATCCGGGGCCTCTTTTGCCTCTGAATCACTCTATATTATGTTAAACATACGAATTCTATGATGTTACAGTTTGCATAAAAAAAAGAGCATAAGTCATTTAAAAAGGGCGCAAGTCTCTGATAGTAACGAATTATATTGCAGTTTTTCACGTCATTGCATTTACTGTATGTTTTAATGATGCTTTCATTTTATCCAAATTGGCATATTAGAGAGATAATGATAAAAGTATTGCCCACAGTGCCATTTTGACAGCCCTAGGATATGAAATTATTTATACCTTACTTATTTTCTAGTTAGTTATTTATTTATTTATTTATTTATTTATTTATTAATTATTTGGCATCTCAAAAATCAAAAAGGCAAAAATTGCTATAAATCTTCTTCTAGGTGTTAAATTATCACCATCACGGTTTTTGCTGTATGTGGAAGCCATGATGCACATTAATGTTTTTAAAAGTGTGAAAAAAGCATGGGTTTGCTAAATATTTTTGATGAATTAGCATTATTAATACTAATTTGCCTATTTACTTTACCACAAACAGAACTGATTTGGTACCAAAGTGGCGCTACATGATTTTGCTAAATTGCACAGAATTGACACTGAGTTATCAAAAAGCAAAACACTTTCTTGCATCTTGTAATATGTCTTTTTTTTTTTTTTATCAAACCTGCCAAAAATGGATTTATCTTATTTTGCAGTCAAACTGTTCCTATACACCTTTGCTTTACCCCTGCACTGTGATGCGCCTAAAGCATAAGTAATATTATATTTAACTAAGCTTTTATATTGGATTTTCATTATTTCCTTCGGCTTTTAAAGTGATTGTAGTGCATTAACTTTCTTACTTTAGTTTGCTGGTCGAGGTTGGCACCATGTTTAACTAAGATTTCGGCAACACTGACTTTGTCTTCCTGGGCAGCAAGGTGGAGAGCTGTAAGTCCACTCTGAGGAGAAAATGGACAAGTGACGATGTGATCAATAACACAGAAATTCCATTACCAATACTGTATACTGCTATATACTACACTGATACTGTATAATGCAATCAAATTCCGAATTTAACACCACTGTAGTATAATGATAACTAATATACTCATGGAGTAAAACATGTTGCACTATAAAAAATATGATGCAAAAATTTGTAGTGACAAAAACATGAAATTATTACATTACCAACACAGGTAACGCAAAATCAGTCATGCTCAGTAGAGAAGAATTTGCTATAATTCGAGAAATCTTACAAGAAATGCTGAAATTACTGCTGCTGGTATTCCAGAGTTAAGAGAGAAGTCGCCAGACTAATCAATGACGTTTGGCTGCAGCTGGACTTACTGCATGTACGAGTCGGCTGTATCAAGGGCCAAGGTTGACTCTACTCATTGTCAAAGTCGTCTGGATGTTTAATTTCTATTGCTGTGGGACAGGGATTTTTGTATAAAGTAGAAATCTCACTCACTCATCGTCTATACTGCTTTATCCTGTATTCAAGGTCGCGGGGCGCCCGGTCGCCCATCCCAGGAGACTTATAATAGAGCACGAGGTGGGGTACACCCTGGACAGGGTGCCAATCCTTCGCAGGACACGCACACATACAGGACACACACTCATTCACACACTACGGGCAATTTGGGAACGCCAATTAGCCTAACCTGCATGTCTTTGGTCTGTGGGAGGAAACCGGAGTCGCCGGAGGAAACCCACCAAGCACGGGGAAAACATGCAAACTCCATACACACAGAGACGGGAATCGAACCCAACCCTGGACGGACAAGGTGACAGTGCTAACCACTACACCACCTATTTAACTATTATATAATTTTCCTAATTATTGTTTTCCTCTTCTTTTTTTTTTATTCTGTAGTCAAATATACTTCTATCTAGTCACCTTATTGGCCACATTGACGTGGGCCCCTTTCTCCAGCAGCAGGGCCACCATGTTACTGTGGCCATCCTGAGAGGCCACATGAAGCGGCGTCACGCCCTGCTTGGTCAGTGTGTTGGTTTCTGCCCCGTACTGCAGCAGAGTAGAGGCAATCTCCATCTGGTTCTTCTTTGCAGCAATGTGGAGGGGAGTATATCCGTTCTGCACAAAGGAAGAACATGAAGGAAGATCTAGGGACAGACACTTGAGAGAGTTTGTGATGAGTGAGTGCCAGTGACAGTGATTCGCAGAAAGCATACCACATTCCAACATTACGACGGTGCACTCTCTCTCACCTTGGCTGTGGCGTGGGGTGAAGCCCCTTTGTCCAAAAGCAGCAGTGCCACCTTCTGGTTATCATAATGTGCAGCGACATGGAGAGGCGTGAGCCCGTTCTATAAGAATGAGGGTCAGTGCATATGGTTTAGAAAAAAGCTGTTAGAATTGCAAAGTGAATAAAACACACATAAGACACAAATGCGTTTATAAGAGAGCCATGTTACTAGAGATCATTAATGTGTTAATCTTATTGTAAAATGTTATTGTTTAGATTAATGTGCAAGCTAGGCAGGAGCTATTATGTGGACTCTTATTAAAGAAAAGAAACAGAAATAATTGGTTTATTATTTTATAAAAGGTCATATTATCACCAAATGGAAATATGCTTACCGGGGCTCTTGCAGTCAACATTGTCTCTATGGCTTTCTTTTAAACAACAGCCCAAAAGAGTCTATGAATTAGGTTCTACTGACTATGCACAATAATATCGTAATGTGTGTAATATTTATTATATAGCAAGTCTGTGTTGCAAGCGCTGTTTGCCTTAAACATTTAGTCAAACTTATAAAGAACCTGATGGATATCTTAAATCTTAAATAAGCTGACAGTTTGTCAGCCCTAAGTATACAGTAAGTATGGTGTCGCATACTACTACGTTTTGGAAATGCATTTATTATATATTTTTTTATTATTACTCAATTTGATGTAGACATTAGCACGAGGATGTTGCGCTTACTTTCCCTGATGCATCTGGAGGGGCTCGACGCTGCAGCAGGAGCTTTGCCACATCAAGGCTTCCATACTTAGATGCAACATGTAAGGGAGTAAACCCTTTCTGGAAGGGTAAAAAAAAAAACACAGCAAAGTAATACATTTTAATTAATTGACCTGGAATTATCTGGGAAGTATCTTTTTTATTTTTTTTTGCATGCACACTATTGTACTTATGACCTTCTATTTTTTTGTGCTATGAATTTGAAAGCATGATGTAAGCAATCTTTTTATTAATGATCAATTAACACATCCTGAGTTTGCATGTTTATTTGTTAAGCAAAATTTCATGATTTTCCTTTATATAAGCTGTATTCCTTGAAAAAAAAAAAAAAAATACAATGCTGATGCAATGCGATGCAGTCACTTTTCTATCACTGCAGTTCTCAGATACACACAGCAGGGGGCGCTAGTTAGTCAGCAAGTGATTTCTGAAAAAGGTGTGTCCATGAAGTCACATGATCTTCATGTTTCACCCAGCTTCTTTCATAAATAAGATCCTATCAATAATATTCCATTCTCAACCATTATAGTTTAAATACTGAGGAATTAGTGAAAAAGCCATTCAGGCATCATCCAAGGCATCGCAAATGAATTTAATAATGATCACAAATTATTTATATTATCTGTTCTGTTTATAAATGTTCTGTATAGGATATTTCCAGTGTTAATTGGTGGGAAATGTCCATGGCATTAATCTGTTGAGCAGATTCTGGCTCTTTGGAAGCAAAATATGACTAATAAGCACAGTACTGTATGTATACTGTAGCTTACAGCCTGTTGTCACTTATGTTATAACAACTATAAATGCTTATACAACCACCGGTGACCTTAAAGTAAATTATGGAATAATATATAGAAAAACATTACCTATAGAAAATATAGCTATAGAAGATAAGAACAAGATATATATTTTTTATTATTATTATTATTTTTAAAACATAGCTTAAAAATATTGAAAACTTTAGCTATGGAAATTGAAATAAAATGTGCAAATGTGCATGAATGTGAAGATGTGCATAAATGTCCATAAATGTCCAGGGTGTGTGCAAATGTGTGCAAATCAATCCTTATCATGAAATGTTGAGTATTATATTATGCGCCTAAACCTATATACAGTATCTGCAATACAAGTTTCCATAATTTTGCTCTTACTATCGAAACTGTAATGTATTAGGACATACAGTACACATCATTATTAACTTGTGATTTGAACTACAGAGCTGCAGTTATCTAAAAGAAGCAATTTCTGACAGAAGGCGGTGTCTGGCACTGTCGCCTCACACCCACAGGGCTGGGGGGTTGAAATCTTGCCTCCAGTGTGTGTGCGTGAATTTTGCATGTCCCTCTGTACTCTGGTGTACCCCCCGAGATCCAAAGACATGCGGTGTAAGATGATTAGTGTTTCCAAATTGCACACAGTTTATGATTTGTGTGTGTGTGTGTGTGTGGGTGTGTGTGTGTGTGTGTGTGTGTGTGTGTGTGTGTGTGTGTGTGTGCGTGAGTGCTCGTTTCCTGCAATGGGTTGGCACACCGCCTGGGCTATGCTCTAGGCCTTACACAAGATAAGAGGTGCAGTATAGATGATGGATAGATGGACCGTCTGACAGCTTTGTGGTATAAAATGTGTCTCACTTCCAACATAAATTCAAAAATGTTTGCGTTTAATATTAAACACTGGATTACACCGAATTGAATGAGATGTTCATGCAAAATGAAATTGCAAGAAGATTTAATGAAGTATGCGTGTCTTTGCTTGTGACTTCATAAATTGAATTGCAGTTAGATTAGCTGCCTATCCAATGAAGTGCAGCAAGAATTAAGCTTAACTTTGTCTCTGATAGTGCTCTAGGGATTAATTTGTGGTCTTAAGCTTTTTAGCTTTTTTATCTCCAAGAAAACGAATCGATAAACAGAATACTTAATAAACATCCTTATCTTCCAGTGCTTAAAGGCAGTCTCAAGTCAAACATGAGCGTTCATACAGTAAATACCTTCTACTGAAGGACATAAGGATAGAACGTTGCGGAATTTAGTTGGACATTCCTCATTTCTCACCTTGGTTGGTAGGGAATGAGACGCTCCAGCCTCGAGCAGTACTGATGCTACGTCCAGCTGCCCCTCGCGAGCAGAGATGTGCAGAGGTGTGTAGCCATTGGTTGTAGAGGCATCTGGATGAGCCATATGCTGAAGGAGCAGCTGGACTATCTCTGTTTTCCCCAAACGGGAGGCGATGTGGAGCGGAGTCTGGTCCTCCTATTAGAGGAGAGGAGATGTGGAGGTCAGTGACACCGGCAAACTCAAGTATGGACAGGAATGACAAAATCGATGCGTCAAAATTGTTATCTTTAGAAGGATTTGGCACAAACTAAGGAAACTGTATACACGACTTCAAGTCAGATATCCACTTTTATTAACTTGTGTTAATAGTGTGTGTCTGTTGAGTCTCTTACTCTGGCTCTTGCATCGACCACTGCTCCATTTCTCAGCAGACAGCGCACCACTTCCACCTGGCCAGCTCGAGCAGCCATATGCAGCGCTGTCTCTCCACGCTAGAATTCCAAAAGATATAAGTTAAACGCTCTCTCTCTCCCTCTCTCTCTCTCACACACACACACACATTAACAGCACTCACTATGTTGCTGACATCAGGAGAAGCTCCGTTCTGCAGCAGCAGTAGAACAATGCTGAGGTGGCCCATGAAAGCTGCCACGTGTATAGGAGTGAGGCCAGACTGGGGCAAAGAAAGCAAAAGGCAGCATAAAGGAAAGGTCGCATGAAAACGATATCTTCAAAAATAATGACACCCTTCTTTTTAGAATCTTGTATTTCAGTCAAACAGGAGAAACTATTTTCAAACTCGCAATAGGACTACAGTATTTTATTCGAATAACAGGTCACCAACAAATTATTAAAATAAAGGTAAAAAAAAAAAAAAATCATACATATTATGATCTTGTGATGGAAACCAAACCAAAATATATATACCATTTTTTAAAAAACCTTTAGTGTACAGTATTAACTGGGGTATAAATTAGATGTTACACACATGTTAAACACAGATAGTTGTGGGCCTGCACATATAAAACATTAAAACACATCAAAGTTCCCAAAACCATTAAGCAGCGATAAAGCAATGTACTGTATTACAGTACTAGAATTATTCTTTGAGGTGTTTGATAAAAAATTGTGTCAATTTCAGTTTCTTGCAACTGTAACGACCTGAGATCTTCTCATAATATGCAGCACCTCAATTTCACCAAGTGTTATTAGAACTTTTGTCCTGTGCTTATTTGAGCCAAATTAAACTATATGGTCATGCACACCAGCGGCGTGAATGGTGATGTACAGTAAGGGGACCACATACACTACACCACCAGTCAAAAGTGTGGACACACCTTTTAACGCCATGGTCTTTCCTGATTTTTATTTCTTTCTACATTGTAAAACAATGTTCAAAGCATCCAAAATATGAAACAATCTCCTTGATGAACAGTTGATGTTGAGATTTGTCTGCTACTTATACTCTGTAAAGCCTTCATAACGGCTCTAATCTGAGGTGCTGTTTGTTAACTGGTGCTTGTTGAGGCTGGTGACTCTAAACGAACTTCTCCTCTGCAGCAGAGGTAAGTTTTGGTCTTGCTTTCCTGGCATGATTTTCCTGCTGAGACAGTTTCTTCATGGTGCTTGATGGGTTTTACAAATGCACCTGACAATACTGTTCTTGCGAGAACTATTCCAGAACAGCTGACCTCCATGTCTTAAAAAACAACAACAGCTGTTGTTACTTAATGACATAATTCCATATGCGTTTTTTTCTCCAGTATTGTTCTAGAATGTAGAAAATGAATCACTGAACAAAGAACATTGAATCAGAAGGTGCGTCCAAACGTTCACTTGGTCCTGTACAAGGGAACACATTTGATATCTTGCTGTAACATATAGAATTCAGCCACGGTAGATCATTGATGCTTTGTGGCTAATGATGTAGAAGGAAAATTAATTAAATCCAGAGTGTAACATAATATTTCAGTCCAAAACCCGGTTGCTCTGCCAGGAGGTTTAGGATTTTCTATACTGTACACTAGATAGCGCTTTTAACAAGATATTGAGTGTAACATACTTCCAAATCAATGCAAAAATTATTATTGATGATTATGATTATTTTGACACACAAAATAAATGTTTTGCAATGACAATGTTAGTCTCTGGGGTTGAATCTTGTGGTGTAAATTAATGCACAAACCAATAAATGTATTCAAATTAGTTAGACGACACCAAATATAATTAGAAAAAACGAAAAAATTTTCAATTATTTAAGTATTTAATATTATTAAGTATTAATTATCAAGCGCAATGGATAGAGTTGATTCTTCATCGTCATAAAGGGTGCCAATAATTTTGTAGCGTGCTGCTTGTTTGTCAGTGTACCGCTGTGGGTGGGTGTGTGTGTGTGTGTGTGTGTGTGTGTGTGTGTGTGTGTGTGTGTGCGCTTACCTCAGTGATGGCCTGAATGGAAGCTCCATACTTGACAAGAAGCTCCATGACCTTCACTCTGTTCTTCTTACAAGCGATATGAAGGGGTGTGAAGCCGTTCTGTAAAACACAAAGACAGGTTCAGGATGAAGGCGAAACATTCATAATCTTCAACTTTGTCAATATCATTAGCTATTTTTTCGAGTAGCAATTTACAATCCAAATAAATGAATCAAAATCCTAATGGCTCTGAACCCTGTTCATATGAAGCCAGCACTAGAGCTGAGAGTGAGGAGAACGGGACTGGTACCAGTGCCCGGGCGTTGGGATTGGCCCTTTTGTCGAGAAGAAGCTTTGTGACTTTGTAGTGGCCACAGTGGGCGGCAACATGGAGTGCAGTCAGGTAGTCCAGCGTGACGTCATCCACCGGCGCTTTGTGCTGCAGCAGGTGTTTAACACACTCGACGTGGTCACCCTGCGCTGCCATGTGGAGAGGAGACAGGCCATTCTGGTTGAAGATGAGAAGTGAGAGAAAGAGAGAATGAGTCACACTTGTACTGTATCATCCTGTAAAGAACCATTATATATTCATTCTGTATTCATGTACGAGCTTGAGAATGTACTTAAAATGCCCTATATGTGTCTAAGGGGTTTTGTGTGTTTGGGGTCAGTAACACTGTGAAGATCAAATGCAGCTTGTAATTAAAAAACTGTATAAAAGGCATAAAAGATTTAATATAGATATAAAATATTTCATCTGGGTTATGCACTAGACTTGGCTATTGTTTTACAGTGTTTAGGCACAGTCTATAGGAATAAAAGATAATAGAGGTTAGATTATGTAATATGTGTCTATGTGTGTGTGTGTCTGTGTGTGTGTGTGTGTGTGTGTGTATATATATATATATATATATATATATATGTATATATATATATATATATATATACCTTGGTTCTGGCCAGAATGGGAGCTCCTCTTTCCAGCAGTAGCTCCACAGCTGTGTCGTGTCCACTCCTTGCTGCACAGTGCAGAGGTGTGAGGCCATCCTGCACACACACACAAGTTCAAATTAGCATTTTCACTTCAAAGCACCACTGTATACAACCCGTTTGCCATCTCTCTCTCTTTCTCTTTCTCTCTCCCTCTCCAAACATAAAAACACACACCATGCCCTTGGACACTCTAAACTGTCTCTGTCATCAGTGCCATTTAAAAATAACTCACAGTGTGTGTTGGGTTTCTGACTGCCCTTTATTAGTGAGCGTTGCTTGTTGTTTTTCTTCCCCCTCTGGTTTGTGTCTAGCACAAATATAACCTATAATCTGGACAAGTTGCACTCATCTATTTACTGTAATACTGCACTCACCTTACATGATCAGCTAAGGTTAATGTTAAATCCTCCCGATCAATGGGTCATAATGTACATTTCTTCCTATTTTCAACTCAGGCACTAAGAGTACATTCACATTCGTATCCTGAAGTGGCTCATAACCTTTTTTTTTTTTTATCCTACTTGAATACAGATCTGATTTGTTCACTGCTGTCTGAATGCACAAATTTGACTCTGAGTCAAATCTGAGTCACTTTTGTATGCGGTCCAAGATAGGATATATATCTCCAATACACATTCATGCAACTTGAATGAGAATAGTCAGATCGCATTCATGTGACTTTTCCTCTGCGTGTGCTCTGACATCAGTCAGCACCAGATTTGATATCAGTGCTACGTAGTAACAGCTGCTAAAACAGCTAAAGCAAGGCATCTAGTTTTCTCCTGGACCGCAACAAAAACAACCGACTAATTACTTCCAAAGCTAAAATAGCATGCATTTTATAATGTTTGAAATTAATGAGTGGTCACATAAATCTGAAGTGATTTAACCCAACTTAAGCATGCACTTTTTGGCGTATAAATGTGTGCATGTGTGCAATTTCAGAGAACACTCATGTAAAAGTCCCATAAAAGTGACTGCAATTATGAATGTGAACTGTCATGGCATGCAAATCCGTTCTGACCAAAAATCGGTATTGAACACTATGACTTGAAAAAAATAGAACTTTATGCATTTTCTAACTTATTTTGTGAAATAAGTAAAAAAAAAAAAAAAAAAAAAAGAAAGAAATAGTACAGTAGTAACACATAGAACTGAGCAAAGTAGATAAGAATAGACAACTGTGTATAACACTTTGGTCAGGGTTTTGGTTCGGATCCACAATATGTGTCTTATGCTTCAGAGACAAAACACAACATATATTGACTTGCTTTGTGTATTTTTACTTAATGCATTTTATTTAATTGTGAAGCAGCTTGTTAGCACAGCATCGCAATTCTCATGTTGCAGGAGCAAGCACCCAAATCCAGCATGAGAAACAAACTGCGCTATGTCAAAAGCATTTCTAAGAGAAAGGATAACAGACACATTAGCCATTACTAAAAGCAACACACCCTTGTTTTGGCATCAATCTTTGACCCTCTGTCCAACAAGAGCCGGACCATGTTCGTATTTCCTCTCTTGGATGCCACATGTAACGGTGTGATTCCATTCTGCAAGAAAATAAAAAGAGAGAGATACCATTACTGAAGGTCTGCGAACCTTCAACATAAGGGGACATCATGTGTACCATGAAATTTGTTTTGTGCAAATTAAAATACTGTGACGCTTTGCTACCTGATTCTTATAATGAACGATGACCAACCTCCATATATCGACTGTTTAGACAGAAAAGGGTAGGCATGGTGCTCAGTAAATTGATTACAATGCAGCTATACTGACCTAAGGGTTAATTAACTGAATAGCAGTTCTATTTATATAACCTACATCATCTGTAAACCAAAATCAAAAGAAATCAAACCAAAGGGTCATGTGTACAATAACATTCTTGACTTTTGAATTAAACTGAAAATCATCAGAAAGTAGAGAGTGGGGCAAACACAGTCCTAACACTTTTTATTTGGTAGTATAGTATGATACAGCTTAAAGAGATTTACAGAGACACACATTGATTCTGTAACTGTAGCATAAGCTACACACTTGAAAATGAATAAAGCACATGCAGTAGATGCATATACACTGCCTGGCCAAAATAAAGGCATAATTTTATCTGCATCAAGCAAAGAAAACAACTAAGGTAATTTGAAGTTACTGGAACTTAATTGAATTTCAATTCAGTTCAATTCAGTTTTATTTATATTGCGTTTTAACCATGGTCATTGCCGCAAAGCAGCTTCCTGGTGACGAAAAACTCCCTGAGATGGTAATAGGAATAAACTTTGAGAGGGTGCAGACTTAACAGAGGATCCATTCTCATTTGGGTGATGATTTGGTTGAAGGGTTAAGAACCTTGGGAAGGGTTAATATTCCAAGACTCATTGTTGAATTGGGAAAGTGTGGTTGTGAAAGTAAATCATTTTTCACACATGAACTGATCACCACATGATGCTAAATATACCGGTACAGTATTTGGGCTTGATGGCTTAAAAAAAAAAAAAAAAACTAACAACTTATCTTGGTTTTTATCCCTGCCTCATGCATAGTGATGTTAGGATAGACTCAGATTCTCAGACTCTGACCAGGATAAAGTGTTCGGGATCAACTAAGATGTGTGTGTGTGTGTGTGTGTGTGTGCGTGTGTGTGTGTGTGTGTGTGTGTGTGTGTGTGTGTGTGTGTGTGTGTGTGTGTGTGTGTGTGTGTGTGTGTGTGTGTGTGTGCATATAAAATGTAAATACACACCCGTGCAGTAAAGTCCACAGCAGCTCCCCGATTTAGGAGTAACGTTGCCACATTCACGTTCCCATAGTGAGCCGCAATATGCAGTGGTGTAAATCCACTCTGCAACACATGGAGAAAACAGAGCAACACAGGAACACACCACTTAACACTTCACCTCGAAACATGCTCCAAAGCCACAACGTCATTACAGTAAATGCTGATCTGAGAACAGCTTATTTCTCCCCAACATTTGCTATGCATTTATCATGATTTTACACCCAGAACTTACAGTAGATCTCAGATCTGCACTTATTGACAAGACGGGCTTCGAGATGGAGAAATGCAGCCCTGACTTCACATTATAGTGGCATGCAGCAGTCAAACATACTGTAGCATCGCATTTCAAAAGATGAAACTTATAGATAGATAAAACAGATTTCTAGAGGAAGTTCAGTAAAGATATTCAGTCCTATAAACGTGAGGAAGAAAAAATGGAACAACGAAAAAATAGAAGATGCAAAGATTCCATATATAAAACTCGTATACACACATCCACAGAAACATTAGAGGACACACACACATGCAAAATCATAAAGTAAAAAAAGTGAGTGCGTACAGAATTTAAGAAAAAAAAAATTTTGTATAAATATATTGTTTTGGAGGAAAGAGGACAGGAAATAAACAGAAATGAGAATCCATAGAATAATGAGGAAAGAAACAAACAACAACAACAACAACGAAAAAAGAGCATTATCCCACGGTAGTTTATACCAGGAACCGAATCAGGTTAGGAATATGAGAAGATAGAGATTGGCTGAGCAGTCTGAAAAATGTGAAATTCTGGCCTTACCTTTCCATTCTGAAAGTCACGGTCCGATTTAATGTGAAAACATCATTTACAAAAATGTGAAGGATATATTGACTATGTGATACACATTCAAAGCTGGTGCAAAAAGAAAAAAAAAGTAATCTACAGTATGCGGTGCATCATGCTATGCAACGTCTGAGAAATAATCGGATAATCACAACCAAACTGATATTTAGAAATGTTTGCTTAGCATGCAAATCAATACGTCATGATCAGGTCTGGCATATTTTAAACAACCCATGTTTATCAACCGTATCCATGCACATTTATTTTGTGTTTCTTGTGTGTGATTTTGCTGGTAACATTCACATACCCTGCTTAAATCTGTAAAAATATATATGACGTGCTGTACTTTTTAACACGTTGATAATGTTTAAATGTTAAATTGACATGTTTAACATTAGAGCATAAATATATTAATTAAAAGCAGTAAGCAAAATTAAAAGCAATCCTCAGTGTCGTCTACTTAGCTGAGCAAAGAAATCAAGTTTTGGCTGTTAAGTATAATCCTACTTAATAGCTAAAACTGTATTTGTCTCTGTAGTTTCTTTATAGCTACACTATGAAGCTACTTAAATTCACAAACAGTCTGTTGATTTAAAGAGGTGGATTAGAAAGCTTTAATTTAATAATACATAGTTTTTTTACTTGTTTTCCCTAAGTGCAATCTTTATCCAGGATGGAGAAAGCTCCAGATGTTTGGTCTGAAGATGCAGTCTGCATACTCTACTGGATTTGCATCCTTAGCATGTGACATAACCATATTGGCAAATGAATGTTCATAACCATGGCAGCATAAAGTAATGGAATGTTTCAAGCAAGCACATTTATCATGAGGAAAATAATGTACATACTGGGATTCAGTAAATCCAAAAGCATTCCGAATGACATTTAAATAAGATGGTTAAAAAGCCAATCCAACAGAAGTCGAAATTTCCAGGACATACAGTAAGAACAAGTAACAAAAGGAATTCGACATCCAATGTCAAGAAGCATCACGTGTGAAATTAAACATGTCAAATAAAAAAAAAAAAGCAGACAACCTGCTGAAAAATATTTATAAAAGAATCTAGATAAGATCTCTACCTCAGTAGTCCTATTGACCATCATCTGTAGCAGCAAAGAATGTAAAGGGAGAAGCATTGTTATGTTTTACGAGCACACACACACACACACACACACACACACACACACACGCACACACGCACACACACACACACACACACACACACACACACATACGCACACACGCACACACAGAGTACTGACATGTATTCATGTTCTGCATGCACATTCCCCATTTTTCTTTGGAATCTTTTTTTTTATTTTATTTTTTTTATATAATTTGCATGTTCAATATTTTACTATTACGAGTCAAATACTGACTAGTGGGCAAAAGTGAAGATTCATAGCATCACTAATTTAGCTTAATACCCAGCTGCCTCTGATAGAAAATCAAATGCTATAAATGAATCATTTAAATAAACCCAGTGTTATTTTACTGATAATCTCTCTAGATTTAAACACTATATACAGTAAAACATGTGGTCCTACAGAATCCACTATAAGAATCTCTAATTTAGTTGCATAATATAGTGCACGACTATATCATTCTCTCTCCAGAGCAGAATTTTCCACATAATGCAGTAAATCCAGCAATACTGACATTGTTAAAATAAAACTTCTCTCATAGCTCAAAGCCATTTCCAAATGTTTGAGCCATTAAAGGAGTTCCTGGGAGGCTGGTGTTTTAGACATGAAGCATGCAGTCTGATCATGGCTTCGGTGTACTGACTTTTTACATTGATGATATCTAAGCACCACGAATATATTGCGAAATAAAGATAGTTTTGACTCTCTTAACTGCACAAAAAAAGTCCTGTTTCGATTTGAACGCTGCTCGTATAAGATACTGTGCATTGTTTCAACATCTGGTTAAGATGTAAATATAATGTATGTCAATGCTAACACTAATAATTGTGATTGTAAACCTTCTTTTCTTTTGGGAAGGTTTGGGGTGTTTGAATCTAGTAGGCAGTAGTACAACGGACAGTACGGAGGAGTGTCACAACGATCCGACTGCTTGTAGTAATAATTGTATTACCACTATATGCCCAAAAGTCTGTGGACATCTAACCATTATAGACTTGCTTTGTACTGCATGCTGTACCTTTCATCCTTCTTTTCACTGGTTATATTCATAACATATTCATAGCATGACAATGATCATGTGCGTGAAGAAAACTTTACCCGTCCCAATCTCACTAATGCTTTGGAACTAACTTTGGAACGGGATTGATTAGGTCTCCGCTCATTTTTGGCCATAATGTGTCTATGCATGTGTATTTAAAGCTTATACTTAATGAAGAATTATACATATTAGACAGGATCAGAAAGAGCTGCTAAGACAGAAGCATTAGACAGTTCTAGTCTTAATTAAGTATTACTTTTGTCCTCAGATGAGTCCGTAGTAATTTCCAGAGAAAAATGAGTACAACTAAATCAACACATGCACATATTATTATTATTATTATTATTATTATTATTATTATTATTTTAACCAAAACCTTTCATTTTCACAAAGAAATCATGCTAGGGTTACACATTCATAGGGATATACTTGAAAGTAAAACTGATTATAGTCTTATTAATGAATGGAATGATAGAGAAAAGAGAAGAACCCGGATAGTATCAGGATGGAGACACAGCACACAGGCGCATTGAGACTGGAGAGGAGACAAAGAGAGATGGAGACAAATTCTAGCAAATGGACAACAGTACAAGATGGAATACACAGTGGAAACAATGATGAAAAGACTGCAGTGCTGGAAATCAGATTCTTACAAGAACTACCCAACAGTAACATGAATGAGAAATGGACAAGATGGTATAGAACATAGAAGCACATAAGAGTTAGAGGATTAAATGTAACACCATGCACATGTAGATATGCACTGTGATTGGTTAGACTCATTCATTTATCCTTCCCTGTTTGTTTACCTTGGACTGGACATCTGCGTTGTGGTCATTCTGGAGTAGCAGTGCAGCTGATTTTGTGTCATCCTTACGGGCGGCAATGTGCAGGGCGGGGAGGCGCACCTTCCCCTTAGTGTCATTCTCCAGGAGGATGGAGACAACCTGATTATGGCCCTGCTGTAGAGCAATGGCCAAAGGGGTGAAGCCATCCTGAAAAATATGATATAATGTTGATCACATTTAATCCAAGATATAGAACGTAAAGAAATGTATGTCGTAAGATATCTTTAACTGCATTTACATTGAGGATTTTGAAACACAATTCCACTATTTTGACGCAGAACTGAGTTTTGTCCCATTTGTTTATGTAAAACCTGACCCAAATCCTCTTCCTGTGTTTACATCATTCCCATGGTGAACATGCACTAAGATGAAAATAGCCAGCAGCATCACTTATAGGGAAGAACATGTCGAACATTATGACATAGCCGGGCTCTTTTAGTTCCGTAGGTTCTTGAATGTTGTATCTTTCAAGGAATTCTTAAAATATATATATATATTTTTAACGAATTACTAAAATAATTACTAATAAAAATTATCATTTCATTAGGACTCACTGACTAACCTGCCAAAAGTTGAATTCTGTCTATGTAAGCATTTAGATGTGATTAAAATGACCAGATAATACATTTTAAATAAACTTGTTTAGATGTGGTCCATAATGGGTGTGTCAAGGTATGAGTACTTTAAAAAAATTCAAGATTCAAGAATTTTATTTGTCACATACATGGCAAGTACAGTAGTAGTGAAATGCGATTGCGACAACTCCAGACTGTGCAGATGAAATAAATAAATAAATAAACAAATAAATAAATAATAGATTTATGTATAATATATAATATATAATAAAACAAAAATACTTAATATGAATATGAATATATAAATATATTTAACAGTCTATAATTTAAATTATACCTTATATATACTGTATGTGTAATAATAATCTGCCACAAAAAAGGGGGATTGGCAAAGTCACTGAGGTTATGATGCATCAAAGACATTTCTAGCAACTTTAACATGGCTTGACTGAAACTAAAACTCTTTTTTTTTTGTCTTTACCTCTGTTGCTGTGCTTTGGTTTCCTCCATTTTCCAAAAGGTAGCGGACCACATCCAAATGGTTCTCTTGAGCAGCCATGTATAAGGGAGTAAATCCATTCTATGGCAAAATGACATACAATAATTATGTTATTGATCGCTCATCTGCCATACTGAAGCCCTATTTCTATTCCCACCCGATTCCCAAACCCCGGCCATTGGATGCAGTGCCGGTCCCAAGCCCGCGTCCTGTAAAATGGGTGAGTTGCGTCAGGAAGGGCATCCGGCATAAAACCCTGTGCCAAAGTGGTGTGCGAATCAGGGAGTCCGCTGTGGGGTTAGCTCGACAGGAACAGTCAAAAGAATAATTTAGCATAGCTATCATGGGATAGCAACAAGAGGGAAAAAAAACACTAGCCTCACCTGTGATTGTGCATTGATATCTGCTCCACGTTTGACCAGGATCTTCACCACATCCCCCTGGCCTGCTAGAGAGGCGATGTGGAGAGCTGTGTTTCCTTTCTGTGGAGCAAACACACATTGTTTCACCAGAGCAAATATACAGGATTAATCATTCATAATGTAGTTCAGGCTGATATTATTATTTTTATGATGATGATGATGATTATTATTATTATTATTATTATTATTATTCATAATAATACTAATACTACTACTACTAATAATAATAATAACCCCACATGCATTAGGCCTTTACAAATTCCACAAACGTCTTTACAAAGTGTTTCCTTGCTAAGTAATGATACCTAAAGAAAAAAAACTTTGGTTAATATATCAAAGGAACAGAAATAAGACCAGATCAGGTTATTTGAGGAATTGTAGTCTATGGCGTGCTCCAGTGGCCTCGCATGTTCGGTGGCCAGTGAGTGTATATTGTTAAATATCAAATTCAAGTGAAATAAATATAATTATTATGGAATTGCATCAATTGAAGTGCCAATCATTATTTATATAGGTTTCATGTTTCAATTAATTTTATTTATCAGTTATCATCTGGGGTTGCTTCAGTTGGTTAGGTCCAGGCTCAGAAACATCAGCTGACTTTCAACAAAGTCAGCTGATGACCTGAATTTACCATTTTTTCTCATCCATATTCCATGTACTTCTTGACTCATGATGAATCATTTTCAAACATTAACTGGCCAAAAAAAAAAGTTTTAGTGAGTGACTTTCTGACTGGGTAGTGTATCATGTTAAGCTTGTATGTCAATCAATATCGATATCTTGAACTAGGAAGGTACAGGTATTATGGGAAAAGATAAAGATGTTATGTAGAAATATGAACTTATACCAGGGCATACTGTATGTACACAAATATTCTGTATGTGCAAACATTGCATTATCTAGTGATATATTTATTTATAAAGGAGCAGTGGACATACTGTAGCACCCCCTGCATAAATAAATAGCCCCGTTGCTTGATTACGGGGAGCTCAGAGCCAGACAGCACATGTGATCCCTTGTAAGTGACTTAATGCTTACAGTACTGTATATTAGCACACTCCCACTTATAGAGTATAATAATGATAGTCTGGGAAAAAAAGGTCTTCATTAGCAAGCCTTGTACTCTTATAGAGATAAAAACAAGAGAAATAGTGATGATGATCCAACTGCAGATTTAACTGTGTGTGTATGTGTGTGTTAAAGGTTAATGTTTTCCATAAATTATGGCTGAAGGTTATATGCATGAGCATGTGCTTCAGTATATGATTACTCGAGACTGTGGTTCATCATGAGACATATAAAAGAGATTCTTATGGTTTGATAGCTTGAGGAGAGTAAAGCGTGTCTGATTGCCATGCTTGAGATAGCGAGTCATTTCTAAGTGACGAGCTCTCATTCCAGAACACTGACAGAGCAGGATCATGTGACACATGTATAACGTTCCATGGGATTACACTTGTTTGGGATATCATTGCTTTAAACTCTATTAAAGCTTTCTAAAGAAATTATTAAATATAAAATATATAGAAACTTTACCTTTTTTTTTTTTTTAACATATTTTGAACATGCAGTCTCGAAACTCCCTATTGATAGAAAAATGTGTACTATAATGGTCCAACAGCTTGGGGTGCGTTTAGCAATAATGATTAATCTTACTAAATTATAAACAACATACGTATACAGCATATGCGCCTGTTTTGCCTGAAAGTGTTTGTTATCAGAGATTTAAAGGGGAATTGTGCAAAATTCACTCTTCAGTCATTTTTAGACATTCAAGTAAGTCTTTATTTGACACATAAATAAATTTTTTCAGATAAAGTGAAAAACTTTTATTCAGGAAGTTGGTCCGTGGAGCAGGCAGGGTTAAGGGCCTTCTTCTGATTACCTTCTGATCAATAATACTGAGCTACCAGATTGTCTGTTCTATGAGTGCAATAAACAAATAAATAAATAAATACATTTTCTTTTTGCTTTTTTGATATTTTGCATTTTTTCCCCCCACAAATTTGTCTGTTAGCGCTCCAGCTGGAATACCCCTCAATTTCACTCCTCCTGCAAATGTGCTGTTTCAGCGTCTATGTAAATGAGCTATACAGTATGTACAGCTGAGCCAGATACCACCAGAGCTGAGCAACATGTTGGGGGAGGGTTTTTTTTTAGGGATTTTCTCCCTAATTTTAGTCGTATCCAATTCCTCCTCGTCACTAGGGCGTTCCCACATTAAGGCTACTACTACCACTCAGTCGGGAGGGACAAAGACGGACGCCAGCTGACCGCATCCTTTCGAACTGCTCGCTCACGTACCGTCGGGGGCAGCGTAACACACTCGCTACAGCGCTATCCATTCCTTCCTTTTGCGTGAGCTCACAGACGTCCCTGATTGGCTGTAGAGCCGTGATTAATGTGGGAGCACTAAGTACCTCTCATCCCTCCCCACTGAGAGAGCTCGGCCAATCAGCTCTCTCTAGACCTCCGGATGATAGGGCAAGTACTTTACCACTGCGCCACTCGGAGGTCTAAATGTCCTCTTTTAAGTCAGACTAAAACCTCACGTTAGTTCATTAGCCCAAGAATCAGAATATCTCCCTACGGTCCATTTGCTGCCATTGGCTCAGCACTCATATGACACATCCCAATAATAGCCTAGTGAGTAGTCGGTATGTTTTCTTGTTGCCAGATCTAGATATTACCGACTGTCAAAGCACTGCTCCTTGTGTACAACATTGCAATCCTCTACACACCAAAGCTAAATCTCTTCTCATGCGTCTCACCACTAATCCTACAGTCATTTCTTATTCTTCAGGAAGAACTCACTTTGGTTGCAGCGTCCACTGCGGCACCTCTATCCAGCAGCTCCTGGACGAGATCCATGTGCCCCTCCTTAGCTGCCAAATGCAGAGCATTGAGTCCATTCTGTAAGGGAAAAAAAAAACAATCAGCAATCATCTGCAAAAAAAAAAAAAAAAAAATAGTTGAAACAGAAAAAGAACCAGATTTTCTGTTTACCTCCTCATCCATTTTACAATGTGTTTCTCGACATGGAAGACAGTACTACACTATTACACATAAGGGGGTTCATATAAATATCAAAGCAGATAAATGCTGTGTCACTTTGGCACAGGGAAGCGCCAAAGACCTTTGAGGCTCCACTGAAGATATTAATAAAACTGGCAATGTCAATGTGTTTCAAAGCCCCACACTCAGTTAAGTAATAAAGTACAAGGCAGCAAGAAGAAATCCTGACATACGTTTTCAAAATTTCATTTGAACTTTTAACAGAGGCTTAGACTCCAAAAACAAAACACAGAAATAAATGCATTTGCAGATCCCCTAAGAATCATTTTGGTACACACCAATACAAGTAGATGAGCTTTATGCCCCAGGAAATCAGAGACACCTCTGCAAATCCAATTCTAACAAGAATACCAATGTGTCTTTACTCTTTTGTTGCAACAAAAGAACATAGCCCTATTCAGACTGGATTATATTTCTATAGGGACTTTAGGTAATTCTGTCATTTGCAGAACTATTACTCTGGGATTTTATCAGTTTTTCTCCATCATCCCCTGGGAATTTTTTTTTTTTTTTGCTTAATGCTTGACCGCTGATATTTTCAGTATGGACTTAAGTTGCCCAGTGCACATTTTCCAAAACTGCTTTTTGGAGAGGTCACTCAGGGGCTTACTTTGTACTGGTCGTATAACTTAATCTTTATACTGCACACATTGGAAACCCATTAGCAGGAGCAATAAAATTAAATCAATCAGCAAAGCAAAATCCCAAAGCTTGATTAAATGGGATTGTGTAATTAGAGCTATAACAGGCTATAATATAATACTACAACAGTGGCAGATAAAATGGCACTTTTTATTTTTGTACACTCTTTAGTTTTAAAAATTAACTACTCAGTAATTTTTAACTACATCCAATTCATCTTACATAAACGTTAGATGCTGAGAAATAAATAAATAAATATAACATAATGTTTATGGCTTTACTGGGTTTGTAAAGATGTAAAAAATTTATCATAGAGACATGATAGGAAAAAAAATATTACAGATATCAACCAATGAATATAATCATAAATGATTCTCTTTATTTTACCTGAAGAATATTTTTGAGTATTGCACAGATTTGGGAGCATTAACCTGGGCAATCAGTGTAGATCATCTGTATAGAATGACACATCATTATCACATTGCAACATATATCAAATATGGACATCTGACCATCACGCCCATACTGTACGGGGGCGGTCCATAAACTGTCGCCACCATACAGCACAAAACTGTATAGCATGTCTTTATATGTTTTTATATATGTCTTCATATATAACAAGCATTCCACTTCACTAACAGGGCCAAACATGACCAAGCATGACCGTGTCCTTTACGCATGAAGAGAACTCCATGGGAACATTTCTTGCCAAGGTTGGTCTTTAAGAGCTTGAGTGACCAGCAACAACCCCTAAGCTCAACCCAACTGAATACCTTTGAAATGAACTGGAACGCCAACTGCACCCAGGCTTCCTCACTCACTTCGTCACTCAGTGCCTGACCTCACTAATGCTCTTAGCGCTGAGTGAGCACAAATCCACACAGCCACGCTTTAAAATCTAGTGGCAAGCCTTTCCAGAAGAGTAGAGGTTATTGTAACAGTAAAGGGGGACTAAATCTGGCAAGGGATGTTAACAAGCAAATACTGTATGAATATAATGGTTAGTTTCATATGTGGTCCTAGACCGGATATATAAAACATATATATATATATATATATATATATATATATATATATATATATGAATTTATTGGACTTGAATGACCACAGGCATATTAGAATGGGTGTGACTTTTTGCCTTTGTGCATGCGTAGTCCGCACTGGCAGCAAGGGGATTTCATTTTAACAGTAGAGGACAGCTGAGAAAGTCCTCAATGGAGGGAAAGTGAAATTGGTGTTTTAGTAGATATTTTGGGGCAATGAGTCTGTCCAAGCAAAACTGAAGGGAACCTATAGAAATAAAGCAGTATTTGAGATCATTTCAGTGAGCAAAGACGTATCAATGTGAACGTGTGCTGTTTCTGACACGGCCACATTAGAGTCAGATAATAGTCACTTGAAATAATGAATGTAAACTGTCATGACATTCAAATCTGACCAAAAATAATTGGAATTCAACAATGTGGCCTATAAAGTGAACATCCATCCATCTACTGTAGGAACCTCTGTGGAGGCCACTGGTGGCCATTGTACAGTATCTGATTATTCCCATTTTTACAAACGTGATGCGACCTTCGTAGTGGCCAACATTCACATGCACATTCACACACAATGGGCAATTTGGGAACGCCAGTTAGACTAATATGCATGTCTTTGCACTGTGGGAGGAAACCGAAGTAACAGTGAATATCGCCTTAGAATATTTCCCATTAATAAACACAGCATCACATCATCAGTGGTGCTAGTAGCAGAAAAGTAGAATGGAAAAAAATAAATAAATAAATAAAACACAGTATTAACCCTAAAGTATGTTACTGTAAAAAAAAAAAAAAACGCACATTTATATTGCATTATATAAATATTTATATAAGTATTTATATAAATAAGTATTTATAATTTATAAATATAAAAAGTATTGCTAAAACTGCAGCAATATTAAAGTCATATTTTGTGGCATAATATTCAAATGTTTTATCTTATGTTAATGAAATACGGTGCTACATTGCTAACAAATGTATTTCCAACAAATCTTAATTGATTACATAAAAAAAATAAATAATAATATTGGTATTTGAGACAGCTTAGCTTTGCAACAAAATGTTTGTGCATGTAACATATTACCCACATGTTTCTCCACTTTGGGATTCAATCACTGTCCAGAACACATAACCTTCTGTATCGGTCTGTGTAAATCGGGGAAAATGAATGTCCTCTGAAAGTGGTGCTATACTGCAGGTGGGCAAAATTTATGAGGATCTCTACTGCTCAAATTCAGAGGCACTTAATCCACCTCTCTTACTACACACCCACCCTGTTCTACATTCAGCCACCAGCACCAACACAGCGCTTTAATCGTAGCAGGCCAAAGCATCGAATGGTACCGGCTGAAAAGCTCAATTTGATTGCCTTGCCCTCTCAAAAGCTCATTCTGTTATGCTACATAATTACAGAGATCTGATTGATCACAGTGTTCCTACAGTACATCTGTTCGGTTAGAAAAGAACATAATGTAATGTAATTTGTAAAGGATAATAAAATCCCTGAATGACTGACTGTTCTGACTACAACAAATTAACAGTGGATATCATAATAAAAACTAGAATTAAACATAATAACCTTATGGAGTATTGCAGGTAAAATGTATATCTACTAATAATAAAATGTTCTTTTCCTTTTTTTAGGAGAACAGCAAATGAGGAAATGGGTGATATGTTTCTGGTAATCATGATAATGTCAATACCCGCATAATAATTAAATCAGAAAATAGCCAGAGGTCAAGACGTATAGATGAGTGGATTTATGAGCAGGGATTAATTTGGTACAGCACAGCTACAGTAACTGCACATGTGAGGATTTATTGATTGCAGTGTGACACATCACTGTAACAGGAATTGACTGTTTAATTGACTTAAATAACATAGCAAGGAATAACAACAATAGAGAAAACAACAAACAAACAAACAAATATTATGTATATGTATATATGTACTGTATATATTTTTTTGCATTAAAAAAAATTTGTCACGATTTGAAATAATATGGTTATCACATTCAGAAACGAAATTGAATATAAAGTCAATGAAAAATGTAAGTTGCATTTGGCAATAAACCAGGGCAAGACAAACATCTTTCTCTGTAAAATGCATTTATCAAATATTAAGTTTTTTTTTTTTTTTAATGCCTAGTCACTTCATTCTCCCCGTGACAGAGCTTTTGCAGTGCAGCATGTGAGTCTTTTACTCACCAGAGACTGAATTAACTCTCCGCATAGATCATGGTTCTAGTGTTTCAAATGCCTGACCAAAACAAGGACACCGCCCACACAGTGAATGGAAAGGGACAAAAGGTCAGTTGCGCGTACCAATATACAAGATAGAAATGAAGGCAAACACCAAGCGTGTGCTTTTATGAATTACATCCTCTCCGAATTTCCCTCACCATTTTAGTTCGAATTATTTAAAATATGCTGTAAGTGAAATGACTGCAGGTTCCTCCTGTACAGCAGGCAAGAAGGAAACACTCAGTCAGAGCGGAGCACATGACTGGCATTTACATACAATCTGTATCTCTGGTGCAGTTGGAAATTCACAATCTGTTCTCACATGATGAAATACATGGTAATAAAATTCTCACTAACTAAATGCTGCAGGAAAAAAATTACTTGTGGTGAATATAATAGTTTGGAAAGTGTGATCTGATTTTCCTGTTTGATCACAGGATTTTTGAGGAATTCCACATAGCTACTGTATGTAATCCAACCGAAATAAACACTTGCTTTTAAGGGTGGTGGTGATCAGGAACATACCGTAATTCTGGGTTTTTGGTGTTCGAGTAAGAATGCCTGAACACCAGGAGAAATGTAACAGCAGTGATTTGATGTCTGACATGCTGGTGTAGGATCAAGCTGAGAGAAGAAAGAGTTGGATTTTGTGATTGATTCAGCGACTGAAGAGTTTGTCAGAGGAAAATTCCAAAAGACACACCAAAAGCTCTCTCAGAGGGGAGGGTGAGAGGTACGTAGTGCTCCCACATTAATCACGGCTCTACAGCCAGTCAGGGGCGTCTGTGAGCTCGCGCCACGGAGGGAGCGGATAGTCCTGTCCTCAGAGTGTGTTACGCCGCCCCCAACGGTGCGCGAGCGAGCAGTTCGAAAAGATGCGGTCGGCTGGCGTCACGTGGAGGAAACACCTGATAGTTTTCGGCCCTCCTGGCTGAGTGGTAGTAGTAGCCTTAATGTGAGAGCCCCCTAGTGACGGGGAGGAATTGGGCGCGACTAAATTAGGGAGAAAATGGGGGGAAAATTGCCCCCCAAAATATATTAATGTTAACGCATTTGATGAATCTAGAATGTAGAATGCATTACTATTTTTTTATACAAAAATATTTGACCCTAATGGCTTCCCATAATCACAGGGCAGTTACCAGACTGTGTGTGATAATGGCACGTTTAACGCGGATACTCAGATGAGGAAACATCACCAGGTGTGCTGAACAATAAATTTCATTATAAAAAGCTTCCAGATGAAAATATGGTAAAACCAAAGTTGTGTGCTTGAGCTACCTTTAAGGGGAACTATTTTTACAAAAATACATTAAGTAGAAGGTGTGGGAGTGGTGGTTGAGGTGGCTAAGGATCTAGATGGTTGAATGGAGGAACTGAGGATCCGGGTTCGAGCTGAGCATTTTTAAACAAACCATGACTGTGATTAACTAGATAAAAAATTTTAATCGACTGACAGCACTAGTTGACAACCCTAATTGAAGTGCCAGTGCTTTTCTAGGTTCTTTAATTTACACCATTTGATTTATTTAATTCAGCACCAAATACACATCAAAAGCATTTTATTTACTGAGATTTAAATTTTGGAAGATGTTGTCCCAAATTCTCATCCTTAGCATTTACACAGAATAAACTTGCTATTAGATATTTATACTTGTAAACAAAACCTTTGTTTTGGTTCCTGTCGCTGCTTTATCATGTAATTAGCTTATTCCTTAATTATGTTCACCGCAGGGTGTCTATGTCTTACCAAGAAGTCTTGTCGGTTGTTTCATTTATTCATCGGTTTCAATCCTTTACTTAGTTTCTGGACATGATTATTGATTACCCTTGTGTACTGTTGCTATCTTGTGTTTTTTTTTTTTTTATCACCGCCATCATGGCCTGTCTTATCCAAATGGACGTTACTGAACTCCAGTGACAACTACTTTATTAAGTTAAGTTCTTTGATACAGTATGTTTATGCGATTGTAGCCATTTAATCAGTTTCATTTGCAAAAGTTGCTTGAGTCTAAATATACAAGAGCACAGCTAATTTGCTTCCAAATTTGCATTTTCTTGGCAGTCTTTTCTAAAAAAGAAAGCAAGGGAAGCCTTGGGGATATACTGACCTTTGGGAGTTAGCACAAAGTGTTACTGTAGCCTGTTGCTAAGCAACACCCTTCTTCACAGATAGCAACCTAAATGATGTACTAATCATGTTTATGAACTGAAGATTTTTGGAGCATCCATCACAGGAACGGCATAACATTATGTCTACGTCCACAATTAAATGGCAACTCAAACAATGACAACAACAACAAAATGTTTGGTAACAAATAAGCAATTTCGATAAATGTCTCTCGTTTACTCTTCACTAAAAAAGGTCATGTCATTTAGAAGTGATGGACGGATGCAAGTGCCACAAACCTTGAGGCATGATTACTTATTGAACTAAAGCACAGGATTCTTAGGCAGGGCTGAGGACTGTAGCTCAGTATCACACTAATGAATTCATCTACACTGCCTGGCCAAAAAAAAAATTTTTTAATCCCTTGCCATGTCGGAAGGTTCGAAATATTAGCCTGTATCAAGCAAAGAAAATATTCCACATACTTTCTTTATGCATTATTAAAATCTAGAGGGATAGGACTGTCAGCATTATGGAAGGAAATCATTAATGACCGTGACAGGAGATCACTCATACACTTTGTGGAAGCTGCATCATAAACAGTCGACAGTAAAAATGTTTAACGGTGAAAGTAAGAGCATTCCATACACAGCTGAGAATTCACAGGATTGCAAGTAAACCACTACCTGGCCATAAGAAAAACAATGTTAGTGAGACTAATTTGATTAAAAAACTCTTCAATTTACTGGGAAACGTAAAGATTGGATCAAGAGTGAGAGTTCAGATCAACCGTAATGGGTAAGAGGGCGCCAGGGTAAGAGAGGAAGCAATGCAACAATCATGCACAGTGCCCACTGTACAAGCCTCTGGAAGCAGTGGGTTGCTTCAGTTGGTCAGGTCTAGACTCAGAAACATTACGTGGCATAAAAATGAAATCAGCTGATGACCTGAATGTACTGATTGACCGGGTTATCAAATTAATGGATTTTTTTTCTTCCCTGATGGCACAGACATATTCCAGAATACAAACTGTGAAAAAAAATGTTTCTGGGAGCATGAGGAATCATTTTCACACATGAACTCGCCATCGCATTGCGTGCTGTAATCAAAGCGAAAGATGGTGAAACTAATTATGCGACTTTTCTGTTGATCAAGCAGTGTAGTTTTTGTACTGCATGCATTTGTGTGGAAAAAAAACTAACCTGATTGCAAGTGCCGATGTCCACACCGCTCTTAAGGTACTCCACCACTTTATCGATGTTCCCAGCTCTTGCAGCTCGTAAGAAACTGGTGTTGCTGTCCGACTGGATAATAGAAAAAAAAGACAATATTAGTATTAGCGAGGATCCTGCCATATAAAATTGACCAGGTGATCAGGGGTTAGAAATCCTGTCACAATCATGTTTAATATTCTGGTTTGCAGTTTAATGATGATGATGAAGACACTCCTTGTTAAGTTTGTCATCCCAATACCTTAGTAATATTTTGTGTAACTCAATAGTGGCACATTACTTTTTTAATATATATATATATAATTGCACATTGAATGATTTTAACAAATAACTTGCTTTGTCATTTGGATGCACATGACCATACACAGTTCTGTTTCAAATGCTGTGCTCCTGAAGATTCCACTTGTATATAAACTGTGTACAGCAATTCCAAACCATCTGATAATGAAACCTGACCTCGGAAAATTTCTACTGCATTTCAAAACTGCATTTTCCATCGTTTGTGATTTATAATAGGAAGAAAATTATTTTATATATATATATATATATATATATATATATATATATATATATATATATATATATATATAATGCTTATCACAGACCATGACATATTTGCAGTATTGTATAATAACTTGCATTACTGCTTATTATAGCAAGACTTGGTTTACTGTATCAGCTGCTTGCAAAAACACAAGGTGACATTAAAAAATATATTTATGTACTGTATATAAAAGTACATGACTATGCAAATATCAGTATGCTAGTCAGCACATTAATAGCTATTTCCTTAGTAGCAGCACAATTCCAAATGAATGCTGTGTATAGGTAAAGCACATAAAATGCAGAAGGACATGGACATTATAGCAGTCAACACAAAGTCAAGATATTATATATGCAAAGACAATATTAGTTTAGCTCTTTAAAAAAAGAATAATAAAGGATTTCTCAATTTAAAATGACATTATCTAGCTGCCTTTAGTCACACAGTGCATGTTGCTAGCCAGTTGCTACTGGCTTTGAAATTAGCAAGGTTAGCTATCTAGAAAACTCACTAGCTTTTACATTCTATCCCCTTTCTTTACTTATTAATAATGCAAATTTGACAGGACAATAAGTTTGGAATAGCTTACACATTGTATGTGCATTTATATGACACTAGTTAACTACAAATCCCTGTGGCAGCTACTGGATATGGCAACATATGGCAAGATACACAAGAACATTATTTTATTGTTATATGAAACATATTACGGTTATCCTGAGTGTTAAACACCTGACATAATAAAGGATGGAGTATGGTCTACATCGGAACATGGCAGAATAGTCAAAAAAAAAAAAACTAAAAAAAAAAAGAATGTGTATTTTTTTATTATCTTTGTGGTGGTAGGAGTGGCTGGCTAAGTAACGACTATCCTTCAGATGCCAGGACTAAAAAAGCTTAATTTTCAATAGAAGAGCATTCACAGAGCCAAATATTTGTAAATTGCAAAAAGTGAATGTAAAATATTAACTATAGTAACTGTATTTATTAAAGTCTGGGTTATAAAATATGCAAATTGATTTAAATATCATATTTATAATAGTTTCATTTATTAAAAATATGTAGAAAATTATTAGTGAATGCATCACATTTGGTGCAATTATATCTTATTACCCTGTTTTTATTTCAGGCACGACAAAGCACAAAGCAACAGAATTCAAATCTCAGAGCAGCAGTAGGATGAGAGTGGACTGCATAGCATACATGCAGATGGATCATTATTAAAAGAATATAAGAAATCTTCAGACAAAGTCGTTATTCATTTAAAGGCCACATAATCACATCTGAGTTTGTGTGCATATAATTTGCACCAGAAGTTATGGCTTCTATCAGTTTTTATATACCCGAGCAGTGTCGGTATGTCAAGAGTACTATTTTCAATAATTATGTAATTATTTCAGTAATTATGTCAAAAAATGCAAACAAACTCTCTTTTTTTCATACTCTATATTAAAAATTGGAATTTTCAAATTATTTGATTACCTTTAAATAATCAGCTCAAATCAGTGGCTTGTTTAATCAACCATTCTCTATTATTCTCAGTCCTGTCCATATACAAACATAAATGCAATAAATATGTTTGACATGACAATATGCATGAAAAACAATTAATATATCTAGGAAAACAGATATTACTGAAAGAAGGCTGTGCAGATTTGTCAGAAAGAGAGAATAAGAGAAGGACCTGGTTTAAGCCAACAACTGGTTTTCAGTTTAGACATAAAGAGTTGCCCAAATTCGAATAAAAAGAATGATGCAACCTGTTTGTTTTGGTGGAGCGACTGCCTCAGGAGGCGGCACCAGGCGCCAGGATCCACTCGTCTGCCCCTCATACTGGGCTTGGATACACCCTGCTGTGCCTGCTATATACACACAGGTGTCCCAGGATAACACTCAGGAGGTTTTGCTATAGGATCTCTCTGGGAAGGGTGGCATTCAACTCACTTACAGGTCTTTGCCCTTAAATGTCATCTTAGCTTGGTTTAACTAAATTTATTATATCAGAGTTAAACCCTTTAAATTAAACCTTTCTTTCAACGTTATCCAAAAACTACTGGATAAAGATTTCTCATTTCTCAACACCACTGAAGCTATTTAATTCACTTAATAATTATTACATCTGTCATTTTAACCAATATTTGTTACCTAAACATTCTGGTCCATGTATTGAGCAACTCCCTTCTAAGATTCTGTGTGTCACAACAAATCACTGAGTTTCTACCCACAAATCAGACAGCTTGTGACTTACAAATAAAACGGAGTAGGCTGATTCCTTTCTTCTTCTGCATTCATGAAATTAGATGAGATTGGTTGTGGAATACAGTAGATGATTCTTACTAGTTCACAACAGCTCCAGTAACAAAGCAGAAATACCATACGATGATATTCATCAGTCGATGTCTGATTATATTGCAAAGTCAAACATTATCCTCAGCCAACAATGTGCACTACAGCTAAAATATCTGCAAACAAAAACAGTTTTATGCCTCATATCATAACTGTGAGCTAGAGAAGAAATGGTTGATTGTCCTTAAACTCCTACATAACATTTTTGTTGTAAGTCTTTTCTTTACAGTCAAGAGAGCTTGACCATTTTCCTATTAATTACAAAAATCCATGTCAAACCCATACAGAAACCCTGGACTGTTATATAACAGAGAGCCTTCAGGTTCAAGAATAAAACAGGCTGATACTCATTTTAGTGACTCATTTACTCAGAGGAAATTGTACATTTTAAGGTATTAGATTGACTTCTAAGTCATGACAAAGCTGAGGTGTATTCATGGTCAAGTGCACACATATACACTATATAGAAAAAAGTATTTGGCCAAATCTGCAATGACATTGTCTCCAAAACATATACATTGAAACCTTGTATTGCGAGCATAATTCGTTCCAGAATTGTTCTTGTATATCAAAACACTCGTATATCAAAGTGAGTTTCCCCCATAAGAAATAATGAAAACTCTGATTATTCATTCCAGAACCCAAAAAAATAAATATGCACGCATGAAACTCCACGATATTTGGTACTCGTATATCAAGACTCGTTCGTTTATCAACCCAAAATTTAATAAAAAAATTTCGCTCGTCTTGCGAAACTGTCGCAAATCGGGTTACTCGCAATCCAATGTTCCACTGTACTTCAATATGGAGTTGGTCACCAATTTGCAGCTATACCACAAGATCTTGGAGTGTTTCTGTGGGAATACAACCACCAGTGGGGTTGAGGTCTGTGCAGGCCAGTCAAGTTCTTAAAAGCGCTATTCAAATAAAAGTGAATTGAATTAAAGTTCTTCCACACCAAACTCATCAAACCATGACTTTATAGTCGTTGCTTTGTTCACTGGAGCACAATAACATTGCAATAGAAAAGTGTCTTCTCCAAACTGTTGCCACAAAGTTGGAATCACAGCATTGTCTAGGTATGTTGAAGTATTAAGATTGCCCTTCAATGGGGATAAAGGGCCTGATTGAAACAAATTATTTAATTAAATAATTTACAGGTTTGCTCATTTAGTGCACTTTGGTGCCACTTAATTTATGGGCGAACAACATAAAACAAACAGTTGCTGTAGAGTGATTTTGGGAAGCATTTGCCAAAATTTGGAGTTTGTTGAATTAGCCGTTTTACTGACATGTAGAGTGATGTGAGATGTTTACAGTGGATGCAGCTCCTGGCACACAGTGTTTCTTTGACCAGATGGAAACAAGCAGTGGGTGCCCTTTGGGTGGAGATGAACAAAAAGGTGACAGTGAGACATGGTAGAGAAGGGTGCTGTACATCAGCCATGACTCTCTGATACTGTTTAGCAGGATGTCCTTTTACTCTGTATTCTGACCACAATCTCCTGCAGTGCTGCACAACATAAAACTTGCCAACGCACGGATTACACATTGGTATCTGGTAAGGCCCTTTAACCTCACAATTAACCAGTTTTTTTTTTTTTCACCTGACCTGTGTCATTTGGAGGAGGTATGTGGCATAGAGACGTGTTACATAGGTCATCTAAATTGCCAAGCATACAAGCTCAAATTAAAAAGCTCATGTGCATTCTTGCCTTGATTCAGAGAAGATGGATACAGAGATAAACTCACAGACAAGAACTCTCAGCTTGGTGCACTCTCACTTTAACATGAAGATTTGTGGATGATGAGCCTCACTGTTTTAAGATCAAACAGAACAGTACATACTGTATGATAGATATTCATCCCCAGAGAGCATATCTACTCTAATCAGTCCACTACCTTAAGGAGTTACGAATAATACAAAATTGGACTATGAGTATCATTGCTAAAAACATCTAAACTCTGCCTAGTGACCACACAGACCACTGTCTCTGAGACCGTGACAGCAGAACCTTTCCTAGGGCAAAACCCTTTTTTATTGCGGTTTTGTTTATGCTCTCCTTCGCAGTGACATTGTATCCTTTTGTATGGCAAAAAGTTCATTTGAAAGAGAAGAACATACTGAAGTCCCCCAAACATGACAAGAGACTGAAGAGATGGGGACATAAATACAGTAAGCCACATGTAAAAACGTCCCTCTGCAATAAACCATCGCTGTGTCAACAAAATTGAGGGTCACCTTAAAACAGAACTTGTCAGTACGAATTGTGTTCATTATCCACAGCCGCTGCATCCGACTGCCAAGTTTTTCATTAGACTACTTACATTTATCAGCCAAGATAAATGTACAGAAAATCTTGAATACACACACACGCACACACACACACACACACACACACTGGGTGGCACCTGTGCATCATTAAAATCTATTTCTGGTAATCCTATCAGCACACTACAGCATGTGTGTGTTTACATGCCACCCAGCAACTATCTGTATGACATTCAAAGTTCCTTGGGCATGCCCCGGGTGCCTGTAACAAAATAATCCTCATCAGTAACAATCGTAAAGTAATAAAGTAATATCATAGACTGTAAGACTTTGAGAAACAATAGAAGCATAATGTCTCTAAGTTTTCCAACATTATCAGCTTTCCTGGATTTCCTGCTTTCCTGCCCAAGGAGAAAAAGAAAGAAAGAAAAAAAAGATTCCCGTACTTCTTTGGTTAAATAGTGAGTATAAAAATTGAACATGGTCTCAAGTGCACAGATAGTCTTAAATACTGATGTCATGCAGTACCAGGCAGCGGGCAGGAAAGCTATTTAAATCAATTAGCTTGTAAGAAGCTAAACAATGTTTTTTTCCCCAATAGAACTGATAAACGATTTATGTATTATTGACATTCATAATACAAGTGCTGAAAAAAAATGCAAAAGTGGAAATAGCTTTTTTAATTAAGTGACATAGGTCATTAAAATTGCACATGGTTGGAAGAGTAACGCTGTCCTCTGTCCAATTGTCTCAATCACAAGTGATGCATCACTGAAACCATTGTCACAGTTGATGGTCTCCCACTGTGTGGTTTGTATTCAGTGCAGGTTTACCCTTCTTTAAACTTCCCATCCATCTGTGCACATTGTTCTTGTCAGTGGTGTCATCTCAATACACATTCTGTAGCACAGTGGGAGACCATCATTTTTTGTGACAAAGGATTTTCAAACTAAAATTCCCAATGGACAAGGATTAGTTTTTAAGAATTAAGTAAATTATTCAATCAGTAGTCATCATCTTATACTGGAAAAATACTCAGTATGCAATACACACCGAACACATACTTCTAAAGAGCTCCTGATGAAGCAGTCTGGCTAAGGATCAGTTGATTGTCCTGGTTTGATTTATACCACTCAACCACGTGGCGTGATTTCATTTCATCTCTTCAGCAATAACCCCAACCCCAAGGACACACGGTGTGATGAGGGGACAATATATCTGAGTCACCATTCATCACAGCCAGAAGGCTGAAACACAGTTTGGCTTCTAGAATGAGCAGGGAACCTGGCACTCACTTCTTTTACCATGTCTTTGGACAATAACAAGGTTTAAAAGAAAGGAGATTTAAAGGTAGCATACTTGATTAGCATATGAAATGGCACCCGCATGCAGTCAGTCAGTGCTAATAGTTTGTGGCTTCAGGAATGAAATTGGAGGTCCTGTGGCCCTGCGAGTTTTCTCTGACCCCAACCATCCTCCAAGTCAGTTTTTGCAATTACATTTAAAAGAATTCAGACGGTCTAAAAGGCTCTGAGACAAGTGGTGGCTCGTCGTTTAAAACTCTGGGTTACTGAGCAGTAGGTCAGGAGGTCAACCTCTAGCAGCACCAGTCTGCCGCTAAGCATGGCTCTTAATTATCTCAAACTCTTCCTTTTTTTTTAGATAGGTTTTGAAATTAGGCCATTTTATCTTTACAAAACTAAATATTTTTACAAAACGTCAAATTAAGAAACAAGAAACACAAATGCCCTAATCTCACCTTTTCCACAACAAAGGTTTTGAAATTAATACCTACTGTAGGTAACATCATCACATCTGATGGTTATACTGGCTGATGTTGCCGTGGGCTTACAAAAGGCAGGCATAGGTGCAGAGGGTTTCTCATGAAATAGTCTTTTTATTAAACAAAACCAAACAAACGAACTTAAACAAAGAGCACAGGCTCTTTAGCGAAACACAAAGAGACATGGAACCAAACAGAGACGAGACGAGACACCAGACCAGACCAGATGCAAGCTTAAAGATAGGGAGAGACTAGAGAGGGGGAGAGACTAGTGATTGAAAGTGATCGGGTTAGTAGTTAGTCGGGTTAGTATCTAAATTGTAGAAACAGATGATGACATTACCAGGTTAGTAACTAAGAGGGTTAGTGGCTAAGCTGGTTAGTAACTGGACCTACTGTAAATGGAAAACGAACACACAAGAGGCTAATCCATACTAGAGGCTAAACCTACTGGAGACTGAACATAAACATAACAAAACTAGAGCCTTCTTCAAACAGAGGTTACATAACATAACTTCAACTAAAACAAATTCCGACATGACATTACTAATGCTCGACCCAGTTTCCCAGAACAAACTGCTATTTATAGAAAGTTCTAATGAGCTACCTCGGTTCAGGTGCGCACTCTCATCACCTGACCGAGGTGCATTCTGAGAAACTGAGTCTACAAACAAAACTACAACAAAAAAAAAAAAACTTAGTGCCCTCTAGTCAAACATATGTATGTTTGAACAGTGTGGACTATTTCCTGTGTAAGATATACTGTACTGTATATTTAGTTGCCTGCCAAATGGCTCAGCAGATAGAAAATAACATTAGAACATGTGTACAAGAGGTCTCACTTTACCATAAACTGTGTAGAGAGGTGGAAAAAAAGATGTGACTAAATGTGATTTTTGTTATTGTGGCTGATTGGTCAAACAGAGTCATGTGATTGTTGTTGCTACATCTGATTGGTGAAACACAGTCATGTGGTAGAGCTACTGGCTGCATTTCTCTGACAAAAATAAAGAACTAATACGTAAAACAAACATTTGGAAAAGTAACAAGACAAGTGTAGCCGAATGTAGTAAGAGTAGTATTTATACTTCACAAATCTACACAAGTAAAAGTAAAAAGTATGGTGCAGTAAAACTACTCATAGAAGTAATTTTCTTTTTTCAAAAAGTTACTTAAGTAAATTTAACAGAATAAATGTAACTCGTTACCCTGCTAACAAGGGTGTATGTTTTGCCTATCTCATGTCCAGTTTGCAAAGGAATTTACTAGGGCTGTCAATATTAGCGCATTAACATGTGATTATGCTAACGCTGATAATATCATGACTCAGCAAACATCACCAAGTGCCTTGAATGGTAAGTTTAATTATAAAAAGCTTTTAGATGGAAGTTTATATAAAACCAAAGTCGTGTGCTTGAGTTACGTTCAAGAGAAACTATTTTAACTAGAATACATTAGCAGCAAGGTGTGAGAGTGGTGGCTCAGGTGGCTAAGGCTCTAGTTGATTTCCTGATCTGGGTTCTAGCCCTGCCGTCAGTGGGTTTGCCACACCCCATACTACCCAGCCTCTACATGCAGTGCCAGTCCCATTCAGGAGTTTTGTATTTAACTTGTGTTAAATGTTAATGTTTAAGATATTAAAAATTGCATAGTCTGTTTCCTCTAACCAGTTCGTCAAATGCATGTGTCTATTCCAGCAATGCACGTTTATAATACAAGAAAATCTGAGTATGTTAAAATTGTGCTTAATCGTATTATACAGTATAATCGTAATATACAGTATGAACAGTCCACAGATAAGTATTTAAGCAATGCCCTAAGAGGATTAGAATTATTCAGAATTATTAAGGAACAAATAATAGTACAACTATAATCTATATCGAAACATCCTACTCTTCTCAGCCAAGCAACTCACACTTCCTAAAGCACAAACACAAAAATAAGCAACAAAAAGTACCATAAAACACACTTCCTCTCTCTACCGCGGTTTAGTCAGATCACTTCCATATTGTCAGACTGAGTTCTGTCCTGAGAATAGAAAACTATATGGAATATAGGAATATGGTGCATCTACTGTATATAGCTATTTTTCGCCTCACCTCTTATTTATTTAATTAGTTAGTTATTTAGTTAGTTAGTTAGTGGTAATTCGGTTCTCATAAACCTGTACCCAGGTATCTTATGGTTAAACGTCAGTTATAATGGCAAAAATTAAATAAATAAATAAATAAATAAATAAATAAATCAGAGATAAGATCCATTTGTGGCCTAGTATCCAGAAAGTATCCTCTTCCACACGTCTCTGATACTCTAATACAGCTGTCGAGATTTCTCAAAGACCCCATGATGGCCTGTGTTAGCAAGTAGTGAGTTTCGTACCAATTATTTTTCTTGTCCAGTGTTATGATTACCAGACACCTCACTCCTCTACTGTAACATTTCAAAACAGCTGAACTGTGAACTGTAGCACCGTATCGAAGCAAACTATTGGACACTTTGTGATTCCCGAAGTGTGAAAGCTGCAGTCTTGCAGAAATCTACAGCCAGATCATTCAATCCTTACACTGCGGTTTCACTTTTCAAATTTCCATCAGTAACTATGACGTGCCTGGATCTGATCAGCTGTTCGGTCACGTAACCAATTCACAGAGGCTGGCAAAAAAAATTATTGGAAAAGAGCAGCCATAAAACATATCTGCACATTATTAGGAAAACCTGGCAAACATGTCATGCTATAGATAAACTCAGAAAGAAGTCGTTGTTAAACGCATAAAGATTTGTCACTGTGAGTGCATCACAGTTTAAGGTCCAAGTGGGAAAGTGTAACGATAGGATTCCAACTACAGCTTCAAAACGACAAAGTAAAACGCCAGGAAGATGCAAATCTGCAGATTCTTACCGAGGGGTCGGTGCTCCAGCTCTGATTCGAACCATCAGTATTGGAAGTAGGATTACTCCGTTCTGGATTTTCCTCCATTTCTCTGGGCATTTTATGCATTGCTCTGTTGCCCATGGCAACTATGATTGAATTTCATCTCATTACAAGTTTCTATCAAAGTGGAAACTTACTAATACTAAAAGAATCTTCCTTAAGCTTCAGTCTTGTGTCTTACTGGGAGCACCATGCCACTTTACTCTCTTGTTTATTTGCTAGAGTGACATTCAGCTTCTTCCATAAACAGAAAGAACCATCTACTGCTGGCGTCTTCACTGTTCATTTGAGCCTCAGCTATTTTTACACCCACTAGCTATGCATGTGAGTGGAGTATCAGTGGTATGTTTGGAACTAGAAAGTGTACAGGAGTACACGGCGACTGGTGTGAAGGTGGGAGCTCATATACATTTACATTAAATCACTACAACAATACCATGGCAACAGGTACAACTTAGGCCTCGGGTACAAATCATGCCTAGATGTGTACCTGGTAATATGGAAAGTAAAGCATTATTGTTTTAATGTACTGTACATACTAAGCACATTTTATTAATCTTTGCATGTGGCATATAAACATTTTCGCAGAGTCCCCACCAGATTTACAGGAATTTTAGTTACACTATTACATTTACATTATAGCATGTAGCAGACACCCTTACTCAGAGTGACTTACATTTATTATCTCATTATACTGTACATCTGAGCGTTATGAATCTTGCTCAAGGGCCCAACAGTAGCAGCTTGGTGGTTGTGGTTTGAACCCAGGACTTAACCTCTGAGCTACTCCTGCTAACTCTGATAAATCTCATATAAAATGTGCAAAAAGTGTGTTCACAACTTTATATTTGAGTATGCTCAGCAAACTCCATACCAGGCAAAGCTCATGGAGAGCTGAAAATGACGAAACGATGACTAAGCCGTGAAAGAGCATCTCCTGATCACAGCGTGTGCTAAATGTTCCAGTAATTACAGTGTGTTGGCCACCATAGATAACACACACACACTCTTCCGCTTTCATAGAGACCCATTTCTGTTTTGATTTTTATCTCTTTTGGTTTATTTGTTTTCTTTCATGGATTTCTCTTTGGATTGCTTTCTTTGTAGTGAAATGACTACATTTTTATGATAGCATCACTGAATTTGCGTGCATTAGAAATTTAGAAGAAATTCACACACGGCACAGTACAACACTGAAATATGTACATTCATTGCAATAACTAATCAGCAGACATGTACAGGATTTGAAGCTGATGAATCAAAGTTCTCATTGTAAATGGGACACACTTCTAATCATCTCCCCCACTCATAATGCACATGTGTTAAAAATCTTTTGTTATGCATATGTATTTGTGCTTCATTGTGTTAATTTCCCATATGTATGGAGACTTTTGGACTACTCTGTACTATGACTATATCACTCCTACTCAATAGCCTCTAGTAGGTGCCTGGTTATACTATACTGTATAACTCCCCATAAGCCCACTTAAATCCCTTGGCACTAGTAAAAGTAAAATTAAATACTGACTGGGTAGTGTGATTTCCACAATACCCGGGTTATGTTACGATATATTGTGCTAGCAGTAGTATATTAATTCAGGAGGATCCAACAAACAAACCCCAACAAATCTATTGATCCTACTCTCATGATCAATAATTTGTAATTCATTTAGATTTCGACTCGGTGAGCGACTCTACTTATCTCTAAGCCATAAAGTTGTCCCGCGAGATGTGGTATGATTTATCAAAGCTCCAGCACACTGCTGTGTGGGAGGCAGAGTTAAATGTCCCAATTCTCCTTACAAACACAGACTGGAAGTCAGAGAAACATGACACAGCATTACATTGTCTTATCATAAATAGGATACTGGGCTGAGGTCTAATCCACACCTGAAGTAAAGAAAAAAGTGAGCTGGCGAACTGTTCCAGTCTTGTAGACCAGTGCCAGAGCAACAGGAGACCACGTTAACTATTCATTCGTACATGCATGATGCAGTCACAGTTTCCTAAACAAGAAAACTCGGAAACAGCACGACAACTGAGCCACCACTCATTTCTTCAAGTTAAATTTCATTACATTTGGGAACAAAATACAGTGGGAACAAATGTTTTACTATGACAGGCTCTAAAATGCCTGAAGATGCCATTTAAAAACTGGTTGTTTATGTAACAACCGTAACAGCAACCTCATTTTCCCTTTCGTCTGTTCCAACTACTCAGCATTTAGCATACTTTTTATGCTTGAATGAGTTATAGGCCACTGTGTGGCTTAACAAACAAAAAAAACATTCCTTAGAAACTGGTCAGGTACAGCGACTGGACTGAAAATGAGAGCCAAAAATGAGAGCCAAATAAGTCCTCCAGGAAGCCTGGAGAAATATTTTTCAAATACAAGACCATCTGGCTCTATGGAAGCAAAATTTTAAGAAATTAGGGCTGCCTCAAAATTTTGCAAAGTACTGTACATGTATGTATGTATAAATAGATGGATATAGTATACTACGACACAGTGGCTTAGTGGTTAGCATGTTGCCATATACAGTACCTCCAGGGTCGGCGTTCAATTCCCGACTCAGGTCTGTGTTCATGGTTGGTGGGAATGACCACACACAGAAATTTTATATATAAATACCTATAAAATAAATATTTATAAAATACCTTTCTGTATGGCAACTCAAAAAAGAAATCTCCCAAATGACCATAATGACCACTCTTTTAATTACTCTAACCGATATTTCATTCTGAGAGCAGATTTTTTTTCATGTTTACTCCCACTACAATCAAATTGCATGCTTTAATCCTTTGATAGGTGCAGAAGACAAACATATCTAATCTGTGATAAACCACATGCCAGGCATAGTGGGGTTGGGGCACGAAATGAAAGTTTAATCTTCAAAAAATAAATAAATAAATAAATAATTCTGTAACAATGTCTTACCAGCTAAAATTTCACAAGTGTTTAGCAACGTACAGTCATCATCAAAGGCATAGTGTAATTACCCTAAATCAAAATCTCCAAATCATATTCTATGTTAATGCTATCAAACACAAATACAATACATTGGAGATCCTCATATGGCTTTGTATGCAAGAGGCAGTACGCGTCTTACTGTAAGTTAGTCTATGTCTACAAAGGACTATTTATATCTTTGACACAAATGTAATCACTTCAAACAATAAATTCTTGTCTTGACTAGCTTAAACACCTCAAAGAGTACCGCAGCCCTCATCATTTACAGTGGCTACACGATTGCACTGAGTAAGGATGGGGAAAAAAGAAGTCCGGGGCTATGTTACCATAGCAACTCGGACAGCTGGACTGCAAGAGTTTATTGGCAAGCTTGGTATGTGTGTGCGCGTGTATGTGTGTTTTCTCTGTTTTCAGCATTTAATCTTTATTGCACTGCATACAGTATACCGGCTTGCTATATAGTAGCATGGTGGAAGAAGATTAGTTAAGCGGCACACATCAGGCACTCTAATGCATTGTACAACCCAAATAAATCGAGCTGCAAACCTTTAAAGGGATGTTTACCGAAGGGAGAAATACTAGCTTGGCACTGATAAAATATTAAATGATTTGTTATTGATTCCACCAGACAAGGATTTCCTTAAAATCAAACCTTTTTAATGGATATAATACAACTAATGACAAATTAGAGTACGTAGTAGATTGCAGTCTGTAATTAATTAGCATTAATTGATTTGCGACACATTTAGCCGAAGTCATAAATCTGCAAAATATAATACAAGCATATTTGATTAATTTTGAATTGAATGAAATCAGGCAGAATTTATATTAAAATATTGCAAAGTCCAATATTCTTTTTTCAGACTATATACTGCATATACTATATAGAGTGCAGAAATGCACAGATTGCTGTTTTGCATAACACTCTCCAGATTACTGTCAGAGGCATAAATGGATTGCAAGCGTGTTCACTTAGAATGAAAAAGGCTGGATTATCAGCCCAGTCCACAGAGCCAGATGTGGAGGATTTTTAAATCGGTTGATTTAGAATCTAAAGTACATACAGTATACTGCAGCTCTACCCCAACCCCCCAATAGCACAGGATCCTTCTGAGCAGCAGGATAATTCAGTCACTCGTACCGTAACACATTTTGTGCTTATGTGTTCTTCTGGATATGACTGAGGTGGGTTGATTAGCAAAGACGCATGTAAATTCGAAAAACCTAAACATGACCTGACTTCATCACATACAGTATGTTAACTTGAAGCATAAAGAATAGGAAACATCTGATATTCTAAACACAATAAAATTATGTTATAGTTGGGAAAAATTGTCAACACAAAAGAAGGGAAATGAAAGAACTGGTGAAAACCATTGTTGTGAATAAATTATGACTTAGCAAGTACATGTTCCTATTTCTCTGTGACTGTGTGCTTGGCTGATCTTTTGGTTTCATCAACTGCTTCATAACATTCAGATTGAAATTTGAGTCTTCTTATTCATTCTCTCTTATCCTGGTCAGGGTCTCGGAAAACCTGGAGCCTATCCCTGCGGACTCGTGGTACGAGGCAGGGTACATCCTGGATGGGGTCCCAGTCCATCGTAGTGTACAATCCTCTACAGTCAAATTGGAAATGCCAATAAGCCTACTCTGCATGTGTTTGGACTGTGGGAGGAAACATTAGCATTCGGAGGAAACACACCAAGCACTGCAAACTCCAGGTACTCAGACCTAAGGAACCCTCGAACCTGGATGTGCAAGACCATAGTGCTACCCAATATGCAACTCTACTACCTATAACCTACCAGATATGCTAAAATATATATTTTGTATTTCCTTTTGGAATATTTTTATGGCTTCATTATTATGATGAAAGAAACACCATTATGGCATGTGAATGTGTTTCCATCTACGTGTGCACCAGCACTCAACAATGGAATAGGACGTTGACCCAAATCACCTTAAACATACACAACTCCAGTTGTTCCTGCTCTTGATCCTGTGGATTTAGGCTGTCGCTGACAAATGCATTAACAGTAGGTGTCTGTCTATATTGTCCTTATTTAGAGAGAGAGATTCAAGATGGTTTGCTGTCATTTAAATCGAGCATCAGAATGGGTAAAAAAAAAAAAAAAAAAAGATAATTTAAGTGAATCTAAACGGCATGGTTGTTGGTGCCAGAAAGGCTGGTGTGAGCATTTCTGAAACTGATGATCTCCGGGGATTTCCACAAACAATCTCTAGGGTTTATAGAGAAAATATCCAGTGAGCGGGAGTTCTCTGGGTGAAAATGCCTTGTTGATGCAAGAGGTCAGAGGAGAACGGCCAGACTGGTTCCAGCTGATAGAAAGGCAACAGTAACATCTCATTACACCCGAAGTATGCCACAGAGCATCTCTGCACACACAACATGTCAAACCTTGAAGCAGATGAGCTACAGCAGCAGAACATCACACCAGGTGCCACTCCTGTCAGCTAAAGAATGGGAAACTGAGGCTACAATTTGCATGGGCTCACCAAAATTATACAATATAAGATTGCAAAAACACTCTGCCTGTATGATGAGTCTGGGTTTCTGGTGTGACATTCAGATGGTAATGTAGGGTCAGAATTTGGTGTAAATAACATGAAAGCATGGATCCATCCTGCCTTGTATAAAATAATGCTGGTATAATGGTGTCAGGGATATTTTCTTGTTTGTAATGTGTATCAATCCATCCACCCATCCATCTAGGTGGAGGCCAATAGTGATCATAGCATTTATTCCCGTTTTTACAACCGTGGTAGGACTGAAGTCAACATTCACACACACATTCACACACTATGGCCAATTTGGGTATGCTAACTAGTCTAATCTGCATGTCTTTGGACTGTGAGGGTGGGGCGGGGTGGGGGGTGGGGGGCAGAGTACATGGAAGAAGTAGTGTATATAGTCCACATATAATCATGTCCAAACCACCAGAGTCAGGTAAATTTATAATTATTTTTATGTAGAGTAGAATGTACTCTTTACAATACGGATGCTTGGATTTTGATGTTTCATGTCTAGTGTTTGCAATCTGTTCAGCAAAATGATTACCAGTTCATATGGGTGTTAATTCCTTCAACAGCATTAAACCTAGTTTGGAGAACTTTGCTGTATCCACTAGGGAGAGACTAGAACCACGCAGGTCCTCCATGCTTGCCAGTTACATAGCAGATTTATAAATAACAGGAGCAGTCCACACAGAAGGACATGAAGGTTAGCAAAAGCAAGAAGTCTCATTTATTTGCTTCTAGCATTAAAATGGCTCTTCGCTTTGCAGTCTTCATCTATAATGTGTGAGCTCGACCATGTTCCAGATTCTCATGTAAGATTCATGGATAGTCTGGAGCACTTCAAAACTTGAAGAAAAAAAAATGAAAAAGAAAAAGAAAGATAACAAAGGAGAAGTAGAGAAGTGATTATCTGTCTCCGACTGCAGTCCTTTCTTTTTAAATCAAAAGAGTATGGATTATGTCTGACCTGAGCACAAACTCTAAACAATATCTGGCCTAGACACAACACACCCACAAAGGTAAATAAATACTTTACTGTATATGAATACATTTTAACCCAGACTGTTTTTCCAGACATAACAATGCTAAATTTAACGCAGTTAAAGTACATTTGTGCACTCCATATTTGCTTTTATAAGATTAACAGGTAATCATCATTGAAACTAAATACATATTTTATACAGTATGTGCTACTTGGGGCTAAAATCATCTTTATAGAAAATCTCGGGCTGTCCTTTTAGTTCTAAGGCTTAGGCTGCGTTCACATTACTAAGTGATTCAAATCCGATTTTTATACCTTAATGTGACACAGATAAGCGGCAAGGTGGATTTGTGGTTGGATTCCTGCCTCGGGTCTGTGTGCATGGAGTTTGCATGTTCTCTACGTGCTTGGTGGGTTTCCTCCTGGAGATCAGATTTTTTAAGGCTGCCAGAATGCAAAATCTGTTTTTCAGATCGGATCTGATTCACATTGATATGATCCATATCCGATACATGGTCATGGTCACCAATGTGTAGCTTTTTGCCTCTGCGCATGCGTGGGACGCTTGCTGACGTCCGTTAGCACTGGCAGCACAGCGATTTCACAGCAGGGCTAGGTTCCTCTACAAATACAACGACTGCTTGACATCCTCCAGATGGCATATTTTTGCTGTAAGGGCATCCACTATTTAAAATTATTGTGTGGTCGCACAGATATGACGTGTTTTCGTCAAGATGTATCATTGTCTGAATGTGTGCCGTTTCAGAGGACAGAAGCGTCCACATTAGACTCAGATAAAAATCACTGAAAAAATGGATGTATATCATGACATGCAAGCCATAATTGGAATTGAACGATGTGGCTACGTGTTTTAATGTTTCCCAATAAAGCCATTTAATTAGACCACAATTAAACTCAGTTTACCCAACAGTGCTGGTTCAGAGCTGTTTCACAGTATCTGGCAATTCAGTGTCATCCAGATGCACAAACAACTGGCATTTAAACAGTAAGACTGATGGATGTCACCTGTTTTGTTTTTGTCCAGGGAGCTTAGTAATGTACAATACAGCCGGAATCATCAGCAAACTCCAAAATCAACCTACAACATTTTATCCTGCAACACTACAAAAGTAACAAAGCTTATCATAATGTTTGGTTTGTTTACTAGGTCGATGACACGGTAAACTTGAGTACTGAAGGAGTACTGCGCTTAATCATACCTCCTTGTTTCTTTATATGATACAGCGAGTGAATAAGTTGTTTTGCGTCATTGTCTTATGTTTGTCTCTGCAACCTGCCATTTGAAGAGCGGTTTAGTTTCCGTCGGACTTGCTGTTACATAACTCTCAATCTCTTGTTTTTTTTCTTCACAGTTCACAATTATAGTCATTTAAGCAACAACGTCCTCAGCAAATAACAGACACAAACTAATTCAATAAAACTGCAGGAAGCATTTGTTGAGATTTTATGGGTGGCTTCCATTAATGCAGATCGAAAACCATGACACCTTTTTTACCCCCGACCCCCATAAACACACAAACGAGCTTCTTGAGAGACGATTTTGAAATGCTGATCAATCTCCTTGGAAACAAAGCATGGAAGAGTGATCATATGGGAATCACAGTAAATCTCACGCCTTTTTGCACGTCGTATCTCTCTCTCTCTCTCTAAGACATCTCCATACAAACAGCCTTTCATCAAGTATTGGCAATGCAGCGTTAGCCACACTGCATTTCACTGCTTCTTTAAGACATGCCCTTGATCTCACGCTCCTGTGTACAATCAGAGATTCCCAAATACACAGTCGCATAGCAGCAAATGTACTGCACGAATATGTGATGCTGCAGTAGGACTCATACCAGGCTCGGTGTGACACCGGTCACCATGTTATGAGAAGATTAATGAAGCAAGACAAGACGCTGACAACATGCTGAATGCAGTCGGTTTTTAGCAAAGAGGTGCTCAGAGGATGCTAGAGTGTGAGCCAGAGGAACGGTGTCTTAAAGCAGAAATATATATATATATATATATATATATATATATATATATATATGCATATAAACTGGCAAGAACTGGATGTTATCATATGAATACATAAGGAGGAGTGAACCGAATATTGGCATGAGGAAGGTATCTGTACTTGGTTGGTTCAATATAACATCCTGATGCATTGAAAAAAAAAACAAATACATCAGAGGGAAGGTTTCCTGTAAGGGCTGCATAAGAAGATATACATGACTGAAGGCTGAGAAAATGTGGAGGTAAATGGGAAGGTAAAAAAGGAATGTGGAATTGATGTAAGAATCCTGGAAATTTCTGGATTTTCAAGGAAGAAAAAAAAAAACATAGATGTACTGTAGCTGATGTAACTGGTAGTGACATGGTAAGGGTGGTATAAAATTCTAGGACTCTAGGAAGCATCAGTGCCCATGTTGCTGATGGAGGTGAGATGAGGAGAAAAAAAAAAAGCCGGTCTGCCGTGTGGCGTACCTTGCGTTTGCGCTCAGCCCGTTCTCTGGACCGTCTCCTTCTCTCACGTGCCTTTTCCAGCACCTTTGTGTCAGGCTGCTCCATCTCCAAACGGGCCTTTTTGAGGTGCGCCGCCGCGTGCGCCATGATGGATACAGGTTGTCCACAGGAAGACGAAAAAGATAAGTTGACAGGACAGGAGTCCGATTGCCAAATGGCAGGCGAGTCTCCTGCCCAAGGGCAGAGAAGGAGCACCTGCTGTCTCTGCACAAGTGCAGTCAGATCCAAGAGCTCTCTGAACAGACTAGTCCAGACTCAAGCTCAGCCTCCTCATTCTGGGTAGCAGCATCCAACACAGGTGACAGCGTGGATGTGAGAGAAACAATGCAAGAAGGGAGGGGTATAGGATAATCAGAAGTAAACCAGAGAGCGAGAGAGAGAGAGAGAGAAGCTGTAGTCCTCCTCCCACGACAGTTCTCTGAATGGACTAGTCCAGATCAGTCTCGTCTTTCTCTAGTTAAAAGCGTATATACTGTAGGTGACGCCAAGTGTGTAAGATAATGGATGGTTTATAGAGATGAGAGACGGTCAATAAGTAATCCTGAAAGGCAAAACGAGGGGGTGACCCATCCCCGTGTGTACACACTGCCCCGCTTCAGCACTACATGAACAGTCATGAGAAAAAACATGATGATGCGACCAATCACATTCCTGACTTCCACACTGTACCCACTCGCCGGGACAAACGGATTCAACCATGCGCGAAAACCAGAGGGGATGTGGGGGGGAGGGAGATGAAATATTAAAAGCAACCATCCATAGCACATCAACCCCCATCACATTTCCTTCCCACCCATCAAGAGGAGAAAATGGTGCAGTCTACCTCCACATCAAGTCAAAACAAGCTTGAAAAATCCCAGCACACGTACAGGATCTGGGATGCTCCTCTGATAGATTAAAGAGCCACATCAAAGAGAGTGTGTGTGGGTTGACGGGTGTCTGCGTGCGTAGTACGTGTACCACGCCGCATCTATAGCCCTCGTCCATTCTTTGTGTGATGAATGCATTCTACACTCTACAGTCTGAATAATGATTAATAAACACATTTAAATAAAAACAAGGCCGCTCATGAAACGGACAAGCAGACATAAAATGAACATTTACAGAACGTTAGGCTAATAGTAAATGAATTATTTATTGTTTAATAAATTTTTAATAAAGCCTTTTCAGGAATGATGCAAAGCGACACCAACAGTTAAATAATAAAACTGTGATATCAGCGCAACAAAAACAAACTGGTCTGTCAGGGAGCTTCAGTGCAGCATGCACCCTGGTTTGTTTTACTATGGTGCCATCTGCTGGCTGATTCCCCTTATTACACCAAACTGGCTTGTTTTGCAATAATATACTGTATATTTTATATATTTCTAAAATAATCACTACAGCTACAGATTAACTATCAATCTTCAACTAACGCACTTATTACTGATTATTTAATACATTAATTAATCCTTAGGGCCATTCCATGAACAACCACTAAATCGTATGCAATGTCTGGCTTAAATGAATAATTCAATAATACAAATGAATCCAATGAATATAAGTTGTAACATTTCATTGGACCGACTTTAACTTTGCTAATTCGTTCACTGATGCATTGTTTCAACAATCTTATGCAACATCACAACATGTATTTCTGTCCAGAGAAATAAATGTTATTCTATAGATCTTATACTGATGAAGGGCGAATCAACCCACTCCACAAAGTGTTCAAAGTTCCAAAGCCTTTGAATAGGGTTAAGGTCAGGACTTTGAATGAACGTGAGTGAATATGAATCTTGATATTGTTGCTGTGGAATATACAGTAATGTACTCGTCCCATCAGGATAGAACAAATCCACGCGCTTCCATTCTTACCCACCCATCGCTCTGGAATAGGGTCAGTCTGAACTCATCAGGCCACATCACCTCTTTACATTTGCTCCAAAGTCCGATCTTTATGCTCCCCAGCGAATTCAAGCCTTTTTCCTAATTTGCCTCACTATGGCGACAATCCTGTGAGTTCTTGTCACATTGTGCATGTGGAAATCCTCTTACTTTCAGTAATACATGTAGCTGTGATTTCTACTGTCATTTTTTAGTATGATGCAACTTTATCAAGTGTCCAAGTGATCTGCTTGTGGTCACTCTTTTCTTCTGTGAGGTTGACAGTCCGGCACTACCCTTCCAGTTTCTAATAATGACTTGGATCCAATTCCAGTAGCTTTAGCCATCTCCTTTGTTCTGTTCTTTGCTCGATGCAGGCAATAATTTGACTCTTCTGAAACATCTTTGCCATGACCATGAGATACATCTACCGACATGGTTTGTTCAAGAAGTCAGAATCTAGTTAGGATTAAAATAATTAAAAACATATTACATATTAATATTTTATAATAACCTAAATAACCTAAATATTTTAATATAAATGTAAAAAAATATTACATGCTTATTTGTGCATCATACAAAGTGTTTCTGGTATTTATGATAAAATAGAACATATGGATAGTAGAAGTGTTTGTTTTTTTTTCATTCACTTATTCATTCATTTATCTATTCACCTTCTATAGTGCTTATCCTGTACAAGAACGCAGGGGCCTGGAGCCTATCCCGACAGGCTATTTGAGAATGTCAAATAATTTCAAATCAAATTCAAATTTTGTTTGTCACATACTGTACACAATCATACACAGTGCGACATGCAGTGAAATGCTTATACGACCACGCGTGACCTTAAAATCAAGTTGAGAATATAACAATGGAAAATCAAGATTATGAATAAATTATGGAATAGAATAAGAATAAAATATAGAAAACGTAGCTGTAGGAAAAAGAAATAGAAGAGCAAAGCTGTACAAAATATAGACAATGGCTGTAGAAAGATGGAAAATATGGAAACTGTTGTGGGAATTGACAGAATTTAAATATAAATGTCCAGGGAATGTGCAAATATGCCTGAATGTGAAGATAAAAAATAACAAAAATAAAATAAAAAACATAATCTGCATTTTAGACAGACTTTGGGAGGAAACCATTGTACCTGGAGGAAACCCACCAAGCATAGGGAGAACATGCAAACTCCATGACCTGAGGCAGAGTTCGAACACTCGATCCTTCACCATTTTTCTCCAAATGTTCTACATTTTTCCAAAGTGCTGTTAAATGCTTCATTTTACTTTGAGACAAAAAACAGCAGCTCTAACATTCATTTTATTAATGTGCTCATGCGAATCTGCTATCGTTTCGGTCGTAACATCCTGGATGCTCCACATACACTCGATATTGTGACGTATTTTATTTAGGAAAAACTTATTGAACAATTTTTGGACCGTATTTTCAGTAAATATTAGCTATGGTAGTTTCTTTTATTCTACCTAACAAAGCATGTATGTAAGCACACACCTTATGTTGGCTATATCGCTGTATAATGTGTTTGTCTTTAAAACCTGGTTGTATATCTTTTTACTTCTTGAGGAAGAACAGGTCACTGATGACGCTGGGATAAACGGTAGGATACAAAGGTGTGGTTGGTTCAAAAACGCGGTTCTTAAAACCTTAGCTATGTGCTCTCTCTCTCTCACACACACACACACACACACACACACACACACACACACACACACACACACACACACACACACACACACTAAAGAAACAAAGCAGAGTCTATGGTGATACATATATGAAATTTTTCTCACTAGACCTGATAAACAGTAACAGAGAAAGTGTGTGTGTGTGTGTGTGTGTGTGTGTGTGAGAGAGAGAGAGAGAGAGAGAGAGAGAGAGCAGATGGCTTTGGTTTTTGGCACATCCTGAATTCATGGCAGTATCATGTGAGCCAAAAAAAAAAATGATTCAGATGATCGCAGGGAGAAAGATTTGAAGTGGGTTAGTCTGGCTCGCTTGGTCTGCTGAAACCCTTCTGTCACGTATGGATACATGCACGCGCACCCACACACACACACACACACACACACACACACACACACACACACACACACACACACACACACACAGACAAACGGAAACAACTCTAACTGTTACAGTTATATACCGGAGCATTGATTTCTCTAACTGAAATAAGCTGCAGGTGATCCAAACTCAGGAGCTCCGGACAGGTTTGTGGTATCATTTGGAATATTTGATGCATCCTTTAGTCACATCCTGCCTGACCTATAAGCACTACAGCACGCTTCAGCAGCATCAAATGTCACGGTTGTTTTCAGCACATTGATATTTAAGCCACCAGCCGTGCATATAACAAGTGAAAGTCTGGCTAATCAAAATCAAGCACTATTTTGACTGAAATACAAATTAATCCAAGTTATGCAGTATGACTTGACTAATTGCTGTTATTATTTGATGAATAGATTGAATAATAATAATAATTATTATTATTATTATCCCACACTCACAATTCTTACATGATTTTATCGAGAAGCAGTGAACACGTCTGAGATGTAGTGGTGCGATGGTGGTAGTGGATCTCGGGCTATTTTAAGCAACGCTTCCACCTTCGCCGTTTGGAGCTTTGAGTCCCCATGGAAACAAAGCCGAGGCGTTTCCAAAGGAGACGAGCGGCCCTCCGCGCATTTTTATCCTGACTGGGTGTCCCTAGAGTTTGAGGGCACAAGCCAAAATCAATTCACACCTGAGTGCAGATGGAGGGAAAGGGAAAGGTGGAGAGACATCATCATCGTTCTGTGTGTGTGTGTGTGTGTGTGTGTGTGTGTGTGTGTGTGTGTGTGTGTGTGTGTGTGTGTAGGGAGGGGCAGGGTGTTGGCTAAATATCCCCTTAATGACACAGAATATAAGATCAGTTTTGCTTTTTATGATAAGAAATTTTAAAAATACAGAACTGAATATTTCAGGTTATTTTATTTTCAAATCTGAAAGAGCGTCTCAGCCTACAATAACATACATGTGAAAGAATAGAACCTACAAACATGAGAGAGAAAGAAAGAGAGCCTTCAGTCACACCCACATACGGTATACAGTAAAAGATGCCATAAATTCCCACTTATCACAATAATCTCATTCATCACCTGAGCATCACCAGGCCCGGGAACAAAAAGACTCTCTCTCTGTCTCTCTCTCCTCCATTTTTGTTGAATGCCGTCTCTTAGAAGTACAATGTTTAATTATGACAAACTGTTTCATTATGGCAAATACTCATGTACATAAAAATTACACCAAATAAGATCAAACCAATCCAGTCCTCTTATTCCTCCTCTATTAACCGCTACAATCAATCTTGAATCCGAGAGCTTGTTTGGGGTAAAGATGGAATGAGTGCATGCTTTTAAAAAAGATCTTGGACAAAAGAAGATTTCATCCTTTAATTATCGAAACTGAAATAAGGGACCCGATTAGAAATAGGGATTAGGCAAGGCAGGGCAAGTTTAATTGTTTAGCATATTTCATACACAATGCTAATGCAAAGTGCTTTACATAAAGGTGAAAATAATAGAAAATAATAGCAATAAAACTTTTTTAACGATTTCAAATTTGATTTAAAATCAAAATAAAACAGTTAAAAATATATATGATTATAAACATAAAATATTAGTATTAGGACCCGCCCACTAGTGCACTCATCACTGCTCTTTTTTGGCTCTTGTTTGTTTAATTAACGATTTCAGCCAAAGGAAGGCAGGCAGGCAGGCAGGCAGACACACTTGGACTAGAATAAAAAGCTTGGCGCAAAAAAAAAAAAAAAAAGAAAGTGCTTCGTCAGCTAAAAATCCCTACACTGGTGCTGTGGATCAGAATTCTCAAAGCCACAAATATTATTAATGTCGCAGTTAGATAGTTATTGCCACCAAGAAGCCGAGGGAATGGAAAACAGCAAACGCAAGTGAGACATCTTTGAAATATTTCAGCACATGATTCATGTCTACACACTTCAACTACTGTTTCTTAGAGGAAATGCTGGAACTCGAGGCACTGAGATGTTGAATAGAAAGGCATTTCTTCCTTGGCATATCCCAGTGTAACTGGGGTCAGAGGGCAGGGTCAGCCATTATACAGATGGGGTTAAGGGCCTTGCTCAAGGGCCCAACAATGGCAACCTGGTAAAGCTGGGGCGGAAACCGGAGTACCCGGAGGAAACCCACCAAGCACTTGGAGAACATGCAAACTCCAGGCACTCAGCGACAGGAATCGAACCCGGACCCTGGACGTGCAAGGCGACAGTGCTAACCACTACACCACCGTGGCGCCCCAGAGCAAATAAAAAAAGTCTCCATCACACCTTTTTTATTATTATGTGGTTCAAATTGCACTTTTTTTTAGAGTAACCCCTTCCGTTTGAATACTAAAGGTACTACTCTTCATAGCCTCCATCACAAATAAATGCATTTGCACCATTTTTGAACCCAACTCTCGAATCCTCTCTGAAAATGTTTTTTGCCACAGTTGATGCTCTCATATTGCATGGTTTGTCTTTAATACTTTAATTGGTCTTCCCCTTGATTAAACTTCTTCATCTATCTGTGCACATTTTTATTCCCCATTTTGAGGCACAATGGAAGACCATCACCGGCGACAGAGGGCATTTTTTCAACAAGGATTCAAGAGCTGGGTGTGACGATGACTTAAATGCACCAGTTGTGATGGAGACTATGTTGAGTTTGTACAGAGGAACAGTACTCTACTAAAATGTGCAAACTGAAACAGCCTATGTGAGTTAATAAAAAAGTTACTCATCTTCTATACCACTTTATCCTATATACAGAGTCTCGGTGGCCTGGAGCCAATCCCAGAAAACTTAGATACAACGGACAGGAATGCCAATCCAACGCCGGGCACAGACACTTTCAATTCAATTCAATTTTATTTGTATGGCGCTTTTAACAATTGTCGTTGTCGCAAAGCAGCTTTACACAATCAAAAGAATTATTTAAGTTTGTTTGAAATGTGAATATGTATGAATCAAAATGGTCAGAGAGTCCCCGATGAGCAAGCCGAGGACGACAGTGGCAAGTCCCTGAGATGGCAATAGAAAGAAACCTTGAGAGGAACTGGACGCAACAGGGAAACCATCCTCATGTGGGTGATAACGGATAGCAGGAATTGATCCGCATTCATACTGTGTGTTAGGTGGCAGGCAGTTCAGTACAGTACAACAGTTGATGTTAGTTGATGTTAATATGGAGTCCAGTTAGATATTGGAGGCTGAGGTAGACTTGTAGGAAATGCCAGTCCTATCGAGCGACTGCACTCAAGTCAAGTCCTCAGAGAAACAGCTGTCGACATCAGCCGAGGCCAGAACCGTCTTCATGGTAGAGTGAAACCGTCCCCAGGCACCAGACGCATCCCAAAGACACCACACGGGGTGTCCATGTGACGAGATCTCCAACCAGAAGCGGGGCACCAGGACGAGTCAGACAGCTCCAGAGGGCAGAGGAGGTCTGGATCACTGGCAGCTCAGTAACATGTGTAGCTCACATACACACTTACACGCTCATTCATACACTGCGGCCAATTTGGGAACGCCAGTAAGTCTAATCTGTATGTCTCGGTGGACTGTGGGAGGTAACCAGAGTACCAGGAGGAAATCCACCAAGCACAGAGAGAACATTCAAGCCCCATGTACACATTTGTTTCATGTGGATCCTGCTACTATGCCGTACAACCGGCTGCTAGAAAAAAAGAAGCCATCTTTCCTACACAAATTATACCAATATAGCAATTTGATCACAATTTTAGTCAATTCCTAACCAGGATACCTGAAGAGCCTTTCAGTCCTAATATACACACCTAGTCTATATGGTGCCTGCTATGCTATTTATATCTACATCTAGGCATTTGGCAGACGCCCTTATCCAGAGCAACTTACATTTTTATCTCATTATACATCTGAGCAGTTGGGGTTAAGGGCCTTGCTCAAGGGCCCAACAGGGACAACTTGGTGGTAGTGGGACTTGAACCTGGGACCTTCCCAACCGTAGTCCAATGCTTTAACCACTGAGCTACCCCTGTATCTGTATTTGTCATTTGAGAACAACAAATTTATATTAGGTTTCATCTCAAGAAACAAAAAGCATACAAACTATCCAGTGTCTCTGTTCTGGCACAAACTCTGACATTGGGGACAGACTGGAGTAGCAATTACAGCGCATTTAGCCATATTAAATCTATTGAAATCACCATTGCCAATTAGAATTACGCAAGAGTTCTCCTTACCTGGACACTTGCCCGAGTCACAATCTGTCTACTCATGTGTGTCTGTGGACAATGCAGTCCTCTGAGCAATATCCAGACATGAAAGAATGAACGGAGGAAAGTACGTAGAGAGCGAGACAGCAGACAGATCCGTAGTGAGGGAAGGCCATACAGATGGTCAATGCAAGTCAAGTGGATTACTGTTGGTCAGGCTGGAGGTATTAGCACGTTGTTATCTCTCTCTCTCTCTCTCTCTCTCTCTCTCGCACACACACACACACAAACACACACACACATACACACACACACGCACACACACACACACACACACACACACAGATGCTACTGAAATAGCTTACAGGATTAGGCGGGTAGATATAGTGAAGTCTTTCCTCTGATCCAGAATCGGAACGGTTACTGTACACACTACACAGACACACACACACACACACACACACACACACAGGACACACACCCAGTGTGTGCAAAAGGGCGTCCCCCAAAATCCCTGTCACAGAAATTTCAGCATAGATATTTATGGTTGTGTGGATACTGTATATTTGATTTGTGTGTGTGTGTGTGTGTGTGTGTGTGTGTGTGTGTGTGTGTGTGTGTGTGTGTGTGTGTGTGTGTGTGTGTGTGTGTGTGTGTGTGTGTTTGTGTGTGTGTGTGTGTGTGTGTGTGTGTGTGTTAGGGTGTTAAATCTCCTCTTAAGCCTTCTGGATGAGAGATACTGTACAAGCACCAATATAACTCCCTTCTCCTGGTTTCCTTAAATAACAACACCCTCCCAGAGATAAGACTGTTTATAATTTGCTGTTTATACTACCATGGATTAACGTCAGACAAAACAGGGATCAATTAAAAATGGTGCGTGTGATATTACAGGGTAATAACGATCAGAGGATTTCTGTATTGATTAAATAGTGACAATTTATACTTTTTTGGCGGTGGCAGCAGATTGGACATGTTTGTACAGCGCATTCCACGGTGCTCTTTGCCTACTGGTCCCTGTTCATGGCAGGCTGTGGTGCACTGGGTGTTCTGGTGCCTTTCTATCATGGTTAGCACATATTACGTGTGCCTAATAATAACAGATTATCATTATTATTATTACTATTATTATTATTATTATGTAATGCTAACATTATGTCATGCTTAATAATTATGAATGATGCATGAAAATAATGCCAGGTCTCGTGTGACTCCAGCATGGTGTAACAACAGATGGTAATTTTTCTCATCCACTTTCAGCGAAGTGATTAACTATTGTCGCACTTGGTCCCTACACCATTCAAAAAATAAAAAAATGAAAAATAAAAATTCAGATGAGCACATTAATAGAAACCTGCAGCTACTGTAGCATGACACCAGCAGTGTGATACAGTACAAGTTGAAATAGTGTCAGTCTCTGCCTCAGATGCTCTGTTCAAATGATACACAAACCCTAAACTAATAGACCTATTAATTAATTAATAGATCCTAATTCATCGTCACTAACCTAAAAGATCTCTAACATGAGCCTGAATGCACAGAAAGGCAAAGATCCTAGATAGAGATCTCACATTTAACCAGTCACTGGGCAAACTGGGCAGTAAATCGTTAATAACCAGTGAAGACGTTGGAATGTGCGCAAAATGTGTGAGAAAGGTTCTGCAGTGTTCTACTGCAGTATCCAGTTCTTTTGCTTTGTCATGACCTACAGTCTACTCATCACACCATATGTTAAAAGGCATAGAACATACAGATTTGTATATGCTGTTTATCCCGGATTAGTCTTAATTCTCAAAACTCATTTAGTAGACTGATGTTGACCTACATACTTGAATCTATGTACTTACAAGCAATGAAACAGATGTCCAGACATATTAGTGTTCTTGATAGCTTGCTATTACAATCATAAAAGTAAGCACAAATTTATATTTAAGCTGACTGTCCCTTTACATTATTTTATTGCTAAAAGCATTCAAAACAGTTGCCAATCTTCCCAGGACTGGACGTCCCAGCATATTCACCCCAGAGTTACTGCAGACTCAATGCTCAGAGAAATACCAAAAACCCAAGATCTACATCTCAAACCCTACAAGCTTTACTGAGCATGTTACATTTGAAAGTCTGTGACGGTACAATTAGAAGAAGACTGAACAAGTACAGTTTTATTTGGAAGGGTTGCCAGGAGAACCCTCTTCTCGTTAAAAAGAACATGAACACGACTGAGTTTCACAAAACCACATCTAAACTAGGCTCTTGGGACAATGTTCTATAGACAGATGAGACCAATGGAGCAAGAAGAATGGAAGAACAAAACAATGTGAGAGACTGAACAAGTCATAAAGAGAGCCAATACTTATTACATGGATTTATAAGCTATTGAGACTCGTAGGGGGTCCTAAGTATTGCCCAGATTTGGCATTGTGGAAAAAAAATTATATAGTATGTTGTTTGTCTTTGCCTAATACTAAGACCTGCTACAATCAGATGGTTTTAATGACGTTGTTACCACCAAAAAAACAAGCAAACATTTCATTAAAAGAGGGGGCAAAAACTTTTACACAAGGCTGTATTGCAGAAAAATACATGATATACATACACATGAAATACCACTTCTATCATTATAGGCTTAAAGTGATCAGTTAGAATGTCTTTGCACGGATGCCCTTCCTAGACAGACAGACAGACAGACAGACAGACCGACTGACAGCGCTTCTTCTCCCAGAACAGTGATGTAATAAAAAAATATGTAATGCATTAATTCTCCATATCATTGCAAAGTAAACTCATGACAAGGGTGAGCCCAGGTGCTCTGAGCAGAAAGCACTTACAGCACTGAAATCCATCATCATGTGTCTAACACGAGCGCGAGCTAACATGGCACCAGATAATGAACCAGAACAGGACACGTAGGACTCTTTAAACTAAGTGCTTCAAGCTACAAGCTTATCTGCGTGTTTCACATGAATAAGGTTGATCATAGAAGTTAGTGTCGTGGTATTTCCGGCTCCTAGGAAGGACAGCAGTGAGTGGGAGGCACTTTTTAAAAGCAGTAGCGCAGGATGCCAAAGTGACACAGAAACACAAGTACTATTTAGTGTTAATTAATAGTTCACACTAATTGCATCTGCAGCTATTTTTAACCAACATCTTCTATTAAAATAGCATGACAAGAAAAAGTGTCTGACAATGGATTCTGTACAATGGATGATTTAGACAGAGAGAGAGAGAGATTTGGTTAAAATACATACAGTAAACTAATGTAAAAGCTTTACATTTAAATGATATTATTATTATTATTATTATTATTATTATTATTATTATGCATTTGCTTTTATCTAAATTTTCCCCATATATTTTCCTGGGGACACGGTTTGGAGAACCTTTATTTTATTCGCATCTGTTGTGTCACCTGTCTATGAGCCTTCATTCCAGAAAATAAGCATCAGCTTGGTGTTCATAAATATTTACACCTCTGTGGAACAGCAGTCAGCATGGTGACATTTGCTCAAGTGGCTAAGTCCCAATTTCCCATCTCTGTCATTAAACACGAGTAGCACCCCACAGCCGTGTCTTAAATGAATAATGTATCAATAGATTGGGGGCAGCAGACAGACACATTATTCAAGATGGCCCGAGGCTTTCCAAAAGTGCAGGCGTGTGGCGGTGCTCATTAAGCCTGGATTTCATTTCCATATACTACTCAATTGTGACCGGTTTGAAATTCAGCAGTTCAATTTATACATGAAAAGCAGGCTGTGAAAATAGAAAACAAGAACCTCTGACTACAGCTAGCACCTTACACTACACACAGACATTCCATAATGCCAAGTCGCTTCTGGCTGATCATATAACCATGTCATTCTGCATTTTTGTCTAATAGCCGAGGTGAATTCGAGGTCTGCCATCAAGTGAGTAAGAAGGCTTATAAATGCTAACTGTCGAGAATGGACTTTCAAGTGTAGAGTCAAGTAGCCAATTACTGTTCAGCAGTCCACCATAAAATAAAAGGAAACTTTGACATTTCAGAAAAAAATAATATAACCATATTATCATGCAAAATGTTCATTTTATGCACACCTCCATACATTGTGGCATTTCCGCCCCATTGTTTTTTTAAGCAAATATAAGCCAATATTTAGCTCAAATATATATATATATATATATCATATATATATATATATATATATATATATATATATATATATATAGAGAGAGAGAGAGAGAGAGAGAGAGAGAGAGAGAGAATGTTCCTCTAGCTACCACTAGTATTACACCTAGCTGTCAAAATGAGAACTTCAACCAATACCAATGAAGGTCCACTGGGACAGAAACCAAGCTGCCCCATGTTCAGGGGAGGAGCAGTGGACAGGCTACATGGGCCTTGTTCAGACTACAGTCATATCCGATTTGTTTCACACTGAGCGATCAGATCGGATTTTGCGGGCCAGATCCCCCACATTGACGAACTGCAGTGGTTACTGTGTGGTAATGACGCCAGAAGCTCACATGCAGCACATGCAGACATTTTACTCCGTCCTGTTTCCAGGGACTATTGTTCGTAATTTGCATAACGCCGTTAACCCAGCAGCTCTGCCTGAAATCTAGCTGCAGTGAACATTCCAAGGCATGGCTCTTACCCACCAGCTGTGAGCTCACAGATGCACATGATTGGCCAGTGTCATAATGATTGATGTATGAGTGAGAGGATGCCATCCATCCCCCCATGAGAGAGTCCAGCCAGTTTGCTCTCTAGGCTCTCGTCTTTTAGGATGGCTGTAGCATCACCCAGGAATCAAACCTGTGATCATGGGACGAAAGGGCAAACTCTTCTCTATTGCACGACTCAGGATGCTAAGATGGATTTTTATTAATCCGAAGTGAGGTTCCCAGGGGAATTTACAGCTAATAACAATATAACCAACTGTTCACTGTACAGTATATCCTATGACTTGTTTGTAGCTTCTAAAGTGACCACATGTAAGAGCCTCTCAGCTGAAATTTTGTTTGAGGTTTGAAACTAAATCTTTATTAAAGTCGTCCTGCCCCACCAAAATCTATGGTCATGAGACAGATGGAAAGTCTCCGTGAATCATCTGAGCAAATTGCATTAAAGCAATATGGCAAAGTTGAAGCACAGTGGATGAGACAGTGTGGCACTGTGTGAGCTGAACACAACAATGCATGTAGACTTCATCTGGCCTGACCAGAGGTAGGAAAGCCTCGGAATGATGTTCCATCAGCATCAAAAGAACATTGATAGGATCTCAACAAAGCTTTTCATATGGGAAATGACAGAGTGTCCAGTGTTTCAGTTGTCTGACATTTTCAGGAGGAGAAACTAGACTTCAGCTCATAGTCGAATCATTATACACACTGACACACAGTCAATGGCGTTCTTGTTCTTCTGGAATCGTCTGAGGATGCCACGCACTTTCTCACAGTCGCTTCCTCTGTGTGTGTGTGTGTGTGTATGCGCATGTCATGCACATACGGAAAACTCCATGAAATGCAAAAAAAACCAAGGAATCGAAAAAGCTTTAGAATACCAATGGCATGTCATATAAGGATTAACTGATATATATGTATATATAATATATATATATATATATATATATATATATATATATGGTCTGACTGCACTGTTCCTTAAAATGGTGTAATAGTAGATCTCTTCCTGAGGTCCCAAAGACATTCTCTGTTACATAAGAATTCCCATGATAGCCAGGGAACATCATCACAACACACCCTGTAACAAAAAGAACCTGATAACAAAGGTTTGGCTATTCTTGCTGTTAGTTGCATCCTAGATAAGAATCCAGGCTGTCGTAGGGCTCTGTAGTCATTAATCACAATTAGCCGACAATACACCGCTCTGAGGAGGCCGGTGTACACAAATGCAGCTCACTCTGCAGCAAAGCCACAATGCTCTGTCCCATAATAAAGCAAATCTTTCTTAGAATTAGAATGTACAGTATTAATCACTTACCATTCAAAAACTGCACAGCTTGAAGTAAAGAGGCGCTAATCAGTAGGGATGACGTAATAATGGAAAATGAGAAATACTTTGACAGGAGACGTTTCTCTTTTTACTGTACGTTATAAAAGACTGAATTTATATATTGATTGGTTCATTCATTGGTTTATACCTTCAGTCATTTCAGTAAGGAGTTTGTCCTGATCAGGTTCAAGACCTGAAGACCTGAAAAAACTCAGAACCCTATTTATCTATTGTCTGCTCATTTTTGGTGTTTAAATAATTTTTCCCCCGATGATATTTTTTTACTCATAATTTCGCTCACTTCAGCGCTTCATCACTAACTATGAGTTCTTCTTGAATTAAGAGCATATCAGTAGGAATACAGTCACACACCACAGAGATTGGATTTCATGAATCTTCAGTTAATTTAAAGCAGCAAGCTATTATGCTTCTCTAAAGAAGACTTCCGTCTGGGGTTTATGCTTTGTCCTTGTCTCATTTGGCGGTAGAAAGAAGACGAACCGAGAAAAACAGCAGAACAAATAGGATTGCTGGAACGAATGGTTTACTTGCTGTTGCAGAACTGGCTCTGTAACTGGATTACATTTAACACTGGAGATGCTGCTTTGAAAACAGTCTAGGTCTCTGTCTCACTGTATAGAATATAAAACCGCACCTTCTAACTCCATCGCCTTTCCTGATTCCAATTTCCTTCTACATTGTAATACAGTTCCAAAGGGAAAATATGCAATAGTGTACTTTGAACATACAGTATTGAGATGTCTCTGCTACGTCTGCTCTATAAAGCCTTTATAATGGCTCTAATCTGCATCAGAGGTAGGTTTTGGTCTTGCTTTCCTGGGATGGCCTTCATGCGAGTCAGTTTCATCATGGTGCTTGATGGGTTTTGCAAATGCATTTGACAATACTGTTCTTGCAAGAACCGTTCCATAAAGTTGACCTGCATGTCTTAAATAACCATTGACTGCCATTGCTGCTTCCTAATTACCTAATATCCTACGTGTTATTTGGCAGATTTGAAATCTCCAGTATTGCTTTAGAATGTAGAAAATAAAACCAAACTTGCGTGGAATTTTTTTTTACTGGTACTGTATTTACAAGGGTGAGTCGAAGATTATCCGCACACTGACTGTAGAATGTATTTAAATAAACTTTAAAGGAAAAAGAACAACAACAACAAAGGCTTTCGACATATTCTCCTTGCTGTTCAATACACTTTGTCCATCTGTCAAACAAACAAGCTTTCGTATTCCCGTTTTAAGCTGAGCTTAAAAGTGTGTGTATATATACAGTATATATATATATATATATATATATATATATATATACACCACACACACACACACACACACACATACACATACACACAGGATATCCTAACCTGTAATGAACTCAGACATAAGAGACAGGAACAGAAACAGGAAATGAGAAGACATGAGTAACAGCTGAAATAAAAGCATCAAGTGATTGAAAGCAGAAAATGAGACACCGGGCTCAGGAGGTAGATGTGTGAAAGAGCCAAAGTAATTCAACTTTAGAAGGTATCAAAGAAAGAAGGTGGGGGGAAGAAAAGTTGTCCAGAAATGGCATTGTAATCAATCAATGTAGGCAGGAGTTCTCATTTTATCTTTCTCATGAGATGGCATACTGTATACAGTACATGTGTGCGTCAGAATAGTAATACAGAGTTACTCAGACATTTCTTTAGACAATAAGAATCTAGCAGAAACTTTTCTGTGAGCCCAGAAGGCAAGAAATAGAGATTATTATGTATGGAAAAACAGATCATGTGTTTTACAATAAGAATATGTGCGTGTGTGTGAGTGTGTGTGCGTGTGTGTGTGTTGTTTGACAGGATATATGAAGTGACAATTTATCTTTTACTGTTACAGTCACAGGCCTATACAGTATATAACACTTTGTGACTGGTGTATCAGGAAATGCATATAACTCGGAATGTCATCACCTATCCTGTCAGAGATGAAAACGTTTAAACAAATTCTACTCCATTAGACACGGCTGCCACAGTTGATTTTTATCTCTCTTGTTTCTCCTTTCCTTCATTTACATAATGAACTGGAAGCTTTATGCTTTATGTTTTAAACAGTGACAAAGATGGCATGAGATATTCACCTTTTATGAAAGTAAATTAATCTAAACTGGAAGATCAATATTTTAAATAAGAAGAGAATTATTTCTCCAAATCAGTACCGACTGCTGAGGTTTATCCTACGATGAAACATTTCTATCAGCCTCTTTAAAAATGACCCCATCCTCATCCACGGAGCATGAGGGCTCACGGAATGTGGCGATGAGAATAACCATGATATACATATCATCTGATGTATGACAAACACCAACCATGAATCTCACAAAGGCTATTATAAGCTTCTTTTCCATACAGTGAAGGCAGTGAGACACACACTTTGAAGAATCTCTCATTCCTATTCCACATACATGAACTCACAAACCCCCTAAATGGCTAACGTTGCTGTGATTGACACGGAAGGAATACACGCTGCAACCTTCACACCAAGACAGAACCACACATTTTCCGTCTTTGCTTTCTCCAAACAATTGGATGGATGAATGCTCTAGATATTGGGTTTAACTGAAAAAGAAATGGTGGCACAGTGGCTTAGTGGTTCGTACGGTTGCCTTGGTCCAGGTTCGATTCTCACTTCGGGTCTGTGTGGATGGAGTTCGCATGTTCTCCCCGTGCTCGGTGGGTTTCCTCCGGGTGCGCCGGTTTCCATCCACAGTCCAAAGACATGAAGATTAGGCTAATTGCCGTTCCCAAATTGCCCTGTGTGTATGTGTGTGTGTCCTGCATTGGATTGGTACACAAATAAGAGCACCAGTGCATCACAAGCAAAATATGTAAAATAATTTTTAGACTCACTAGCACAATTTCTTTTTTTTTTTGCAAAAACCTTCAGTGTTTCCGAGCTCTTCATATGAAGGCCTCTTAAAGATTCCAATTCATGAATTAATTCATAAGAAATCTGATTTGAACAAAAAGAGATAAAAGACAAAGAAAAAATTAACGCATCGCTTTAAAAGAGGAGAACCTTCAAACACAGACATCAGTGACAATTTCCAGACATCCAGATCTCACTCAAATACAGCACATGCTTTAATTTTTTTTCCCTTAGCCTAGAACAATAATATAAATATACTGCAATGGTGCATTAAGTAAAAAGTACACTGATTCAGATAAACCTCTGCATACTATTGAGCTGGAATTAATTAATAATCAAATTAATTCTATAAATCACTTATATACAGTATATCACTATGTAGAAGGGATTTAATTTCCTTTTCAATCAGCCCCAAGATTAAAACCACCTAGGCTTTGGGTTGTCCTTGCGCCACTGGGGCAGCTCTGGCATGGCTCTCCAAGACCTCTGGGGTTGTGCTTTGGTGTCTGGCACCAGATCTTTTGTGTGCTGTAGGTTACAGGGCGGGGCGTCTATGGAATGTACGGATGTGTTTATACTGTATGTATACTTTATGTATGGGTACTCGATCAGATCTGGATTTTTAGGAGTTTGGGGGCTGATGTTACGGCTGATCAGTGTATACCTAATTCTAGGTATAACTGAAAGGAAGTCCAACCAGCAGTCATCTTAATCCTAATGTATAGTACATAAAAATGATCTGGGTGATGTTGCAGATAAGATAAGATCTTTACCCGAAAAAACAAACCTAAATGCATATTCTCTGGAACAACAAAAACATCTGCCAAAAAATTTTCATTATTTTGTTTCAGCATTTGAAGCAATAAATCTTTCACTATCATACTATAGCATAGTACTCACTATTGCATTATTTTGTCAATAAATTAACATCCATGCAGGAGACAGTACACTTTGTAAAGGAACAAATATTGACAAATGCTCCTGAGTCGCTAACAATCTCCTAACAAATTCATGTGATAATATTGAGCAAATATGTCTCAGTTCTACTTTGTTTTTGGTTCAATAACTGATTGCATACTGTGAATAAGCTTGAAAAATATATAGTCTCGCTCGGAGAAGCTACAGTAGATCTGATGAATACATCCTCATCCATACAAGCACACATACACACACACACACACACACAGAGAGGAATTCATCCTCTGGCACATAATTTCTCCTGACATTTTTATGGGCCTTTCTTTTGGCATAAATAAGTCACTGTTACTGATTGGAAAGTATGAAAAACAACTGCGAGACTGAAATCATGCTGTCGAGTTCCCAGATATGAACTGAGCTGTTTACGACTGACAACTTTCTGCAGAATTCCACTGAATTCTATTACGTGTCGTATCCAGCACACTCTAATACAAAGGAATCTTAAAGCATTTCTGAGCCTCAGGGCAAGATGATTATATAAAACCTAAAATTCCGGTCACTTCATGACATTTTAGTAATTGACTTCAGGACCAAATTTGTCAGCTGATAAAATCCAAAGTGGTGAAATCCATAGCTAATAGAGGTACAGCAGTAATAAATGAATCAATAAATAAATAACAGAAGTCTGAACAGACATAGAGCTGTTTTAATATTCCCTGAAAATAGATGGCTTTCTGTTCTGGAATGAAGCGACAGGATGGCGGACACAGGTGCCATGGAAACAAGAAGACAGACTTAAAGCAAAAGGAGGAAGAGAGAGAGAACGAACAAGCATGGTCGGCTGTACTACATCCCTCATGAGCATTTATGAACGATTTAACCTGTGCTCGAATAGCCGAAGACGCCAGGATGCAATCAAATCCAGATTAAAATTGGACTATATTCCTAGAAAAATATAATATACTGTAAACACTGATCAGTCATAATATTAACAAATGAACATTGATTATCAATTATACACCAGTAAACAGGGTTATGGAGAGGCAAAGATCACCCATGCCCATAGGACAAGGACCAACAACCAGTCTGATCCAACGTAGCACAAACTGCTGAAAAAAAGCGTTAATGCTGGCCATGATAGAAAGGCATCAGAACATCCAGTGCATCACAGCTTGCAGTGTATAGGGCTTAGCAGGCAAAGAGTTCAAGGTTGATGGTCTACGGTACCATCCAAATTCCCCAGATTTCAATCCAACCAAGCATCCAAGGGATGCGCCAGACAAACATCCACTGCCAATATCCTGGTGCCAAATGCTGACCTTGTGCACACCCACAGAGGTCTTGCTGAGTCACGGCCAGGGGCCAGAGCTGCCCATGTGGCACAATACGAGGTATTGTAATGTTATATCACGTTCTTTTAGTGGTCTAATCAACCCCTCTCTAGAACGTACATGCTTTCCTTTCCAACCATCCCTTGGTTTATCTAAGGAGTTTATTCATTTCAGATAGGCCAAAATACGTGCATGTGTACGTGATCACGCGATTAGGCACTTTACAGAGGAGTCTTCCCTGCCGAGAATGTCTTGCTACCTGATTCCATCTCTATGTCAGGGCTTCTCCCTCAGTAAGATAGAGTAACATCATTTTCTAAAGTTGTACTGATCTCTAAACCTAATCCTTGAGCTACAGTATAATCCTACAGTTGCCATGTGTCAGATGCCACCTGCTGATGATCCTGGCGCTCTCTGAACACCAACCCATGAACACATGGAGTTTCGAATCTACAGTAAGCTTTTTAAGTTTACAGACTTGGGTGAATCCCAAGTTGAAAGGAGCCTCTTGTTAAACCTTTAACTGCACTCCATATTTGCAGGCTGAATAACTTTAAAATCAATTAAGTACTTCAACCCTCCATCACTCAGGCTTCCTGTTTCAAAAGGAAATCAACTCTCAAACCATTTCGTTGGAACTTCAAGAAAAGACTGAATAGTACCAAAAAGGAATTCTGGGTTTATTCATCATCTTTCCTCAAGCTTTTTTCTTTTACTTGCCTTTAGATGAAGGAGTGCATATACAGTACAGTACATACCTTTAGCATTACTCCTAGAGTTCAGACAATACACCTATAGAATCAGCCCAAGCCTTGCTTCTTCATAGACCACAAACCATGGTGATGCTTGATTTCAATTCCACAAAGTATTATCTGATCTGGATGAAAAAAATGAAATATGATGTCTTTTTTATCTATTTTATGAAAGTAGGGAGGAGGGGACTTAGATTTGTTAATCAGCTGCTCGTACTTGGTGAGCCTTATCATTTATTATTCATTTGTACTAATGAAGTCGCACTAATGCATTATGTTTCCCATCATTTACACACCCTCTTGACAAAGTTACCTTAAACAACAGTATTCGTGTTCATTTAATAAACAATTAATGATGCCTCGACTGACAGATAGCTACACCCTTGAATGAACGAAAACAAAAAAGAAATCCAACTGGGCGTGAACACTGGCCTCCATGTGATGCTCGTCATTAAGGGCCACTAAGTGTGCACGTCTATAAACCCTCCTCCAGTTTACTCAGTCTCAGCTGGTCAGACTGCGGGTTATAATCACTCGCTGCTTTATGGGGTGCCGCGAGATTGATGGTGATGTGTTAAGTCTTTTTTTTTTTAGATACACAGAGCAAGGCTTATAAACAAGTCCACACTGCTGATTCATACAGTCTGTGTTTTTCTCTTACACCTATCTGTTTCTCTGCTTTCAGACAAAGAGGTTGTTCATAATCAGGGTGGGGTTTCTTTCTCTCTCTCTCTCTCTCTCTTCGTATCTCCTCCTCTCTCAGATTTGACATGAATTTCAAATTAGACCGGCCAGAGTATATGCGATCATGTCAGCAGTGATCAATATCTCACCATCTTGCTTCCTCCTCTTTAACTGTCTCGCTCCATCTTCTACCCCCGTCCCACTTTCAATGGGCCGTGATACGAACCAATCCTCTCAGTGCATGACTGTCGCCTGGGTTATGGGCCCCACCCTGTCTAAGGCAAGAGAGCATGCATGGGGCAATCGCATCTGGACGTCTCTATCTTCTTGTTTCAGGTGACACGGTAAGCTCAGAGAAAAACGAATACAACGAATAGCTGAAAATTTCATTTTTGTATAATGCAATTAGATCTCTGTTTTGCTACAGTACTTTGTCGCCATGGAAACAGATTATCTACATGGGTATTTCCCATCTATGTTGCTATTTGCTTTCCAGAAGACACGTGAGGAAGGCGTCGTGGCGAGATGGTCAAGAGAGCATGTGCGATAAACAAGCACGGACACAAGCGCCAGGTCTTTCATATAGCGTGAGGATCACAGGACCACATGACCAAACCCCTGTATTAGCGATGCTTGTTCAGATAATTATAACTGAGAAAAATAAAGGGCGTGGCTAAGTCTGCAATATTTTTCACACAGATGATGCAATACATAAACTAGACTTAGATGTAAATGATCACCAGAGCAAGAAGTTCCAGAGCCATAACCTTCCAGACAAATGTCTCACAAAGGTCTGGAAGCTTGCATGATAATTTGTGCTTTCTCAAAGGCTTTTCCCCCTTAGCAGCTCACACTTCACATGCTTTGAGCTTGCTTTGAGCTTGTACGCTCAATACAGAAAACCACCTTACACAATATAATGCTTCACAGTGGGTACAGACAACAATGGGCCACATGCATGGCAACAGCTTCAAGAACCATATGATTCCTTTCATGCCCTTTGGATAAACTGGTGTTTTGTTTTTTTTCCCCTTCGTCTTCAAAATTTATTGTTGGAAATCTCTGAGCCAGAAACACACCTACTGATTCTAACAGTAAAGAGACTGAGAGCGCTCAGAGACGGAGTGGTTTCTGCAGCATCTGCTGGTTGTGGCCAAGACTTACTTTACTTTAGCAGTAACATAAGAATAATAATGAATCAACTTATACTTACTACCTACTGTAACCATATCCTCATAAGTTTAAGTGAAGGTGTCACTTTTTGCAGTAGATTATTGCAATATGAATTAAAAGGTGTGCCTATATCTAAAAAGCCAGTGATAGAAACATTAATGCATTAAAGTCTCCTACATACAAACATTCGAGTTACGAACTTTCAAATCAAGGATTTGAACTTTTTTGCGGACATTAGATCACATGTCTGGCATACATTGGCACGTGCATATCTGGGGTCCATATTTCCTGAAGCAAGAGTCAAAGCAGAGGCGATGAAGCTGGTACTGCTATAAAGCGCCAAGCTACATTATAACTACAGAGACAAAAGAGAGAATAATGGAGAGAATGGAGCGAGGTGAAACGACGACTGGCATTGCTCGTTCTTTTCACATTAATTGTTCAACCATCAACAGATTCTAAAGAACACTGTACTGTAATATCCTGTGTATAGCCAGTTGTGTTAGTATCATAGTACAGTACCTAGATGATGTTTGTTCGACTTACGGACAAATTGAACTTACAAACGAGCTCTCAGAACGAAACTCACTGTTTTGCATATTCGAATCTACTCCTGCATCGTTTACTGTGCCATGTTTTACGACCCGGCTGAAGAAGTTCTAGTAGCACAAATTAAATCAGGTCTGTCTGGGGCCTAGTAATTCTGCATCTCCGATCGATACCTTTTCTCCAATTAGGATTGACTCACGCTACCACTGCATCCAGGCCAAATATTTTAATCCTTCCACTTCCCAAACTTGAAAGGAAAGTATTCAGCAAATCTTTTATATTTACCCTAGTGAGAGGGCTGGATCTCAGATGCTCAGTTTAAAACCTCAGTCATGGCTTTTCCAGCTTGTATAGCTCAATACTCTAGCAAGAGCATTATTGCAGTTAGTTAACCACATGCTCTGAGGAGAAGACCGCACATTTAGAAATCTGAGCTTGTTAATCAATTACATACCATACATCATAAAATCAACTACTATGTATGATGGATTAGCTACAGAAGACTAGGCTCGTTCCACAACATGGGCTGTAGCTGAAAACAATGTGACTTTTATACTTATTTTATACATCTGAAGCAGACTTGTACAACCTGTTATCTAAATCTCCAGCCAAAGATAAAGGCTGCATTCTGCAGCGTTCTGACACAACTAAGGTTTCTTCGTCAGCAACATCTTCCTCAGCCTTTAAACCTGCTGCTGAGTGTACACTGCTTTGAGCGCGATATGCTAAAGCGCTAAGCGGCCCCCTGGGAACCTCATGCTGTACGAGATGATGGATGCCAAGAAAATCATCTATACTTTGCTCCTTAATTATGCATGCCTTCGAGAAGACTCACGAAAGCATTTTACAGCTGTTGAAGTGTTGCACAACTGGAAGATCAAATTATAGGGGGGAAAAAATAGCTGATGCATCACCATAAAAAAAAGTTTTTTTTTAAAATCATGTCAGGTACAGTATGCGCATTTTTGTTACTGCATTGGACCTGCAACTTAAATCAATACACAAACACGAGGACTGTTGATCAATTCTTATCCGATTGATTTATGCACAATAAAGCTTTGAAATGTCTTTAGACGGTTATCCTGAACTGCTTCCCTATTGTTCTAATGGTTTGGATTAATAGGCTGAGCACCCAATGCATACAGTATCCGCTACTTTACAGAATTAGATGTAAGCAATTTCAAACAAAACGAAATCTCACTTGAGTAACTAAATCAATGACGATCCACAATGCGAAACATAATAAAAAACATAATTCATCAATTCACTCATCTCCATGAACCACTTTATCCTGGCTAAGGTTTGCAGTGGATCTGGAGCCTACTGTCTCCCTGCAACACTGGGTATGAGTCAGGAATTACAACTCTGAACGGGATGTCGGTCCACTGCGGGACACAATGCACACACCCATTCACACCTAGAAAAAATGTCTTGTAGCCATCGACATGTTTTTTTTGGAAGTGAAACAACAAAAAAACTGGAGGAAACGCACACACATAGGGAGAACATACAAATCTGTCTGTTAAACCTGAGCGCAGGATGGAACCAGAGATGCCGGAGCTACAGTACAGTATGAAAAGGCTACATTACCTACTGAACTAACAAATAAACATTTATAATCTGTAATACATTTGTCATTACATTTGACATGAATGTTTGTCCTGTTAATGATGATGCGCCATTAGAAAAACTAATAGGTCTGTGTGCTTGTGCTTAACCCTGTCCTTCCTTTTCCTCATTAGTGCAGAGACAGACAGAGAACCCCTGCTCCACCCTACACTTCTGCACTGATTACACCCCAGTCGGCTTGCTCCCCCCCGAGCCTGTGGAGGGGTCAGTGGGGGAGGGCATATCAATAATTCAAACACTGATCCCGCTTTGCCCTCTGCATTTAGAAAAGGAATTGGGATGAACTAGGGTGTGATTGTTCGGCTTAAAGCTATTGTCTGTGCACTGCGACCGTGACAGTCACACAATATATCAGAAGAATTCTTTAAGCCCATCATCATAGGGTTAATGTAGGTGGTTATCGTTATTATGTATATTGTTTTTTATTATAGCAAACTTTTGGGCATCTGAGCAAGGCGGAATTCACCAAAATCATAATTCCACTGATTCTATGTTTAAAAAAAGCTGCTGTTGACTTTTTTCCCTTCATATGATGCTGGACGTACAGTATAGGGCAACCTGTATTATTAGTTGAAAATGTCTGGGCAATGTGAAACAATGCTATCATTGTAGATTAAATCCATAGAAACTGGTAACTGTTATTATAAATAATGCATAATATTGTGTTTACAAGGACTGACCATTTTGCATTTATAAAAATGCAAAATACATATATATATATATATTTTTTTTTTTTGTCTCATAATTTTTCAGTTCACATTTAAGTCCATGTGATGAGTCACCAGGACGGTAACCAATCCAACAAGCTTAACTGCAGTTCGATTGGTTCGCGAGCTCCATTGGATGTGGTATTGACGATGAGATCATCCACAGAAACAAAGATCGTACGTGGAAACATCAAACGTTTCCTAATATCTAACAGCAATCGACTATGAATGCATTAAGAATTCTCTTCCAGGAGTAATTAACTGTTCATGCACTGGTGCACGAGACAATAACAGCATTCTTTCACTAACATGCTCACTTCCATAAAAAATAATAATAATAACACACACACACACACACACACACACACACACCTTAAAATCATAAAATCATACAAAAATGCTGCTTTATTTATTCTTGACTTAGAGGCTAGAGGAGATGACAAAAACAAAAGACGTGGACCCGCCCCATGTTCATCTCTGATCACCACCATGAGGAACAAAGGTGCTTCATGACATTCCATAATACAAGCCTGAGGACCAACATGGGTAAAGCATTGTCATATGTATCAGATCTAACCACAGATAAAGGAGGGGCACTCTCGAAACAATATGTAGTAATAAACACAGAAAAGAACATGATCAGCACTACTTTTGGACACACACACACACACACACACACACACACATACACATACACACACATGCACCAATTGTTGTTGCATCCTTATTCCCAAAACAGAATCCTCATTAAGGCTTGTTAAGCGCAGTGGAAATAATAACATCTGGGCATCATGCCACACACCCACACAAGCTCTCTCTCTCACACACACACATGCAAAAACAGCATGGCACCTGCCTACCAGTCAGCCTCATGGGACAGCATCAGGCAGTGCTGCCCAGAAATGAATGTCTCAGAGCAGAGCACAAACAGCATCACTTCCCCGAGCTCCATCAAAGCTGCTGCTCAACTAACCGCCTTAAATCTACTTCCATCACCACGCCACTACATCAAACATGCCTGAAACAGATTCCTGCTAAAGATATCAGGCATTTAACCAAAAGTTATACAGCATTTCATTAAGCACTATTTTTCAATACTTAAAAACTACTCCACCTGTCTGAGACTTGTGTACAGACACTGAGAAACGCATCATTCCTGTTGGAAGTTTACCTTTTTGGGTTTCCTCCTTCTTCCTCCGAGTCCATTTAGTCTGTCTGTAGCCTCCATCCTCAGATGGGACTGGTTGTCTTCATTCATCCCCCAAAACTCAACTTTTTTTGTTGTTATTTGGACTTTTTAAGTCACGAAGTGGTTCATCCGCTTTCCCATCCAACGGAGCTCCTTCCACACCCTCTAGTCTAATGATTTATACTGAAACAGGGACCAAGCGCAGTGCAAAGCAATGGAAAAAGGGGGAGTGGCTCAAGGATGCCGAGAGAGAGAGAGAGAGAGAGAGAGAGAGAGAGAGAAGGGGGAGGGGGAGCAGCAAAGGGGAAGAGCACAATGGTGTTGCCATGGCAGCAGCTGCTACTAATGTTTATCTGGAAGTGTAAGCGAAGCAGCAGAGCACACAAGCTCATGTGTTTGTGCATATAGTGTGTTTATTTCACATACATTCAGAATATACACAAAGGTGTTTCGGATTACATTTTATAAAATGTTATTTAGGCTACTTTCTCGGAAGCTTATTGAATAATTAACTGTGTGTTATAACAAAATTGACATCAATTTTGACATCAAATTGAAATCAAGATCATTCATTAATGATACCTCACTTCTCATTATATACATATATTGTATATTCATTCATTCATTCATTCATTCACTCATTCAATCTTCTATACCGCTTTATCCTGTATACAGGGTCACAAGGAGCCTGAATCCTATCTGAGGAGAATTTGGGCACGAGGCAGAGTACATCCTGGACAGGGTACCAATCCATCACAGGGCGCACACACACACACACACACACGCCGGGCAATTTGGGAACCTCATCTTCATGTCTTTGGATTGTGGGAGGAAACCGGAGCACCCGGAGGAAACCCACCAAGCACGGGGAGAACATGCAAACTCCATGCACACAGATCCAAGGCAGGAATCGATCCTTTGAACCTGGAGGTGTGAGGCGTCAAAGGCCCAATGCTAACTACTACACCACTGTGCTGCCCCTTCTATCAGCAGACTGCTGATCAGGAGGTTCCCCGTTTGAGCCCTGATGTGACTTTTTGAAACCGTGAGCAAGGCTAACCCCCAAGTGCTTGGATAAAATCGAGTATGAAGCTGGCAGCCCAACCCCGAAAGTAACAACAGAAACCACAGCTATATCGGCAGGTTGGGGTCACCCAATGTGCTGGATGGCACAGGAACAGGGTGTCACGGTGGCTTAGTGGTCACTGGGTCCGAGTTTGCGTGTTCTCCCTGTGCTTGGTGGATTTTCTCCATTTTCCATGAAAATTTGGCAAATCTGTGTTTCTATTTGCCCATAGTGTGTGAATGAGTGTGTACTGTATACAGTATGTGTGTGTGTCCTGTGATGGACTGGAATCAGACCAGACAGGCTAGCCTTTTTCCCCCCACATGCATAGATAAGCCTTGGGCGCCGTCCACTGCATACTGGGAGTCTACCCAGACATCTAGCCATTACAAATTTGCTCAGATCTTTACGCTTTCCCATTTTTCCAGCTTTCAACCCATCAACTCTGAGAACAGACTGTTCCCTTGTTGCCTAACAGATCCCACATCTCGACAGCTGCCACTGCAATTCACTTTACCTGTGAGTGGTTTTAATGTTGTGGCTGACTAATATATTTTTAATTTGGCAGAAATAGTATGCATGTGGGAGCAGGCAGGGCATCTTTCAAGAGATTTGGAAATTAAATAAAAATTTCTGCCATTTCATTTTTGGGGGGTGCAAAATGCTATAACTTTGCACCTTCAGGGTCTGGGTTCGTTTCCCACCTCGGGGTCTGTGTGCATGTTCTCACCATGCTTGGTGGGTTTCTTCCGGGTATTCTGATTTGCTCCCAGTCCGAAGACTTTTGGACTTTCCAAATTGGCTGCACATTTGGCGTTCCCAAATTGGCTGTAGTGTGTGTGTATGACAATCAAGCTGGCAACTCGACCCCATAAGTAACTGGCACAGAAATGATGGATATACAGTACTGTATCTCCAGGGTGAAGAGTATGCGTCACCCGATGTGCCGGACAGCATGAGGACGGACCGGAAGAAAATGTAATATATAAGAAATTATATTTGTACAAATTAGCCTTGCAAATGGAACTCGGTCCATATATACTGTAGATCCCTTTCTATATTTTCTACATCTTCCTGTCTTACTGCCTTAGCTTCTCATTATTCTTGCACTGTACTGATCTACAGTAGATCTGTCATTTCTATTCTTTTTAACTGTCCCCACGGAAAAGCCTAGCCCGACTGGCACGAGCTCGCCCTCGACCAAACACTAGCAGAGGATCGGAGTCGACCGTCGAGATGGGAATGTAATTAACTTTGTACCTTTGTCAGTCAGAACAGATGCGAGCTCTGAACTTGTATGACCGTGTTAATTGAAGCTGTTAGTGTAAAAACAAGAAAGACAAGAGGCTTTTTCTGCCCCGCTGTAATAGAACAACATCGACACTGCCTCCTTGTGGAAACGGAATTTTAACAACATCTTGGACATACAGTAATAATGCTCCCATGTAAATGGAACTACAGTACATGGACATATGACATCATAAAAAACTGTTCTGCTCTTATTACAGTATGTGTATAATATAAATAACCTCCACAAAAGAAATCCCAGACTGTTACTGTATGATAAGAATTTAAACACTGTATGTTATAAAACTACGTTTATACACACTTATTAATGGCATTTTTTATTTTACATTTCATACATCCACATTATGGCCACATTATTAGGTACACCTGCTCATATCGTTTTTTTTTTTTTTAATACTCCAGTCACATGGCAGCAGCACGATGCATAAAGTCATGCAACAACCTCAGTTAATGTTCACATCAAACATCAAAATAGAGGAGGAAAAAAATTTAGCTGTAGCATGGTTGTTGGTGCTGCCAGATGTGCTGGGTTGAGTATTTCAGAAAATGCTGATGTGCTGGGACTCAGAGGAGAATGAAAAGATTAGTCTGAGCTGACAGAAAGCCTAAAGTAACTCAATCACTGTTTGCATCCATGGTGAGCTGAAAAGCATCTCATTATGCACAAAGTTCAGACCTTGATGTAGATGGACGACTTCTGTATATCTGCAAAAGAACATGAACAGAAAAGAGCCAGGAACAGAAATCTAAAACTATCAGAGCCTGGACAGTTGAAAATTGGGGGAAACCCTTTTTTTTTTTTTTTTTTTTGTCTTGAGCTATCCTGGTTGGTTAAGTCTGTGCTCACAGTAGACTCAGATTACATTGGATGTGCATTGACTAGAATTTACTTTATGTAAGTACAGTACACCATTTGATGCTATTTGAGCTCAAGGGTGAAGGAATAATCGATGGTAACATGCATCATCTGGCCGCCACGTGACATGCACTCCTGATACATATACAATGTATCTGTGACCAATTTCTTTTTCTTCTTTTTTTTTATACATTGTCCATGGAATAGTTTACTAGCAGTGAAGATTCATACAAAATGATGAAGAAGTTTAGATACTACAAGATGAAACCTATGTACAGTATGTCATGCTGGTTGTTGGCACTGTATTATCATCAACATTGCGGCACGGTGGTGTAGTGGTTAGCACTGTCGTCTTGCACCTCCAGGGTCAGGGTTCGATTCCTGACCTCAGGTCTGTGTGCATGGAGGCTGCAGGTTCTCCCCATGCTTGGGAGGAATCCAGGTACTCCGGTTTCCTCCCACAGTTCAAAGACATGCATGTTAGGCTAACTGGTGTTCCCAAATTAGATAGTTATCTAGTGCGGGAGTAAACTATGTATTTTGGACGACCAAAATACAAAAAAATCAATAATAATAATTGATGTCGGAAATTGAGATGTGCGTGCATGCATGCGCGTGTGTCATAGACACAGGACAGAAAGTGTAGCTGTCACCAAGGAAACGAGGCTCTCTCCAAAAAGCTTTGAAGCTCTTGACTGTCCTCCACCACTGCACAAACACACACTTGACTCACAGCCTTGTGATATGTGTGAATCAAGGCCATCTCTGACAAGCAACTACTTTGTTTTGTTATCCTTCTTCACAGAGTAGAGTTGTGTCGGTATTAGTGTCGGGACGTTTGGACGATTTTAGTGACTCGGTTCTTTGAATCTCGTTCATCAAAATGAACGAATCTTTTTTTCGAGTCATTTAGTTCATTTCGTTCTTTTGATCAGAAATAAAATAAAATGTTACATTTTCAATAAACAGATCCCCAACGTCCACATACACAAATTTTGGCTATAGTAATGAAAATATTACAATACAGCTAAGGACATATTATGATAAGCAGAATGAGCAGCTCACCTCTCATATCTTCCGGTCCGAGTCACGTGACAAAAGAACAAACGACTCGGACCAGAAGGCTCATGAGAATAACCGCTCAATCCTGTTTGTGTACATAACCCACGGAGGTTTCGCAATGATTTTGAGCAAGCACACCCAGTAGAAGAACGTATCACTCTCTAAGACTACTCGCTCTTCTGAGTCACGTTAAAGACTTGTTCAAAAAGAACGATTCATTCATGAACGACCCATCACTGGTTGGTAGCTTGCCTAACCACCCTATCATCTCCTAAGAGTGCGGCATCATAGAGGGTAGAAGGTGTACCCTCATGCATGTAAGGGGCCACTACACATCCGGACTGATGCCATAATGTAACTATTTTACATCATGTATGAAAATGCTTCCTGATATAGTGATCTACTCAATATAACTCTGCTTCTCACAATTCTGTTAAGACTGTGATCCTGCTTAAAAAGTACTTTTGCAGACACCCACACACACACACACACACACACACACACACACACACACACACACATCCACTATTCACCAAAAGGTCAAACCTAGTGTAACAAGCCTTCGATTGAAACATAAAGACTGGCACATTATGCACTGAGCACCTTCTCTAAAGAATCCCTTTATAAGACTATGTAAATCATTAAACCCTTTTGTTCTTGCTGTCTGTCCAACACACGGACATTCTCTCAATAGAATGCAGAAGTACCTGATGCATATGAACATGCACGCTGAATTACACTGGCATGTGTAACACATGAGCTGAATGCCAACACCTACTCTCACTCCTACTAGTTCTTGTGTTGCTCTTCTTTACTAACGTCCCATAAATATCCGCCGCTGGTGGGAGGTTAACAGGCTGCGAGTGTTCTGGCAGGGTGAAAGCATGTAGTCAATAGAGTGAGAGTGAACTCCAGGCCCACTTTGAAAAAGGGGTAATTGACTCAGCGGGCACACCCTTCCCCCACAGCAATGCTCAATGGATACACACACACACACACACACACACACACACAAACACATGCACGTACGCTCTCGTTTCTCTGCCTGCTTCTGGACTCCATAGGGACATCGAGGCTCGCTTAACATCCGCCCCTGTTGTTTCTTCCCCCCTCCAGCACGCTTGCATCTAGTATGTGTTCTTTTTCAACCACACCCCAAAACCTGATATCATAGCAAGTACAAAATATCTTGGACATAATAAAATATACATTGCATCTTTATTATAAGATAAAACTAGTCATAAAACATTAGTAAATCATATTAGATATGTTTTTAAATAAATACACTTTTCCATATAGTATTTTCTATTGATTATTTTAAACATTTATTTCTAGAAAGAAGTCAATAATATTAGGGATGAGAATCGTCAGGGACTCCCTGATACGACATCATCACGATACCTAGGTGCTGATTCAATTTGTTTTGTGATTCTGTACTGTAAGTATCGTGATTTTATAAATATCACCATTTATTTATTTATTTATTTATTTATTTATTCAGTTTTTGTTGCAATTCTAAACAAACCTAGCGAATAATTTGCTCCTACCTCACCGGATGTTGTGCTGTGCGAACAGTTTAGAGTGCACCACCTGTAGGATTATGAAGGAACTGCAATATTTAATCACTCACTCTCACTCACTCACTCACCATCTATACCACTTTATCTTGTGTACAGGGACTTGGGGGGGGGGGGGGGGTGAAGGGTTGGAGCGTATCCCGGGAGATTTAGGGCACGAGGCAGGGTACACCCATGGCAGGGTGTAAATCCATCATAAGGCAGACACACACATACTGTATACACACACTCACAGGGTCATTCACATACTGTACTATGGGCAATTTGGGAATGTCACTTAGCCTTATCTGCATGTCTTTGGTCTGTGGGAGGAAACCCACCCGGAGAAAACTCACCAAGCACGGGGAGAACATGCATGCAGACCCAAGGCGGGAATCAAACCCGGACGGTGGAGGTACAAGGCAACAGTGCTAAGCACTACACCACCAAAACACCAAACATAAATAAAAAATAATAATAATGTGGCAGTTCGTGTGATGAATAAGGCTGAGTAAGTAAAAGTATCTAATGCGTCTCAACTGAAAAAAAGATATTATTTATTTATTCATTTAATATTCAGCTTTACTGCAGTGAAAACAAATAATTCATGTATCAACTTAATTAAATTCAATTAATCAATCAAGTAAAATATGTACAGTAAGTCGAACATAAATAAAGACAAAATTGGTAAAAGAAAATTGGTATGTTCACGTTAAACCCTTCCTAATACATCCTATGAATTTAGTACATAAACTTCATTTATTGTAGTAAAAAAAGACATAATATTAATATGTTAGAAACTTCACATTTTAGTCATTTTCAGACACTCAGATGGTTGTCCAGTGTGCGTATACAACCATAAAATGTGACAAATAAGAGTACAGTGCTTAAAGAGTAAGGGGTTTAAAGAAAACAATTATATTTTCCACCTTTTATGACCTCATATACTGTAAGCTCCTCATATAACAGCTATTTTGTTTCTGGGTGTAGCTCAGCAAAAGCTCATCAAATGGGCTTATTAAATATATATAAAATAAGATGTTAGGTTGGAGGAATTGTTAATAAGTGAAATTGATCATACTATAGTACAGTAAGTAAAAAGGACAATCATTAGCTCTTCATACATTTCTACTGTATATTAATAGAATTCTAAATAAAACCACAGAAGTGTTGAATTAGTCAATCGTATTTAATTTACATTGTACAATAATTAATCAGTAAAGTCATAGGATATATTTGTTTCTGTTTAATCGATTACAATAGTCACCCATACTGTTTTAGACATTGTTATGTAAATGATAGATAAAAGAAACATTATTGTTTGAGCAGCTTTAGGGTTAAGAAAGCTTGGTTGCCATAGAGACACAATCTAAGCAAATAACCATGGCAACTAGCTCAAAGTCAAAATCAAACCGTTGAGGTCATCTTGTCTGTGTGTCTGTGCCAGGTGTGACCTATGGGAGTCAAATGCAGGACAAGATTGCATTGTCCTGATAATGAAGTTCTGCTCAGAATATGTAGTGGTACAGTATATGAGCTGCATTCACATGCCAAGGGAGGGCATTTATACTCTATAATGTGAATGTGTGTGTGTGTGTGTGTGTGTGTGTGTGTGTGTGTGTGTGTGTGTGTGTGTGTGTGTGTGTGTGTGAGTGTGAGTGCGTGTATGCGCGCTTGTTTGCATCCATCCTCCACTAGATAGCAGCATTGCTAACATAGTGTACTATACTAATCACACACTCATCGTCTATATCACTTAATATAGAGTCTATCCCAGGAGACTTTGGACATGAGACAAGGTACACTCTGGACAGGGTGCCAGTCCATCCAAGGGCACACTCATACAAGGCGAGTGCAAGGCGACGCAGGCAAGGCGACAGTGCTAACCACTAAGCCACCGTGCCACCCAGAGTGTACTCCTAAATAGTGATACATTATCCTGCATAATTACTGAATGTATAGCATTTTGTGATACCATCCATCTTCATGAATAATTTCCCATCCAAATATGTGTCTTAGCGTTGCATTTCCTGACTGCATGTGTCCCCTGTGTCCATGTGGGTCTCCTTCGGGTTCTCCTGTGTGTGCTCCTATATTCTGATGAAATATGCTGATAAATGGATTGGAAGCATAAAATTACTGCCGTCCCATTAGAGATATATCCCCCTTTTATATCTAGTATGACTTCAGATCCACTCCAGTTAATGTGAGATACAGTAAATAAAAAAATAAAAGCCTATTAATAAACATGAATATTAAAGTGAAATCAGAAGAGAGCTGTCCAGGTCTCTGGAGGTAAGATGAAATGTTCCAATAATCCATACTGCCCATGTGAGCTCAGGTATGGGGCAATTAAAGCACATATCAGTTACAGGATCGGGAATCGACTGGAAATGGTAACCATGGCAATCAACAGGGCAAGATCCTATTAACATGTAACATCAGCCATTTCAGGCTCACCGCCCCAAATACTGTGGCCCAGGTGACTGTTGGCACGGCAATCTGACCCTCCCCAGGTGACTGTTGGCACAGCAACCCGACAAGGCAGCCACAGACAAGGCAATCTCCCCTCCTCCAATCAATGACCTACAGAACGTTATCCAGTCTATCCAGACATGGGACATCATTAGGTAAAGGGCAAGAAATACATCATGATAAGAGCTCGTCCATTGAGGAGAAAATGATAGCGTTCTTCAAAGAGCTCGGTAATTGTCAGTCAGTTACTGTAGTGGATAAGTGCATGTTGTTTGTTGCAGCAGTTAAAATAATATTCATGTCAGAAATGGGCTGGATGCTGTTACGTATCCAACTATTAGGTTGTCCGAATCACTGCCAAAAATCTTAGTAAAAGCATTTCTGATTGCTTATTTTTATATTTTATAAGAAACTCTCTCCCTCTCGCTTTTTCTCTCTCAGCAGGGTTTCCATGTTAGAAACATACTGTCATAATGTTGGCCTTGTATGACATGTTAGGTACTTACAGTATTTGGCACTTATTTCCAATTTGTACTTTTTTGCCTTACTATAAGGGGTTTTATATGGGAGTTACTGTAAAAATGACATTGATTATTAAAATACTGGGAATAAGTTGACAAAGCTATGCAAAAATTTTTTGTACTTTCATTTTCATTGTACTATTAATGTTTGCCCATAGGCTTTTTTTTTTTGTTCTAGACCAGTCTCTACTTCGTCCTACTGTATCATTAGTTGGATAACTTCTTAATTAGTTTGGTTATTTATCCCCTGTTGTGTCTTAATATGTTGGAGAAGCATATTGATTGCTTCATGAATTTCTGAGCCTGGGTCATGTCACACAACATCAACCAACGGGTCTCATGGTGAGCCGCTCTGATTTGACTGAAACTTTTTTTTTTTTTTTGTACAATTCCAAATCCTAATGGTTTAGCTACAGATTCAGAAACAAAAACAGCCACAACATTAAAAACCACCTGCGTAATATTGTTAAGGTCCACGTTATCCTGCAAAAACAGCTGGCATGTCAGGGCATGGACTCTACCATGTCCATCTAAAGGTGTGTAGTGGTACCGGCACCAAAATGTTAACAGCATGTCATTTCTATAAGTTCTATAAGTACTGTATGGATCAGACTTAATCATATAGAACGTCTCAGAGAAGCTTGATAAGATTGAGATCTGGGGAATTTGGCGGCCAAGTCAACACTTCTCCGACATTTGCAGTGTGGCAGGGTTATTATTAATACATTTAAATATATCCAACCCCTTTAAAACGATAATCAGTGCTATTGACTTTACCTGTCGGTGGTATTAACGTAATGGCTGATCGATGTTTATGATTTACCATTGCATAAAGTGGGTGTTATATTAATTCATCTTTTACAGTATATTGATCATCCTGTACAGGGTTGAGGTGGGGCATGAAGCCTATTGCAGGAGACTTTGAGCACAAGACAGAGGACACCTTGGTCAGGGTGCGCACACACATACACACTACGAACAATTTGGCAATTTATATAATTTATATAATTTATATATAATTTATATATAACACACACCAAGCGTGGGGAGAACATGCAAACTCCACACACACACAGACTCCACACAGGAGCGAATCAAACCCTGACCCTGGTGGTTCAAGGCCGCAGTGGTAACCACTACTCCACCGTGCCACCCGACTTAATTACAATAACTTTGGCTATATATGCCCTCACTCATGCATTGCACATTGTAGTGATTTCTGGATTCGAGGAAATAAAGCTTACACTTTTAGGACCCCGGACCCTGGCGTCTCACCTCCAGGGTCAGGGGTCCAGCCTTCTGGTCTGCACTGTATGCCTGGAGGTTCTATGTTCTCCCCGCGCTTGGTGGGTTTCTTCTGGTTTCCTCCCACGGTACAAAGACATGCAGATTAGGTTAATTAGTGTTTCTCAATTGCCCATAGTGGGTGTATTCCTGTGCCTGGTGATGGTTTTGCAGTCTGTCCAGAGTGTACCTCGCTTTGTACAGTATATCACAAGTCTCTGTGGATAGACGCCAGGCCTCCCGTACAGGATAAGTGTACAGGATAAGTGTTATAGTGTGTTATAGAGTGAGTGAGAGACAGTGCCTTATGCCTGATTTAAAACTTTATCATTGATCATTTTTACTGCTTTAAACATAATGTTAATGTTTTTGGGGTTCATTCAATGTAAATTACAAGTAACACAAACATTTCCGTACGAAATCATTCTAAAATTGTGTCTTATTTATCATGAATGGCCAAAAATAAACAAATAAATAAAAATACCAGCACTATTCAAGACATATAATATAATATTTTAAAGTAAAAGTTTATTTGGTTCTTCTACAGGCATTCAATATTTGATTTTCATTTCCCCAATAGTGGTGATGCCGTATATACAGTAATATCACACCGATCAGGTTGACAAAGCTCCACTGGATTTTCTTACTTCCCCCCAAGTGTGCGTGATTGAATAATGGCAGGGTAACAAGAGCTTGCGTCTTTTACCAGAAACTGGCCCAGTACTGAATTTACATCCCCTTTACACAGACCAACACCCAACCTCACAGTCATAAAAGTGATGATCGAACTAATCTCAGCTCTAGAGCATGTTTTAATGACCAAAATCTAACCTGACAGCTTCAGCAGGCCATTATTCTGTAACTAGATCCCCCATTTACAATATGTTGTCAGATCAGGATAAGGTCACTGCACAGAAGTGTTAATAAAAGACGCTAATAGACAAGAGACAAGACAATTCATATTCGATTATTTCAGTTCTAAGTTGTAAAAGCTTTTTAATTAGCTGATCATTTTGACCTACAAAACAATCATACACATTTGATTATAAGAAGTTATCATGCATGGCCAGTGCAACCTCATGATTAAGTTATGGTGTCTTAACTGGAACGGTTTTAAATCTTTAGTGTAACAATTGAACAAGTCACACGGGGCAGGCTTGACGGAAATGTCTCCATGTCCACTACTCTACTCAGTAGTTTTTGGAAAATGCCAAAAATATGTCCCATCATTTTGGATATGCATTATTTCTCTACAAAGCGGCTACAGGTAACAATTTTCTCTTGGCTCAGATATTTGCTGTAAAAAATTTTTTTTTAAATCTGTCAGAAGATGGCAGCAAAACCTATGTTTTACTTTAGCCTGACATTTCTGCAAAAAGGTGCACTTATTTACGCTCTAGCACACATTCTGTTCTGTATATTGTGAATAATATTAGACATTGAGCAGAAAGAGAAACCGCATCTCAGGGCACATAAGTTTGAAAAATCAGATATTATAAACACTACTATGATTATTACCATGCTTAAGATAATGCTAAGTGTGCAAAGATAATGCAAAGGTATCGACCAGCATATACCCCAAAATACCCCAATACAATACCGCAATCACTGTCGTATTTAATGAAGAGAAAACGTGTCAGGGCTCCATCTTTACAGCCTAAAAGTCAGAGAAAAGAAAGCTAAAGTATTTTATAAAAGTGTGTTTGTGTCTAGGCTGGACGGTGGTGAACACTGTGGTCTCGCACTTCCCACGGTGTTCAAGGGTTCGATTCCTGCCTTGGGTCTGTGTAGAGATTGCATGTTTTCTCCATCTTTCCGGTTGCAAAGTAGGGTAACTGGTATTTCCAAATTGCTCATCGTGTGTAAGTGAGTGTGCCCTGTGATGGACTGGCACCCTGTAGGCTTTGCCCCGAGTCCCCTGGGATAGGTTCCAGACTTGCCGCCACTTTGTACAGGGTAAGCCGTATAGACAATGAATCAATGAGTGAGAGAAAAAAAATTGTGTCTAACATGCAAAAGTATATATACAGTGCCAAAAAAGTATTTGCCCCCTTCGTTTTTTGTTTTAGTTTTTTTTTTTTTTTTCACTTAAATGATTGAGATCAAACAAATTTTTATATTATCCAGAGTAAATACAAAATGCAGTTTCTAAACAATGATTTAATTTATTACAGGGAAAAAAAGCTGCCCAAACCTGCCTGGCCCTATGTGCAAAAGTAATTGCCCCTAAACCTAATATAACTGGTCGTGCACCCTCACTGCAATCAAGTGTTTGCGCACCCCTGGCCATCAGTTATCAATAGGAGGGTTTTCAAGCATGAATTCCCAGTTATGCCACATGATTTAAGTCCGGACTCTGACTCGGCCACTTTAAAACCTTAATTAGGTTTGGGGGGTTTTGAGCCATTCAGATGTGGACTTTTTCACACAGGGCCAGGTAGGTTTAGACCGCTTGTTTTCCCTTAATAAATGAAATCATTTAAAAACTGCATTTTGTGGTTACCTTTGTATAATATTTTTGAATAAAATAAAATTTGGTTGATGATCTCAATCATTTCAATGTGAAGAATATGAGAAAAATAACTAAATAAATAAATAAACAACCAGGAAGGAGCAAATACATTTTCACAGCACGTAATGTTTATTTATTTATTTATTTTTATCAGAGCCGTAGAGACCCCCAAAGATTGTGGTTTTTATAGTTTGACGGTAACTTGCCTCTCAAGCTGTTTTGGTGTTAGAGAAACAACATACGAAGGAACATTTTTGAAAAGCAGAACTAATGAGTGAAACAGAGAGGCTTCTGGCACTGCATCAATACATCTGCCTGTCAATCTGTCATGCCAAGCACACCAATCTGGACATCAGCTTCAGTCGTTAGGTCAAGGATGATCTCATCAAACTTCACACAAATTGTATTTCCCACATCAGTGAAAGTCTCTTATTTCTGCAGTGTGCTACTGCACAAGCGAAGTAGAGATCTTATATTGACAAAGTGGCTTATATTAACTTAAGTGTTTAGAACAGAAGTAATTCAATGCTTTGACAGTGGATTTTTTAGGATTTATAGCTAAAACCCAATTTTATTTAAGTTAGAAAGAGGAAGTTTTAGCTATTAGTGTATTCTTCCGCATACGAGTTCATACAGTATATTGCTGTACAGAAAATAACATCACTGTCATGGGTCTAGCTGGTCGTAGTGCTAGACCGGCTGATGGTGTTGCCGTGGGCATGAAGGTAGGCATGTACGCAGAGGGGTGTAACAGAAAGAGTCTTTATTTAAACAAACAACTCAAACAGAACAAAGGAACTAAAACAAACTCAAACTAAAACTAGGGCTCAGGAAAAACACGGGAACCGGGAGCTGACACAGGGAACCGGGAGCTGACACAGGGAATAGACAGAGACGGGATGAGGAAACATGGAGCCGGAGCTAACTAAGACACAGAGGGGAGCTAAAGACAGGGCTGGACAGGAGACAGGACTGGACAGGAGACAGGGCTAGGGGCAGAGACTGACAGGAACTAGACTAGCTGGGTTAGTGAGGTTAGTAACTACATGTTGTACTGGGGACACTGGAGGCTGACCTAACCGGGTTAGTGGCTAATGGTGTTAGTACTGACCTAGGGGACCAGAACACAAAAGGCAGGGCACACATGAGGCTATACCAAACTAGCGGCCAACCTACTAGTTACCAGTACCACTAGCAGTCACTCCCACTAGAGATTAGCCTACTGGAGGCTAACCCTACTAGGGGCTAACCCTACTAGCCACCAAGGCCTACTAGCGGCTAACCCTGCTAATGGCTAAGCATTCATGTGGCTACACATACAAGGGAAAAGACCAGAAGGCAAAACAGTACTTACACAGGACACAGGAGGAGACACAGCCTAAAAACACAGTGAACAAAGCAGCACCATGAATCCACAGACACAAGGAACATCAAGGAAACACAACTAGAGCCCTCTGAAAACAAAAGGTTACAAAACAAACCAAATATAAACTTAAAGTAACAAATGAATGCCCACATGATGGTAAAACAAACAAACAAACAAACAAACAAACAATCAAACACCAACAGACAATCAAACACCAACAGACAATCAAACACCCAGACAATGCTCGACCCAGTTTCCCAGAACAAACTGCTATTTATAGAAGGTTTTAATGAGCCACCTCAGTTCAGGTGAGCCTCATCACCTGACTGAGGTGCCTTCTGGAAAACTGAGTCAACCAACAGGAACTACACACAGACAGACAGACATGAACAGTGACCTCTAGTGGAGGTTCCTAACAATCACTCACTCACTCATTGTCTATATTGCTTAATCCTGTATACAAGGTCACGATGGGGGCTAAGAGGGGTGACCCACACGACTGTCAATTTGGAAACGTCAAGTAGCCTAATCTGAATGTCTGCAAAGTACCCGGAGGAAACACACCGTGCACAGGGAGAAACACGCAAACTCCATGCACACAGAGGCAGGAATCAAACCTGGCCGGAAATCGAACCCGGACCCTGGAGGTGCAATGCCGCCTAACAATAACATATAAGAAAGAAAAAAAGATAAATAAATGAAATCATTACATTTAGATCAATTGACAGAACTTATACTGTATATAGCCAGTGTCTGGCAGCTTCATCCAAAACACTTAGCAAAAACAGAGTCAAGAGTAGGAGTCCAGGACAGATGCAAAATCATTAAAACAAGGAGAACAAACCAGATCAAGTACCAGACTAGCCAATGCCGAATCAGTTGCTTGGTTTGTCAAAAAATGTGCTGTGAAATATAAACCTGCCCAGATATTTCACACTAAATTACTGATCCTGGTCATTTATTAGGTATGTTTGCGATTGGGACCAGGTGTGCTGCATCAATCATCTGTAGCCATTGCAATTTGTGGGACAACTGGGAGCTGTGACAGTCAGACATAATAGTAAACATGTTCCGAGCACAAGGATGAAACCCAGGTGGAGTTTATTCTAAGAAATATTCGATTATTCATTTCCAATGCATGATTTTCCATTAAGCCCAACAAACACAACTCAAATCAATCTGTCCCAGATGTATACACAAGCCAGCCCCAGAATTGACTTTTGTATGTTGAAATAAGCATAAGAATGCCATTACTAATTGTTAGCAAGTGATCAGATCTCAAAGCCATCTGAGGTAAGCAGCCTTCAAAGTTGCTTCACTTTTGTCTGGGATGAAACACTCACAGGCAGTTATCTACAGTACAGTACATGGAAGCGTCTCTCAGTGGAAGTCCACACCGCTGTTGTGCTGGCCATGCACATGGCTGTGATACGGTAGAAAGCATAAGGGCGAAGCCCGAGTGCCAAAGGCATCACAGCTGTGCTTACATCTCTCACTCATCATCTATACCGCTTAATCCTGTATTCAGGGGCACATGGCAGGGTACACCCTGGACAGGGTGCCAATCCATCGCAAGGCCCAGACACACACACACTCACTCATACACTACAGGCAATTTGGGAACGCCAATTAGCCTAACCTACATGTCTTTGGAAATAGGGAGGAAACCCTCCAAGCACGGGGAAAACATGCAAACTTCATGCACACAGAGACGGGAATCGAGCCTGGCCGGGGATCAAACCCGGACCCTGGCGGTGCAAGGCAACAGTGCTAACCACTATACCACCGTGCCGCCTGTGCTTACATCTGTGTGATACAAAAGTAATGTAAACATATAAAACAATTAACCAACTCTGATTTGTTTGGTTATTTTGCTCCGACCAACAATGCGTATCCTTTCATGACTGGTGAAACTGGTGACAGTTAGCGACCGATAGTTTTGTGTAATTACTAGATGTTGAAAACCATTTAAAGGTTTTACTGGTACTATGTAGCCAAAAGGTGAGGAGAATAAACCCTGGAGGAGGCGGACAGTCCTGAGAAACTTATATTTCCATTTATTCTTTAGAATATCAGCTACAGTAACTTCCAGGGTTCCGAGGTTGAAACTCAAAAGTGGAAATCTAGTGCACTACGTAGACTGTGCCAAATCCTACACTGTACACACCAAGTAGTTCCACTGCTCAGAAGATAGAGAGGGATTTGGTATTCAGCCCTGTGTTAGACGCTGGTTAGTTTTTGCTTGCCATATTTGCTTATTTCTTTCCTAAAACCTAGTAGAACATCCCAATGTAGACCCAGGCAGGAAGGACTTACTCAAGCTACATCATTTGGACTAATAGGAACAACTGAAAACATTTCTCCAGAGCAAGAGAAGAAGCGAGAGAGAGAGAGTACTATTTGAGTCCCTAAGGGAAATTACTGTTGATTGTTACAGCAGTTAGTTCACATACTATAAAATCAATACAGAAATGAGAGTTTATTAAGAGACATAGCCTACAATATGTAAATGCGTACTATATGCTGTAATACACTTTATATTAGTGCTGCCAGGTGGATGATCTAAGAAACTGTATGTTAAGATGTGTTCATGAAACAATAGCAAGTTTGAATATTAACGAAAGATGAATATATCCAGCCTACACACATAATTATACGCACATACGTATAATCTAATGATTAAAGAAACTGTATATTACGGCTGTGTATTATAGAAGATCTATGAGATATTACGGTTTGCTACAAAGCACATAATCGTATGTACATTGATTTTAGATGAGGATTGGGAAACAATTGACAAGGAATAAATCACAGTTTATTATGATCCAAGGTCAGCCTATCATATCTACTTGTTCCATCTATACTAGCTCTTAGAAAGTGAACTATTACATATACTGGCTGAGTATGTGTCTATTACTTTCCATTCATCCATCTAGAAACCTCTGTAGTCCAACTAGGGACTGCGGCGGCCAATTCTGGCTATTGTATTTATTCCCATTTTCACGACCGTGGTAGGTGGTTTCATTCAAACACTACAGGCAATTTGGAAACACCAATTATCCTAATCTGCATGTCTTTGGACTGTGGGAGGAAACTGGAGAACCTGAAGAAAATCCACCAATCACATGGAGAACATGCAAACTCCAAGCCACTGTACGCCGTCTGTTCGGCTCTAAGAGTAAAACTCCACCAGAAATGTAAGTGAGAATGATTTAAAATGAAACACTCATTTGATTTTAAAATGTACGTGGCATTACATCATTTCTCTCTCATCGAGTGAATATAAGCACTAATTACACAGTTTAATCTGAAACATCGTGGCATTAACTAAGTAGGGCTTTCAGGTCCATTACATCATATACTATGCAGGAGCACAAACAACATGAATCAGAAACTGTTTGGGACTTGAATATGGCTGACTTGCATCGTGGGGAAGGAATTTAACGAAAACAGTCAAATGCTTTCTTGAGATAAAGAGTAAGAAACGCACAGAGGCATCGTCAGTACCACAGCAGTGAAATAATACCATGTCAAACGTGTTGGAGATTTCCAGGAATGCCTGAAATTAAAAACAGGAAATAAAAAGGAAGGAGCAAAAGAGAACAAAGATCCTCTTCTTCTTTCTTAAGTCTTAAAATACTATTTAATCCTCCCCTGCTGGGCTCAGACAAAAGACACACGCAAGAGGAAGGGGTACTCAGCTGTCCCAGGCCTCCTCAAGATTCTAGCGCTCTAGTACAGTATGTGTGTGTTTGTGTTCTCCCTTGAATAAAACTTTCATGAGCACACTTGGGAAGCACACGTTCCAGCTTCGAAGTCACTATGTTGGTTTTATGATTCTTAGATTCAAATAAAAAAGTAAGGGGAGAATCTAAAAGTCTGAATTCACGGGCCTCCGAGTGGCGCAGTGGGTAAAGCGCTCGCCCTATCATCCGGAGATCGCTAGTTCGAATCCCGGGTGGTGCTGTAACCTCTCGCAGCCGGAGGTCTAGAGAGAGCTGATTGGCCAGAGGGGAGGGATGAGAGGTACATAGTGCTCCGACATTAATCACGGCTCTACAGCCAGTCAGGGGCGTCTGTGAGCTCGCGCAGCGGAGGGAGCGGATAGCGCCGTCCTCCTAGTGTGTGACTCCGCCCCCAACGGTGCGCGAGCGAGCAGTTCGAAAAGATGCGGTCGGCTGGCGTCACGTGGTTCGGAGGAAACACGTGATAGTCTTCGGCCCTCCCGGCTGAGTGGTAGTAGTAGCCTTAATGTGGGAGCCCCCTAGTGACGGGGAGGAATTGGACACGACTAAATTAGGGAGAAAATCGGGGAAAAATCCAAAAAAAAAAAAAAAAGTCTGAATTCACTACCAGGACCTGCACTTGTTTTTATCAGCAATCATAATGGGATTTTATAATATCTACTTGCTTGTGCCTTTTCAACCATTCTATAATTGCTCAGGTCTTGTCATCCCTAGACTTTATGTCTAACTTTTGAAAGTTGGATATATTAACGATTGCATGAAGCCCTACTGGTTTGTTCATCTTCAGGTCTGATTACTTCCGCTTTCTGTCACCCACTCACATCCAGTAATCCTGTTTAGAATGACAGTGGATCTGGAGCAGAACACTGGATATATTATGGGAAATCATCCCAGATGTGAGGCTGGTTCATCATAATCCACGGTACACACACTTACTGTACATATAACTTCCCACTTTAGAGCAATTAATCCTAGCTGTTGGCGAGGACCTTAAGGAAGCCCACACAGCCACAAGGAGAATAAGCACAGAAATTAAATCGCAAATTTTAATTTAATAAATAATTTTGACATCTCTGGTCTTCTTATTTCTCCTTAGTTTATGTTTACTTCCTTCATTTTGCCTTCTGTAATGTTTCTTGGATATTCTGACTGTTGTTAAACTGTTTAAAATACAAGGTGGTATCAAAAAGTTTTGAGACTAGTTTTGTAACACACCAACAGATGGCAGCACAAGGCTGCATGCACAGTCACAGGGAGCACCTGCCCTGAGACGAAGCAAGCTTTTCCACTCTGTGAATGCTGTCATCATCTTCAAAAAGAAATAAATAAATTATATGTGTATGTATGTTATATATATATATATATATATATATATATATATATATATATATATTGACATTCATGGTACTGTGCATTGAGAATAGGTCCCCAGGGGCCAGACCATCAATAGTGAATTCCACTGTCAGGTTTTAATGTGCCTGAGGGAGGACGTACGGTGAAAAACAACCAAACTTCTCGATACCCCCTCATAGTGTAAGATACAAAAAATGAGGTTACTGTTATAGAAGAATTTAGAAAGCTCTAGATGGTGGGTGGGAACAGTAGCTCTGCTTTGTGTTGTTCCACATCACTCCACCCTGTCATTGATTATTATTTCCTATAATTCCACACCCTGTCATGTTACTTAAAACGTAACCAGTCATGCTGAAGCCTTGGGCGGGACAAACTTTACAGACACAGAGTCTGCCCACACATTAGCTACATTAGCTAAGCGCCGATATGACATGATGGAATTGTCTTGTATTGATTTACTGCTGTGGTCTATCAATCCAACAGCTCAGTGAGATGATGGATCTGAATGCAAAGTGTGTATATGTGTCTAGATGGTGAGCAGAGAGCAAAAGTACTCAGAGAAACAAAATAGCTTTCCCCATGCTAATTGCTCATTCTGCTGGGTTTTATCTCTGGACCTAACTTTATGACTCTCTGACATTCAGGAAACATCACTGTAGGTGCTCCTCCAGAATCAGGAAAATGACCTTCATGATCTGTACTTTACCTCATGAATAGTGGAGGATTTATGATATTAGTTAGATAAAGCTATGCCAGTGACTCCGGCAGCCTCCTTTGACCATCGACTCTGAATGATCAGATTCTTAATTCAATAGAAGTCAGTTAAAGTTACAGTATGTCATTGTTAGTCATTCTGAGCTCTCACATCAGTGTCAAACTTGAGCATATGGCAGCATGACAGGACACAGGTCTCTTGCATGCATGTGCTCAGTAGTAATAACCTGCTTCTATTACCCTGCAGTGTGTTACAGTTAGGTGTGAAGTGCATAACTGACACAGTGAAGATATACCGCCTGGCCAAAAAGAAAGTTCAGTCACTTTTAGCTTTTGTTGCAGCACACAAAATAGTTCATGTGCGGAAAATTATTCCTCATGCCCCCAGAACTACGCTTTCACAATTTGAGTCCTGGAATATACCTGTGCAATCAAGGAGTAAAAAAGCCCATAGATGTAATAACCTGGTCATTCAGTCTATTAAGGTCATTATAAGCTGACTTTTGCCACAGAATGTTGCTGTGTCTAGTCCTAAACAACTGAAGCAACCTCAGATCACACTGCTTCCAGAGCTATGTACTGTACAGTGGGCACTATGCACGAAATGTGCATCACTTCATGTGCTTCCCTTTTTACCTGCTGCACCCAACATTCTAGAATAGGGACAATCCGGACTCATCAGACCACCTGATCCTTTTTCATTGATTCAAAGTCCAATCTTTATGATCTCTAGCAAACTTAAGCCTTTTTTCAGATTAGTCTCACTAACAAGTGGTTTTCTTATGGACACACAGCTGTTTAGTCCTAATTCTGTGACTAATAAACTCTAATTACACTGTGTGTGTATGGAAATGCCCTTAGTTATACTATTATTGGATGGAATTGGGATACAGTATTTATAAAAAATAATTAGGTTTTTACTGTTGATTACGTACCTTGCCAGCTCACCAAGTGTTTAAGTAATGGAATCATAAGGAAAGTGCTTCAACTTGATCACAGCTGTGTTGTTCAATAGAATGTCAATTCTAAGTATACTGTGCGATAACAAAATGGATTCAAAACAAAAAAGTGAAATGTTCCAGTGTAAATATTTCAATGACTTCTGACCAAAATCAGAAGACCTAAATCCCATACAAAGTGTATCTTACTCTAGGTCTGACCTGTTATGTGTTAGTCTTATCATTACTCAAGCATACTAAAAAACTTCTACCTTAAGGTTTATACTCCTGTAATTGTTTTTTTTTTTTTTTTTACTCTGCACAATCAATCAAAGGTCTTGGTTTGACTTGAATGTCCATCATAGAAAGGTGTAAGGGTGTGTAATTTTAGAACTGGCACTGCCGCGACCATACCATAACAATTTTGAAAGTAATCATATTAATGTGATATTCACACCATGGGATAGAAAAGAGTCTAGTTATCTCTCTCTCTCTCTCATATTCTGATTCTATTTATATGGGTGTTGTTTAACCTCTGTTTATTATCACATTTTCCTATTTCATATTTTATACTTAATACCAAAATAAATAATAATGAAGTTTATATTTAATTAAAATCATTCTATCTACTTATCTATCTATCTATCTATCTATCTATCTATCTATCTATCTATCTATCACACTATCACACTATGTAGATGTATAATAAGACAATGTAGTTTGAGCAGTATTCATCAAAGAAAAATTAAGCCATTATAAGCACATACAGTATGCTTGATAAAATGATTACTAGAACATGAAGTGATACAGTGGCTTATACGGCATGAATTATTCATAATACCAGGGTAGCCTGAGCAGAAATCAATCTTCGGTAGAAAAAAAAGATCCATTTAGCATGGATAATGTCTTATTCGTGTTCTGCAGGGAATAGTGAGTGTGCGTCTTTGTGTGTGAACAGTCATGTTTTACCATAACTACAGCTAATATATACTAGTAAATAGTAAATTCCAACCATCCATCTAGGAAACTCTGTAGTCCAACTAGAAACTGTGGAGGCTACCGATGATCATTGTATTTATTCCCATATTTTCAACCGTGATATGACCTTCTGTCAACAGTCTATGGGCAATTTGGAAACCCGGTACCCGGAGGAAACCCACCAAGCACCAGTAGCTATAACCCCATGCACACAGACCCTGAGGCAAGAATCGAACCCGGAACCTGGAGGTGTAATGTGACAGTGCTAACCATGACGTCATTGTGCCACCTAAATATAAATCATACAATTATAATGACAAAAAGATGCATTAACCGTCAAGTTGAATAAACACTAATTCATAAATACTTTACACTGTTCATATTCTTACTTTTGCACCTAGGGAACTACAATGTCTTATGCAGGAAATATGAAAATTGGTATGAAGATAGGGTGAGGAAAGAAGCAATTAACACATGGTTTTCTTTTTCTTTTTCTGTTCTTACTGTATTGAATAAAAAAGGCTTTAAAAAGCACTTGGCTAAGTAACAACGAACAATAATAATAATAATAATAATAATAATAATAATAATATCCCTTTATTTAAATCTGTAACAATTATTCTCTCATTTCAATATGACTTCCTAAGACACTCTCTAAAGTCTAGAACCTGGGATAGATTAACTGCTCAAAAACATGCCTGTGCACAAGTAGGAAATAAAAGTGCGCATTCCTCACTGCTACAGTAATGGGGCGGTGCATGAAACCAGCAGAGCTGAGGTTTTATTAATGTAACATCATACCTTTTGCAGTACAACTGACTGAAATTTAAAGCATTCTGTTCTGGCATAGCACAACTGCTTACTTTTCCATATTCACATAACAACTATGATTTTTTAAATATGAAATAATCGTGATTCTGTCTATTTAGCTCCAGTATAATGATCCAGTAAACTACAGAGTTAAAGACTAAAACACAAAAAAAACAAGGTGCTGATTTTTTAAGGTACAAGTACGTTTAATAATATTTAAAAAATTACTATAGAAATATAACGGTAAAAAGCAGCACATGGTCATCAATGTCAGCTAGTTTATTTGTAGGTATGAATATTCACAAGAAACAGAAAGGGATGGTTTCATTAAGTAAGGGTGGGAACTGGGGTGAAAGGGTTTATTAGGTATGCATGGTCTCTGGTCTGTCTTTGCTGAGTCATTTCACTCATACTATTTAGCTATTTATACATTATTCTCTGTATTTATTAAAGATAGGCTAAAAATTATTTGGTGATGTGATTCTGACTCCAAATTTTTTTTAAACAACAATATATATATATATATATATATATATAAATACATACATACATTTGCATTTGAGGTGGTAAAGCACTGCTGTTTCTCTATGATCCTACAGGTGGCGCACTCCAGATTTCACAAATTGGACAGGCATCACAGCATCCGTGTAGTAAAGGCAAATTATTTTCCAAGTTTGTTTAGACACTAAACAATTATATTGAATTGGGAAATTTATTAAAGCATGATATTTAAAAAGCAGGAATCACAATACAGATCGAATCGGCACCTAAGTATTGTGATAATATGGTGTCGGGTAGTCCCTGATAATTCCCGTCCACAATATTATTTATTTCAAACATTGGTTGATCTTATACAGCATTTGCAGGTAGTTTTTCTACTTTCTAGAAATAAATGCTTACAACGATCTATAGAAAAGACTATTCAAACCTCCTTAAAAAAGCTGTAATATGATTCTTGTCCTTATTCCCTATGGGGGATATTCCCCCAATTTCACTTTTTGTCACTTGATAAAAAGAAATGTCTAGCGACAACAATAAACAGTTATAAAACCATATCTGTCCAATAATCATTTATACCAACCCATACGCAAGCCTCCCTTTCCCCAGCAATGTCAGCTAGCCATGTCTTGTGAAAATGCTAATCTAATTGGTGTGCTGGCCTTAATTGGATTACTAGTATGTCCTCTGAGAATGAAAAATGGACAGATGGAAAAGCAAAAAGAAACAGAGAGAGAGAGAGTTCTCACTGCTCATATCTGATATCAAGTAGAAAGAAAAGGTCTCTTGAATCGGTGCTTAATGGCATTCAATCATGACAAAAGCGGATGGGCAGGTCTACAGACTCTACATTGAACGAGATGAGCAGATCAGTAAAAGCAATCAGTTTGGTTTTAATGTAAAGTGAACACATCAATCTGTTAACTTTGTGAGTAATGGGGTTGAACTTTTGACTTCTTGTCTTTGTTCTATTCTGCGCAGTCATGAGTATTTACGCAAACCGCATTATGTCAATTATTTAAAGCCTCATAATATGAGAGGCGTTCAAATCAAACTGGGACTTGTGATGAAATTTCTTGTGAACATTTACAGAAGTCTTCAAGCACAGTATAGTGATGAGACTCTCAGTACAAAGTTGACCGTTTTAAATAAAGGATGATGCCGGCCAAGGTGGCTCAAACCCCACTGTAGTCGTTCCCATGAACATTTAGCGAGTCGAACACCTGATCCTTAAAAATCGACAGATAGCTTGTCGCCAAAGAGACACATCTGCGGAAGAGACACATCCTGTCTGTGGGAACAGTACACAGAATAATTTACGAACACCACTTGCACATTATTTCCACATCCCTTGTACAGTCTCAGTAGTCAGTTCCGATCATAGCTCCAGCATACTAAGGAAACTTTCTACCTTGATGCTATCTTGAAGTGCCTTACTGTAGCAGGGGAGTACATAAAAGAGAAATAAAGGGAGTTTTCACTCTTATAACCATGTTCTGCCATTCAAAAGTCCTAAGTTGACCAGAACAATGATGGACATGTACCCCTTAGGCTACTTGGCATTTCAAAACCACTGATAGCGTTCGTGTGCTTGTGCCTTGCAACAGACTGGCGCCCTGTACAGGATAAGCAGTATGAAGCATGAGTAAGAGAACCTTTTTAAGAGACCCTTTTATGGACTGAGTCAAACATTGATGGAGAGTTTTTTGTTTTTTTTACCAGGAAAAATCTACTCCCACCTATCCTTGTTTTCTAAACATCACTTCACTCACTCATCTTCTATACCGCTTTATCCTGTATTCAGGGTTGCAGGAGGCCTGGAGCCTATCCCAGGAGACTTAGAGCATGAGGGAGGGTACACACTGGACAGGGTGCCAGTCCATCGCAGGGCATACACACACACTATGGACAATTTGGGAACGCCAACTTGCATGTCTTTGGACTGTGGGAGGAAACCAGAGAAAACCCACCAAGCACGGGGAGAACATGCAAACTCCATGCACACAGAGACAGGAATCGAAAACTGGCCGGGAATTGAACCCAGAACCTGGAGGCGCAAGGCCACCGCGCCGCCTAAAACATCACTTGATTTACGTCAATATAATTTTACCAATGAAAGCATTTGGGAAGTGGAGGAAGAGAGAAGGCCAAAGTCCATCCTACTGTACCTGCATGTGACAAATCGAATGAAGGGCGGCTGGCGGAATGCCTGAAGGGCACAAGATAACAGCTTCCAAATTTAGCTACTGCCCTAAAAGGCCCTTCACTAAAACAGTACATAATGAATGGCTTCCATAATCTGATTAGAATGTTGTTAGTCAGACAGAACATCCGAATATATATATATATATATAATAAGATTTTCATATCTTCAGACTACTATAGCACACCTAAAATGTGATGTGCAACACTGATAAAGGAACGAATTTCAGATTTGTACAGTGTATCACAAGTTTCTGATAAGCATCAGAGCAAAGATATTGTGGGTCTGGGGCCCATTGTGAGTCTCTGGTCAGTCTCAGTGCAGCATGTGGGATGAGACACAGTGTTTCGTTTCAAAGAGCGACTGGAATGCATCGTGCTGGTGGCAAACTAAGTCTGTACTGAGTCGGTCAGCGTGAAAGAATTTCCTCACAGATTGAAGAAATAGGGATTGTAGATTTGGGATTGCTATGCTGTGGGATCGCCTCTCACTTTTGCACTGGGAATTTAAAAGAACCCATTCATACTCAATACACACACAGAGCAACATGTACTCTATCTACATTACTGATCTATGTTTTACAGTGACATGGGACTTGCTGATATAATGTAAAGTATTTACCATGCTAGAACTAATTTGAGCTCTGTTCCTATGAAGGAAAATTTGAATGTCATAGCATACGAAAACTCTCAATACATTTGCGTTCTTACAATTTTGTGACACCAATTTAGCGCAGAACCACATATGAGTGTGCTGTAATTTCAGGTGTCCACAAATTAGCTAACCCACCAGAAATGGTCCAGTATGGTGGCTGATCCCATGTTATTGCTTGCATATAAAGTGAATGCAAAGGCTATGTTCACATTACAAGCTGCATTGTTCAATAGTTCATACTGTAGTTCATTTTTTTTGGTCCGATCGGATTTGCATGCCATGACGGTTCACATTTCATAATTACAAGTGATTTTTATCAGACTCTAAAGTGGATGCATCTGTCCGCACATGTGGACTTCGCCGCACATGTGGACTTCGAAACGACTTTGTATGCACCATCTGTGTTTAAACACATCATATTTGCACAATCACTCATCTATTCCAATCATAGATATGATTTCAGCAAAAATATGCTTGGGCTTTTGCTCTGGACGATGGCAAGCACTTTATTTGTTGAGGTTCAGATGAAGGAAGAAAACCAGACGCCTCACTTTAGTTGTTTTTGCTCCTATTGCTTGCACTGCCATGAAATCTCTATGCTGCCAGTAATAACTGATGACATCAGTATCCCACACATGCACAGAGGCAAAAAAGTGTGTGAATTCTCATCAAAACATTCTCATTCAATTCGCTTGGCTACGTAGCGAATATATACCGATATGTATCAAATCTGGCCAGGAATCGAACCCGGACCCTGGAGGTGCAAGGCGACACACTACAACCGGCTGTTGTGTGTTGCGTAGCAAGAGGCAAGATCAAAAAGCATGTGCTATAGTTATCATATCTAAATGCAACATATTGTATCACTGTGAAGCCTGGTTATATATTTAAGATTAAACAGCACAGCTTTTTTTGTTGGTCTATTTCTTTTCTGCATGTTTTTACAGACACCTAGCCCGTCTCAGTCACGTGATCCTAGTACGCTTTTATAAACATACATATAGTGTATTTTAACATGTGTCCCAGACTCAAGCTCAGTTTTATGATTTCATACAGTAACACGCTTATGAAAGTTAGAGCTTCCTGGGCAGCACAATGAAAATTATGAAGTTATAGAATGTTAATAAAGCCCAGTGTGATTTGTTGAGCTGCAGTACCATGGTCCCCATACTGGATCTCCTGTATACAAGAGTTATAAAGCTTTATAAAGCTATCAAGCATACTAGGAAGATGTGACTAAGCTACTAGTCTAGATACACTCCCCATGTCCCTTTGGTTGGTCATAGATTAACTATTTCATCAACTCAACAGTGTATATTTAAATGGTCAGAGCATCTTTTTGATAAATGTTATTAATGTTATTAGTCTCTGGTTCTAATTAAGTATAACAGGTTATTAAACTTCAGGGAAATCTAAAATCTAAAACATTTATATATATATATATATATATATATATATATATATATATATATATATTTTTTTTTTTTTTTTTTATAAAAGAGGAAATGGGTCTGCAGAAAACAGCATGACTGGGCAATTTGTATACTAGTAGGGAGGAGGGAGAGGGAGAGAGACAGAGAGAGAGGGGGATTCAGGACACAGTCAGAAACCCAGAGTAACCGCAGTCCATAAAGGCCCACTATGATAAAACCACAACACAGTGTTTCATTACAAATGAAATATAACACCTGCGGTGTCACTGCACGTGTTACACTATACCATTAGGGTGCGTATCTGCTATACTATTCTTTTTATTTATTACTGTCAGGTTAAGCAGCACTGGTTAAAAAAAAAAAAAAAAAAAGTAAAATAAATAAATAAAAAACAAAACAGTCAGGACCTTTCATTATGCTGCCCACTGTGCCAACAGACCACGGGATGCCTCTCCACACATTTGTCATTCAGACACCTGAGTCATGTGACGCATTAATGCTGAAAGCAGCCAGTCGTTAGCTTGATAAATTCCCTACTCTCTGTCTTCATCAATCCAGTCACTCCACCCAACATTACTGCCGTTGCATAGACTACACCGTGTCGTATGAAATCAACTAGTGTGCAGGATGGAAAAACACTGCACCCTCTGAATGACATAATCATAATCCTAGTTTAATATGGGACTGTAGCTTTTGCTCTAAATGTTTTTTTAACCTAGTATTACTGTATATCCAGTGCTAGAGACATGTTAGATGGAGGTGGAAAGAAATCGTACAAAACCCAGAGCAAATCCACAGAGATACCTGTACAAGAAGGACATGTAAAATCATGTTTATATGGTTATACTGGTTTATAAAGGTTTATAATGTGAAGGATTAAATGATATGTGACAGTCTACCTTATGATGCAATGTACTGTAATTACAGAAGACAAGTTGAACACTTTTGTCCATTTTCCATGAAGTGTTCAAACTGGAAAACATGACAGGGGATGAAATGTGCAAGCGGTAGGGGTGTTAATGGTGGCCACAGTTCGGTATGAACCTGGGTTTTGAAGTCATGGTTCGTGAAAAAAAGGCATAAATTTTATTTTCATTTATTATTCATTTAATGTGTAAATGTATAAACTTGTATACAGCAGCAAACTAGCCATAATTCTATGAGCATATAAGGAATGCACAAAAAGGAACATAGCTTTGGTTCTCAAAAAAATGCACAGACGTTTATGTAAATACACTCAGTTGTTGAAAAGTGGTAGCAACACTATTGGTGTTTCTTTTAAATAAGGACTATAGAGATTACTACCATTACTACTTTTGCACAACTCAATGAATCCTTTTTGCTGATGAAGTAAATGTGGACCATGTTTTTCACAATTGTGAAGTCAATTTGGAGTCTTAGTCTCTTTCTTCCCTGTTTACAGAGTTGGGCCAAATCAATGTGGCTGTCCACAGTATCGGAAAAAGACAATTTTCTCTATATCACTTATCCTGTATGGTGTCGGAGGAGGCCTGGAGCTTATCCCAGGGTATGAAGGGTGTGCGCTCACACACTATAGGCAATTTTGAAATGGCAATTAGCCCAATCTGCATGTCTTTGGACTGGGAAGGAAACCCACCAAGCACATACTGCGAACTCCACACACGCAATCCCGAGACGCTGGAGGTCCAAAGTAAAAAAAAATTACCGTTAAATGTGTTATACTGTACATATAAGTGTAAGATTTAGATTAATAAACATACAGACTATACAGTTAGCTGTTTGAGAAAGAATACTGTATAGACATCACTTATCAGGGTTGCTTAGCCTGCTTAGCATGTTGCTCAGCCTGCTTAGCATGTTGCTCACCCTGCTTAGCATGTTGCTCATCCTGCTTAGCATGTTGCTTATCTAGTATTCCAGTTCGTCTGTTGAACGCTTCAAAGTTGAAAATGGCGACCGTCATATCAGTGCTTTCGATGAAGTGCATCATACTATACATAGACTTGTTCATCTGACTTTTTAAACCTGTACAAATTCCATACTGTATCTCTTAATTGATATTTGAATCTTTAGCTACAATATTGTTTATTTTGATATATATAATCCTGAATGCGTCCAAAATATACAATAATCTCTTTTGCATAGTTGATATTGAGAAGTGTCTGCTACTTATGCTCCATAAAGCCTTCATAACAGCTCTATGATGTTTGAGGCTTGTAGCTCTAAATGAACTTCTCCTCTGCAGCAGAGCTAGGTTTTGGTCTTAATTTTCCTGGGATGGTCTTCATGCGAGCCAGTTTCATCATAGTGCTTGATGGGTTTGGCAAATACACTTGACAACACTGTTCTTGCAAGGAATATTCCAGAACAGCTGACCTTCATGTCTTAAAATGACAACTAACTGTTGTTGCTGTTGTTACCTAATTACCTAATAGCCTATGTGTCATTTCACAGTTTTGAAAAAAAATCCAAACCTTCATAGTTTTGCATCAAAACTTTTGACTGGTAATATAGCAGAAGGCATTTATAAGCTTAAGATTGACTATGTTCCTCGTTCATATTGATTTAATCCTGCAAAGCATTGATGAATGTTTTCTGTTAGGACATATAAATACTAAAACAATATCCATCTGACCTATTTGTACTAGCATGAGGATGTCTTTACCATGGAGACTACAAAGTAGGTCTGGATACTAGAGGTGGCCAAATACTGACAAACCCTGTTTGCTGGATGAAAGAAAAGCATAATTATAAGCAAAGTGTGGGGAACTGCGGTAAATATTCCATTTTTAGAAGCACCATAGCAAAACCTGTTCATGAATAATAATAAAAAAACAGTATTTTTTTTTTCAAAGAAACAAGACAACTCCTTCTAAGGAACAATATGAAACTGTATCTCTCTCTCTCTATTATCCATCTGTTTCACCATTATTTTCCTCTCCATTTCCCCTCCTCCTGTTTCATCTTGAACCTGACCACACTGGGCATGTTATCAAATCTGCAGGTCACTAATTCAAGCCAGATAATCCATCTCTCAGCCTCTCGTTTTTTGACTAAATGCATCACGTCATACTTTTCTGACACCCCTCCTGTCATTTTTCACGCTTTCCACAGCAATAACGTCCCCCATCCACCTCGCGAGCACTCTCCCTTGCTCATCTTTACACTGATGTCTAATTGTATTATAAGTGAGCCGGAAAGAGGGGCAGATGTCCATCGCAGGAGCAGATTTGGGAACAAACTGGCAGCTTACACTCAGTCTTGTCTATTTTCACACACATACACACAATATACCGACAGATGGACACACACCTTAAGATATTTCATTAACAACGTACACATCATTTTTTTCCCCCACAGCCACAATAAAATGTATGTGTGTGTATTCTGTGCTCATAAACACACATGACTGAGCATGATGTCACTGGCATATTCTCGACAGACAGCTCTGCCAAACAATCTGCTGCCATGGATCTGAGGAGTCGTGCCTCCATGGTGATCTGGGCTGGTGGATCTAACCTGCTGTGCTCCGCAGTTCTCACCTCTAATCTCAGAAAGAGTTAAAGCATGTCCTCTCTGTAAACATCTATGCTTAAAAAAAAAAAAACTGGTCACCGATCACCAATCTATCAGTAAATAATCAAAGCAAACATTATGCAACTGGAGAACAATAGAGTATGTTCTCACATGAGTAGTAGCAACACGAGAAGCATTTTAATTCTATTAAACTAAAATCCTTCAGCTTCAACTACCACCAGACACACTAATATCTATTCTGGACCTGCTAGGGATTTCTTGGAACCGGGTGAAGAAACTGGAGTATAGACAAAATATGATCTCTTGACCGCCACAGAATATATGATCTCATTACACCCATAACATCTGCGACAGTAATATGAAACAAATTATGTAATAATAATTTAAATAATAGTCTACCCTAAGAATACTGTAGAACTTGTGATTGCTCTAAATAAAGCCAACACTGGTAGTAGTCCAGAAAATACAGAAGGAAGTTTTTTTTTTTTTTTTTTTAACAAAGCCATGGAATAAGGCTGGTATAAATGAGCTAGCAGGACTAAGTACTGTACATTCTGCCATTTATATATATACAATGGTAAATCAAAAATCATCAACACTCTGGCTGGAGAATGTATTTTAATTCATTTTTAGAACTTTTAGAACAGACAAATACATTTGAAATAATCTCCTTTCTTTTCAATACACTTACTTATTCCCTCATTACAAAAGCTGCAATGCACCGCTGTTTTCACTTCATCAGTTTTCATCCGAACTGAATCTTCATCCTCGTAGGGCTGATTTCATAGTCAGACCTGTGGTTGATTTGCCAATGGTTTGACGCATAATCCACTGTTACTCGTCCATTCAACAGAAGCATTTCACATGTACGCTCAGTGTCGTCATCAGCCATGGACATGGACGAGCGTCCAGCTCCTTCTTTGCGACAAAACTCTTTCTCCATACTATGCAGAACAAGTTACACCGCAGCTACAAATGAACTGATGTAACACGTTCATACCTGCACAGCAGTGACTGGGAAGCAGTGACGGAAAGTACTGATAAGACACTGCGGCCAACAGAAGTTTTAATATACCCAGAGTGCAGATCATTTTTGACTCACCTTCGTATACAGACATCGATAGTGGTTTCATTTTGACCTGGAGATCAGTTGGCTTGATGCTAACAAAAGTCTTAATGTGTGTCTTACACAGGCTTTACTAATTACCAATGGCTGATGTATACCGTTTTGACCAAAAGTATTGGGACAGGTTTCCCAATGCGTTTCACCACAGTGTTTTTTAAATGAAGCAATCAAGATGTGATCTAAACATATATACCTTAAATTCAAATAACTTATTACATAAAAAATAATACAAATATGACAAATTCAGAGGATTAAATTGTCTGTAGTTGATTCCAAGCACTGAATGTTGTTGATGCAAGTGAAGGAGGCTATTATTAGACCGAAAAAAAAAGAAAAAAAAAACACCTATCAGATATATTGTTTATCCTTTGAAAGGAGGAATGCTGAGCAGTTGGGCTCAGCAACATCCAGTTCTGGAATAAGATTCTTTGGACCAAGATGACTTTGTACCAGAATGCGGGGAAGAGATGAACATTGAGAAAATAAGGAAGGGCTCATGACACAAAGCAAACCAGATCAGCAGTGAAAGCAGTGCTATGGCATAAACATGTAGAGCTACAAGCGGAGCTGAATCACTGGTGGTTATTGATGGTCTAACCCCTGATGGTGAATTCGAAAGCAAATACACCAGCTCTGATTAAGTCTAATGCTGGAAAAAATTTTAAAAATTATAGGATAGTGCTTTACAGTTTTAATGGATCGTGATACAAAAGATGCATTGAAAGCAACCCAAGAGGTCCTTATGGTGAATAAACAGACTTAATCTTGATCATAAAAAGATTCAATCTTGATCTTAATCTTAAATGATCAAGTCAGTCACCTGACCACAATTTAACCTGCCTATCTTATATCAGATCTACAAACTGTGGGTTAATTGTAAGTTAAGAAGTTAAAAACAGAACAGGCACCAGTAACGTGTAGATGGTTTTAAAAGCTGCATGGATGAAAATAATTTGTTTTTATAGGATCCCAACAAATGACCATTAATCAAGACTTGTGGTGAACCCGGAACACTTAGTCTATCACACAGCATGACACAACCACACTTATTTACACTCTCATTCTCAACAGAGGCGATTTAGAGTAGCCCAACCCAACCTGAATATGGACCTTTATAGCTCAATGTTGAGAGGTAACAACACTACACCATGAGAGACTGTGCCTCCTACCTTCACAAACAATAAGGTTTTTTGCATACTAAAAAGTCCAGTCAAGTCAAGTAGGCTTTTATTGTCATTCCAACCATATACAGTTAGTACACAGTGAAACGAAACAACGTTCCTCCAGGACCAGGGTGCTACATACTGTACATGCAACAACATAATTTTACAACACACATTTTTTACATTTTTAAGTTGATCTAAAAGAAGAACTATCTTCTAAAATCTAAATCTAAAAGAAGTATTGCTTAAGCTTAAGTATGATTCAGCTTGGTTTAACTGTGTTAGTTTTCCAAAAGAGTTCTACTTGGAAACACTTGAAAAGAAAGGAACATTTTTCAGTGCGAGATTAAATTGATTAGATTGTGTTCTAAGGACGATTTTGTGGTTTGCAGTTACTTGCTCCAAATTAAGAAAACTAATGATGTCATTTTTATGTTGGTCAGAAATCAGATAGTTAGGTCCAAATTGTGCCTTCTACAAACAAAAAGTCTCTTAAAAGAGAAAAAAAAAAAACTCTTACAAGTAACTATAGAAATATGAACAATATCAATAACAACAAAACATAACATAAAACTGTCTCTAGCAAAAGTTTTTTACATTAAGCCGCTACTTTAAATTGTGCCAAGAGTTGAATGCATCTGTGTTAGGGTTGCCACCTTTGTCTTACCTAAAATTGACACAACTGACTGACCAACAGACAAATAAGACTAACCAAGATTTTTTTTGTGGATTGTGGCTTTGTGTTTATTGTCCATGGACGTCAGTTGCACAGCTTATATGATAGTTAAGCAATATACTGTAGATATAAATACAAAATCAGCCCAATAAAAAGCAGCACGTTATATCCCCCGGGAAATGCCTTATATATTCAGGACAACTTTGTTGAAAAAAAAAAGGACAGCCCTTGGAAAACCAGGGCAGGTGGCAACCCTATCCCATCTAGGGTGTTCTCGTCAGAGTAGATTCATATGATCCATATGAGACTAACCCTGACCAGGATGAAGCACTTACTGAAGATGAATGGTGATCCTCATGGTAAGGGCCAGTTATGTCATTTATTTTGATGTAAACTACAGTTCATATGTCCAGGTGAAGGATTCACCCGGAAGACCTAAACCCAGTGGATAGAGGGACGAGTGCAGGACATCGTCAAGACCATACAAACTAGAGAACTATCGAGGACACATCAAGACCATACAAACTACAGTAGAGACATATTGGGGACGTCGTCAAGACCATACAAACTAGAGAACTATTTCGGACATCTTCAAGAGCATACAAACAAGAGACCTTTTGGGGACATCTTTAAGACCATACAGACTAGAGACATATTGGGGACGTCTTCAAGACCATACAAACTAGAGCTCTATAGTGGACATCTTCAAGACCATACAAACTAGAGACCTACTGGGGACATCTTCAAGACCATACAAATTAGAAACATATTGAGGACGTCTTCAAGCCCATACAAACTAGAGACATACTGGGGACATCTTCAAGGCCATACAAACTAGAGAACTATCGAGGACACATCAAGACCGTACAAACTACAGTAGAGACATTTTGGGGACGCCGTCAAGACCATACAAACTAGAGAACTATTTCGGACATCTTCAAGAGCATACAAACAAGAGACCTTTTGGGGACATCTTTAAGACCATACAGACTAGAGACATATTGGGGACGTCTTCAAGACCATACAAACTAGAGCTCTATAGTGGACATCTTCAAGACCATACAAACTAGAGACCTACTGGGGACATCTTCAAGACCATACAAATTAGAGACAGATTGAGGACGTCTTCAAGCCCATACAAACTAGAGACATACTGGGGACGTCTTCAAGACCATACAAACTAGAGCTCTATAGGGGACATCTTCAAGACCATATAAACTACAGACCTACTGGGGACATCTTCAAGACCATACAAACTAGAGACATATTGAGGACGTCTTCAAGCTCATACAAACTAGAGACATATTGGGGACATCACCAAGTCAAGTCAGGTTGGGTCAGGAGCATATATACGTACTAGAGACCTATTGGGAATATCTTTAAGACCATGCAGACTAGAGACATTTTTGGGATATCTTTAAGACCATACATAATAGAGACCTATTGGGGATTTTATGCTTAATTTCAAGCTTCATGCTAAAGTCCTCACACTAAAGTTGTCTTTAGGGCATCTTCACGGAGTAATTAGAAATATCTTACTTTTATGAGGACAACCCAAATAAGAAATACTAAGAAATACTTCTTAAAGAGTCTTAAAGACACCTTGATGACATGATGGCTTGTCTGCAGTTTAGTCAGGCTGCACAATTTGGATCAATATCAGCAAAATACATTTGAGATTTCTTTAAACCAGATCTGCCTGTAACTCGCTCTTAGCTGTCTGTCCCAGGAACAAATAGAACAAACAGCAAAACAAAACAAAAAAGAAGAAGCTCGTAACTTTGTCTCTGACATCAGAAACAGCACGTGAAGCTGTTCGGTTGCCATGGAGACGCCGTTCCCCGTCCGGCGCGGGACAGAGCCTGGCAGAACGCTACAGCCGCCATCGTCATCCTCACCACCACCACCATCATCATCATCACAGTCCTCATCACTGACCTTGCGCTTTGTCTTTTATGTCTTATGAACCCGCCATGACGCTCGTGTCTCCTACCTGACGCGCCCGGTCCCCGTTTGCAGTTGGGGACGGAGTTTCTGCCTCGGGAGACGCCATCTGAGGTCCTGCTCCAGCCCGCGCAGCTCCACGCTCCACACACGCCACCGGCGTTATACTGTGTCCCTGTCTCTGGTGTCCTCCAAGTGGGACAGAGGAGGAGACAACAGCAAGCAGTGAACGCGGAGACGCAGTCATCCACCCTGCACTGAGAGGGACAGATATAGATGATCTCTCTCTTTCTCCCTCACTCCCTCTCTCTCTCTCTCTCTCTCACACACACACACACACACACTCACTCACTCAAATCAAGTGCACAACCCAATCAAATCATTATAAAATATAATAGTTTATATAAATAAGCAGAGCAACAAAAGAACAGTAATGCTATTAGAATCACAGAAAACTGTGTTTGTTTGTAGGTGTGTGTGTGTGTGTGGGTGGGTGTGTGTGTGTGAAATTTGTTTAAAATTTTTGTTATAAAGGTTAATAATAGTTTTAGATTTAGATGGCGTATGAGTGCATGCATTTGTAATAGTAGTACTAGTAGTAGAAGAGACACTTCTTTGTCAACAGACAAGAAAGGGGCCAGTGGGGGGGCGCCCTAACTTATTGAATTAAATCAGAGTGTGCATGAAGTTTGCATTTTCGCATGTGTTTGGAGGGTTTCCTCCGGATACATCGGTTTCCTCCCACAGTCCTAAGACAAGTAGGCAGGTTAGACTAAACTAATGTCGCCTCTAAAGGCGTCGCCTTTAAAATGTAAAATTAAAATCGAATTTAATTAGTAATAGTAGTAATAGACTGCAGTATTCATTCATTCATTCATTCATTCATTCATTTATTCGTTCATTCATTCATCTTACCATCCGTACCACTTATCCTGTACAGGGTTGCAGGCGGCTGGAGCCCCTAGACTTTGAGCTGTGTGTGTGTGTGTGTGTGTGTGTCACAGGGCACTACGGGCAACGGCATTTAACCTAACCCACATGTCTATGGATTGTTTGAGGAGACTGGAGCGGAGGAAACCCTCAAACCACCAGGAGAACATGCAAACTCCATGCACGCAGAACCCAAGGTGGGATGTGCGAGATTACAGGGCTAACCAATACAGTATGCCACCATGCTCCCCCTCATTTTTTTATATATATATATATATATATATGTATATATATATTGACAATGAATCAGGAAGGACCTTGCTCAAGAGTCTACAAGTGTCAACCCGTCAGCGTCTAGGCCACCAAGTCATTTCTGCCTCCATATAACATTAAAACCACCTGCCTACTATTGTGTAGGTCCGGCTTGTGCCCCAAAACAACTCTGACAAGTTGAGTCACAGGCTCCGCAGAAGGTGTGCTATGGTGTTTGGCACCAAGATGTCAAGATGTTGCTCACTTTAAGCAGCTTAACTTAATGGCCAACTTTTAAAAGACACTTTTTTATATATATATGCCTGGAAAACTTTTGTAAACATTTAATGTGAGGAGGGCATGGCATGCTGGCTCAGAAGTGAGCACATCACCTCGCACCTCTAGACATGGGGGTTTAAATCTTGCCCTGGTCTGTGTGCATGAAGTTTCATGCTCTCCCTGTGATTTGTGGGTTTTGCTCAGGTAAACACCAGCCTGATTAGTGTTTCTAGATTGGGTGACAATCCGCCCTTCCCCCAGTCTACACATAATGTAAGGGGAATGGAAAATTAATTAATAAAGGAATGGCCTAATAAATGTTCAATTCAATAACATTGATTTTTCTTTTTAATAGAATAGGGGGAGAGTGATCAACATGCATACCTCTTACTTTACTGCTTTTTTCCCCTTTAAACATTTTTGCTGTAAAAATGTTCAAATACAATCATACAACATTTTTGCTGCTAGTGTGAAGTCTTTTTATTTATTTATTTTTAAGTAGGATACACGGTTTCTGTTGTCAACAGGGCTGTCTCTGCATGACATAATTCAACATGACCCATGATCCCTGAAGTGAGAAGCCAGATAAAAGCCTGGAGTTGTTTTTCATGTACTGTAGGTTCGATTCTTCTGCTGTGTCAGTGCTCTGAAATGATATGGATCTTGAGAGCATCATTCTGACCATTTACTGTAAATCTTGCTTTCAAAGACAGGAAGCCAATTTCAAACATCAAGTTCGATGCTATAAAGTAATGTTAGGCCCTGAGATTTAGTTCGTTTTAGTTACTGTGATCTGTCACAGAATATCAAACCCTGTTATGGAACAACAGTCACTGCCAGGAAAGCTCTTGCCTGGAGTAGAAGAATATGCATTCAGGCCCCTAAACTACTCCTTCTTTGATGTTTGTTTTTTGAGTTCAGGTCTATTTCATATTTCCCCCCCTTTAGAATCCTTGCTGATGCTGTTTGCCTGTCTAGCCTAGCCATGCATGTGAACAAAACAATGCCAAAATCCACTCTGAATGTCATCATGTCATATTCCATTATTGTGTAAGTCATTACAATCTATTTCTTGCCAGTTGGATTCCATGTAATGGCAGTACCCTGGTAATAAACCCTGGCTAAAGGCATTACTGTTGTCGAGACATGATGTTGTCCTGCCATAATTCCCCTCTTCTCTTCCTGTAACGTATTTGTCTGCCTCTACTGTCATTTTATGTTCAGTCACTCTCAGTTTAACAATGTGCAGATGTCCTAGTGCATATTAATCTGCTCAGAACTAGAATGTTTGCTTCTGTTTTACCTGCTTGATCATATTTTAGGAAAGCACTAAAAGTTTATATTGTGGCTCCTTAAAAATTCAAAGAAGAAGAAGAATTTGGCATGGTTTTATGATGGTTACACACACTCTAAGATTTTAATTTAATCATCTATAGCTTTCATTACAGCACACAGCATGGCTCCAGTTTACGTCCTGGAATATGTCTAAGTCATCAGAGAAGAAAAACTCCATTGATGTGATAATCTGCTCATTCCGCTGACTTCATTTCATTGCCACATAATGAGTCTAGACCTGACCCACTGAAGCATCCCAAGAATATATGAATGCCTCCGGAGAGTACAGTGGGCACTATGCATAATGGGTGCATCGTTTACAGTGTATCTAAAAAAATATTGAATATTGAGTAAGTTTTATAATTTCATTTAAAAAGTGAAAATAACTTAAATAGCAAATAACATGCAAAGTGAAATATTTCAAACCTTTTGTTTGTTTGAAAATCCAGCATTTTAGAATATTCGAATATTTCCTAAGATCAAATATGATGGAAAATTAATTTATGCATTCAATACTATGTTCAGGCTCCTTTAGCCAATAGATTCTCTATGATGGTTAAGTCAGATGAGTTGGTTAGCTAATCAAGCAAAGTAACATCAAGGTCAGCAAACCAGGTACTGGCACTGTGGGCTGGTGCTAAGTCCTGCTGAAAAAGGAAATGACATCACCATTAAGGTTGTTGGCAGATAGAAACCAGGATGCTCTAACATATCCTGGTAGACGGCTGTGTTGAGTTTGGACTTGGTGTTGGTCCACTGTGTTTGATCAACAGATGATATGGCACCACCAATTATCACCAAATGTTGAAAAGTTCTTTTTCATTATACCAGATAATACACTTCTGATATTGTCACTGATTCAGGAGTGGCTTCATACAACCAATACAAAAGTACTGTAGACCATTTTCTGAAGACATCTGCGTGTGTGGTGGCTCTTGAAGCACTGACTCCAGCCTGAATTCACTCCATATGAGATTTCCTGAAGAAATAGAATTGGGTTTTTTTTACACCTGTGGCTTCTGGACAACTGTTAAGTCAGTCAGCAGTGTTCACTGTGTGTGTGTACTGAACTAGACTGAGAGATATATGATATTTATTCTGTATGAATAGTAATTTACTCAAACTATACATGAAATATTCTAATATTTTGAGATACTGGTGTTCTGATTTTCACGAGCTGTATGTTTGGCTAGTGAACTAAAAGTAGTTCCCAGCATTATTAATGGTGGAACTGCCCTGATATGAAATTCTTATAGTTTAAACCCTAACAACAGCCAAACACATGTTTTCCTACATGTATAAAGGAAAACATGTTACAGTATGTCATTGGACAGTTCAGGAAGAAAAGCTTGAAAGCTTCAACAGACAGACAGAATGTTACAGTACAGTATATGTTCTAATATTGAGACTTGTGTTTGAATATTAAAAGGGAAATAATAGACATAAAACCTATTTTGGCTTATTTTGGCATATTTGTCCACAATTCAACTCTAAGTACTTACTCTTATCTTGCATACAAATGATACTACCAAACTAATTTGGAAATATATATATATTTATAATATATATAAATATAATATATATAATATATATATATGCTTTGGGCTTTAAAAATCTTAGATGACTAATTTGCTAAGGCTTTTCTGACATCACAGACACCTATCTAAATGGTGTACATGGGTGTAAACTGAGAAATGTACAGTATAGTCCAAAATCAAATAGAAATATTCAGTATTTTTATTACTGAGATTTTTTTCATGCATGTTCATATCCAATGCATATTCATTGCAAGCCTTTACAATTTTTCCCCCCGTATATTCCATTGTAAATTTTTACAACTATGAGCACATGTCTATGTGTGTGTGTGTTTACTGTGTTGTAACAGAAGACCAGCCAGAAGGCTGCTATTTTTACAGAATACTGGAGTGACTCAGGCCTACTTCCCCTGTCACTGGGCATTAAGCTGAATTATACAGCTGTCCCTGTGTGTGTGTGTCATATTTACTCTTTTCCAAACCAGGTTACACAGACACAAAAAATAAAGTGATTCATTAGACTCTATTAACCAAAACAATTGTTTCAATGGTGGCGATTAAAATTCAGTATGTAATATATCTAGACATTGTGTCCTCATTTGCTTCCTTTTCAAATATTTCTAATAATGAGCTATATGTTTCAAACATATATTAATATATAGCTAAGTTACAAATATAGTGATTTAAAAAAGTTTATGATCAATATATTCACTCACTCACTCACCATCTATACCACTTTATCGTGTATTCATGGTCACAGGGAAGGAAACCCACCAAGCACGGGGAGAACATGCCTGGCCGGGGAATCGAACCCGGACCCTCAAGGTGCAAGGTGCTAACAGTGCTAACCACTACACCACCGTGCCACTGCCAATAAATTCAAATGAAGTTATATACATTAAACCACATTAATGTGACAATATTAAATGTCATCCGACACTTGATCAGAGACATGGTGGACTCCCAGGAACTCCTTTAATGGCCCTTTCCTTTAAAGCATTCTGTTTTCTTGCAGGACAATGCACAACCTCATACTGCCCACCACACTATACTGTATGCACATTCCAGGACCTTGGCTGCGAGTTATTGCCATATTCCCCACACAGTCCCGTCCTTGCTCCAAGCCTTTTCCACATGTTTGGGCCTTTAAAGGAGTTCTTAGGAGGCCAGCGTTTCAGACATTCTGATTATGGCTCCGGTGTACTGAAAAAACGTTTTACTTTGATTGTATTCAAGCAGAAGTGAAACACTGGGATAAGTCATTAGTGTGTCAGGGGATTATATAGAGAAATAAAGCTGTGGTCTGCAATTCGGCACAATCAAAAATCCCGGTTTGACTTAAACACCCTTTAAAGACACCGTGTACAGTACAGTTGGGATTCTCCCATGCACAGCTTCAGTGGTAACGTTCTTTAAATAGACTCGAGCTCCTTCAGTACTGCAGTGCATCACACATTCCTAATATAAAGGAGTGCATGTGTAGTTTCCATACACAATGTGTAAAAATAGCCTCAAGGACTAGACAGTATGACACTTTATTGCTTTATTGTTACATCTATTATCAACCTAATGGGATTCTAACAAGAAATATTTCTATTATATTTTAGAGTCAGTCCATTTTTTTCTCCTCATTTACTAAAATAATGCATGTGAGTATGTCTTGAAACTGCATGATTTGCTTTTTCTTGGTGAAAACCAAAATGATGTAAGTGTCTGATAAGTGATAGGTGATAGTATGCTGTACAGTATGTACCATTACTAAAGCGACTGGAAATATACAAGATAATTAATATATTTAAGCCAAAACTGAAAGCAATATAAAAATAAAACTAGGTTGCCATCTAATAAGACACACAGATAAATAAATGAATGAGCACAGAGGGTATTACAGTATCTATTCCTTTAACCCTTCACACCTTCGCACCGTGTTAGATAAGATGCCTACTGACTCATGTGACTTTTCTTTCTCTGTATCTGCTGCCCAGTTGGAGTTTATCTCCATCTCACAGGTGTGTAATTGTTCCATGAGCTGTGTGAATGGAAGAATGTGCTGGATGAATGCCACACGGGCAGACTGAGCTGTCAATCAAAGGCCAGTCACCTTCAGCTCAGCTGGTACTTACTGACAGACGAGGGACAGGACAAAACTTAAATAGCTGAACTGCTGGCATTTACAGGCAAAATAAGCGAACTTGCTTTGCTTATACGTATTACGTACATGAGTACAACGTAAGATAACAAGCAGTTTTTCTTTCTTTCCTTTTTTTAGACAAACTGCTTTGTGATTTAGTCACAATTTCTAGAGTCAAATACATTGTGTGCACAAGTATTTTGCCCAAATCATGATATTTTTTTTGCATATTTTTCAACTCCAAGCTGTATAAACTTGAATGCTTATTGGATTTAAGCATATCAGGTGATGAGTATTTTTGTAATGATGGAGGATGTGGGCTAAGGAGATCAACACCCTAAATCAAGGCATACATAATAATTACTCAGCTTCTTTTCCTCACGTAAAATGGGCCAAAAAGAGATTTAACTGACTCAGAAATTTAAAAAATTTTTATAAGTCTTTTAAAGTGATGCAGCAAGATATTGGGTGTAGTTACAGAAACATTAAACATTTTGTTTTTTCATTTTGCAGATGGATGGGCGCATGGCTGGATCAGTAACGATCAGGCGCCAGCAAGGTGGAAATTGGGTACTGGTAAGGGTAATAGCTAGTCGTACCTTTTCAAGTTGAATGTTGAAACCTATAGCCATTTTTTAAAAGACACTTTCATCAAGCAGTGGTACAGGAAAAAGTCTGCATCTTTCAAGAATACCATGATGTTTATGCAGGACAATGCTCAATCGCATACATCAAAGTACTTCACTGACTGTTAATGAAAAGGAGGCTGGCTATATTGGTCACATATTTATTTATTTATTTTTAATGCCAGTAATGTTAATATTAACATTAATATTGTTAAATGAATAATAATATATGATACATTAATATTCATATATTAATTAATGACTTTAGTATCTTAACATTAACAGATGAAAATAAACAAAGGAGATATTTCATTCTGTGCACATATAGATAGTCTCCTACGAAAGTGAAACCATGACTTTCACTTTCTTGAATATTCAGGTTTGATGTACAGTATATTAACATTTTGGATTATCTGAGAGCACTGTAGTTGCTCGAAAATACACCTTGCCTAATAATTGTGCACACAGTGTAAAGCCTTAACCATGACTATAAAATAGAAATGACATTTCTAAACTCTTCTGCTAGAACTAATTTTTATTTTTTTTAATTATTAATGCATTTAATAATTTTATGCAAAAAAAATAGACTGTCCTACTTACCACCCAACTGTAATTATTTTAGGTTAGTGAGTCCAGTACACCTTTTTTTTTTTTTTACTTAACCGCATCACCAGCCCTGATTTTCCATCCCTTATTTCATCACTTTAAATAGTAGATTAAATAAAATAAAATGGGCCAACTGTTTTACTTTGACAGACTATGTAACATGCAGTATGGTGGTGTAGTGGTCTTGGACCACCATGGTTGAGGGTTTGACTCCAGCCTTGGGTCTATATGCATGGAGTCTGCATGTTCTTCCCACATTTGGTCGGTTTCCTCCCACAGTCCAAAGACATGCAGAGTCGGCTATTTGGCGTTTCCAAATTGCCAATAGTGCGTAAGTGAGTGTGAGAGTGTGTGCTTGTGTGACCTGGCACCCTATCCGGGGTGTACCCCATCCCATGCCCTGAGTCGCTTGGGATAGGTTCCTGACCTCTTTATATACAGAATATATAGAATACTTAACATATATGAGATATACAGAATAGGTAACTGCGAATGTTTATGTAGCAACGACATTTATCCATCTTCTCTGTTCCAATTACTCAGCATCACCAGTGAACTAATAACCGGCCTCATCTGCACCGGTTTCTCACAGGTTACATGATTTTCTTTATGCTTGAATTATTCATAGGTCAATGTGTGGCTTAAGAAACAGTCAATATTTTTCTGACACTAGTCAAGTACAGGCACTGAAAATTGAAAGTCAAAAAGTTCTTCAGGAAGTCTGGAGACTAGATTCCTCAAAATTACATTACAAATTCAAGCAAGTCTGGTTCTTCCAAGGCAAAATATGACGTAAAGATACTCAGGACCTTTGCACAGTATCATGTAGTTGTAGAACTACATGATTTTTATTTCTTCTTTTTTTTGTGAAATTCTGAGAAAGAAATTCTCAGGTGAATTGTAGGCCACATTAGGAGGGAAAAATGTCACCACTGAAGAATGGAATAGTTACTAGTAGAGGATGGTGTAAACCGACTATGAAGTGCATTTCAATGGCTCTGCACAATGACAAAATCTAATCGAATCTAATGTAAACAGTCATATAGTCACTGTTCGTGTACAACATTAGCCATGAAACAGTTTAAGCTTTCAATTCTTAAATATTTCCAAGGCTACATTTTTGCAAAGATCAATATATCGCCATCTGTTGGCAGAGTGCACATATTGCAGCTAACTAATTTAATAGTGAGATGACGTTCACTTTGGGACAGAAACATTTATTTAGTGCAAAACACATACCCAAAAAAACAAACAAAAAAACAAAAAAAAACCCTGTTTGCTAAAGCTGATCTATTTAATTAAAAAATCTCAGCCTAGAAACCACTATTGAACTACTGAAAAAAAATATTACTATAAAATAAAATAAAAAACTACAAATAAATGTTGGTACATAAAGACTGTAATAAAACATGACAGCTTGGGGCATATAGTGCATATTTGTATTTGTACAGTTCATATAATTGAACATTTCATATTAAGGCCTTGCTTTTTAATTATTGCATTATAAATAATGATCATTTTCATTTTTACACATATTGCCTGTAAGCTATTGCTTTTTTTTTCTTGGGTTTTCTAGCTCTGAAAAATCTCTTAGCTACATACATTTCTTGTTAGCTATATACTTACCACGTTATAAATATAAAACAAAAGATCAGCATGTGCATGTGTATTTATATGCGTACATATCTGCACACAAGAAATGTTTCCATTGTTGCATAACTCTTCTGAATGTGATGTAAGACAAAATATTTAAACATATGTACTTTTATCGGAGTGTGCAGGTCTAACAGTTGCATAAACTTTTGTTAAATAAGTAAATTGAATCAACATGAAAACCTAAAAATATATGAAGTGCAAACCAAACTCCATGTTTTACTTCAGGATGGGAAACAAAGCTCATCTGGTCTATTTAATTGCATTAAGAGGAACAGAAAATAAAGATCATAATGATCATAATGATGTGTATAATTGGAAATAATTACAATGACGTCTGATCTGAATGAATCTCAACCTAATTCAAGTTTCGGCAGCTCCAAGGCCAGTTTTTATACAAATAAAGCACTAGAAAACACTACAAAAACAAGTCTACAACATGAACCCTGGTCGATGTCGGCACGCCTACAGGTATTTGGAATTGCGTGCAATTATAACATAGTTAGGTGTCCAACAACAGTGTTTAGAATGTTTTGTCCTTCATATGATGCCATAACAGAGAATTTATATAATATGCAGAAATGTATATAAATTGTGGCTATATTGTCTTCAGATTTAATTTAATTTCTGTCCATGTTCATTGCACAAAAAAAGGTCAGTTTTAGGATAAATATCATACACAGCTTTGCAGTGTTTATTTAGTGTGAGCATAAATATAACCCAAATATAGTTTAAATTCATTTTATTTAAACTAAAGAAAAATACAAGCACTTCTTGCCACAGAATCTCCTTGAGCCATCAACACAGATAGTGAGACAGATAGTGATATAGATCGACTTTATAACGTGACCGGCAAACGAACGTTGTCCATTAAACAGTGTATGGACAATTAATATTTCATATTTCTCCATGTAAAAACGAGGCAAATGGATCTGAGATATACAGCCACATTGCACTCATTTATCAACATGGCATTATATTCCTTCCTTATAAAAAATTAAAGTGATAAAACAGTAATATAAAACAATAAAAAGGGCATTGACAGCATGGTATAAATATCACACAACCATTTGCTGTGGTGAGAACTTCAGTAAAACGAATCCGATTCCTGATTCAGTTTGTGTAACGGTGTTCAGAAAGGAATGGTGGGATCTGCTCAGGATCATATTTATGCTCACTATAGGTCAATATAGATACTGTATGCCCAATATAGGTCTATAGAGCAGGTGAAAATATACCTCCGGCTTCAACCTGAATACTTGTGTCCAGCACATTGAGTTAATTAAGTGTGTGTGTGTGTGTGTGTGTGTGTGTGTGTGTGTGTGTGTGTGTGTGTGTGTGTGTGTGTGTGTGTATGTGTGTGTGTGTGCGCGTTTTCTAATACTGGGGTTTCCATAACATGGTCTGTTTATCTTCACCTCCTGTAATGACGGTGCTGCACTGCTCATTCATCCAAATGCAAGAAACAGGACCTGAAAACAAGACGAGTTTATGAAGCGACACACAGATGGGAACTTACAGTCACTTACATTACACACAACTCTTGTCTTTCTTGATTATTTTGTGTGTCTGTGTGTGTACCAGAGTGAGCAGGGATCCTGTGTGTGATCTTGCTAGTAAGAAGATCCCAGATGAGCAGGTCCCCTGATTGACCTCCAGACAATACAATGCTGCCATCCCAACAGAAACACCTACAGTCGCCAAAAACATGAAAAGATATCCATCAGACAGACAGACAGACAAAACCAAACTGGGTCTTTTGGGGGGAGTTATGTTAGTAAAAACTCCCTTTTTTCCTATATAATCTCCAACTACATGAATGCACCTAGATACCATCAAGATAAAAAGATTTCCCAGTACGCCGGAGCCTTAGCAGACTGCCTGCTTCTGAAATGCATGCCCTCCCAGAACTCCTTTCCAAACATGGGAAAAGGCTTGATGTGAGGTCAGGACTTTACGGGAAGGGAGCAATAACTCGCCCGAGTTCCTGTAAAGTGAAAGTGGTGTTCATGAATGACTCTGTGTACAGTTCCCACAGACAAATGCATTTCTTCTGCAAGTTGGTGACAAATTATCCGTTCAAGGATCAGGCGTTCTACTCGCTCAGTGTTCATGGGAACAACTGCAGTGGGCCGAGTCACCTCGACCAGGATCATCAATCACGGACGTACAGTCTTCTTTGAAATATCTGCATCATTCAAATGTTTTACTCTGGCAAAGAATCTCATCACCAAACTGTGACCAAGTCTTACGTAGACGTCAGTCGGTTTTATGCCGTCACTCGCAAGAACGTTTGTGAAAAGTCCAGGTTTGACTTGAACGCTCTTCACAGATAACCAGGTTGGACAGTTGTCTGAATAATTTATCTTGCTTGAACTGAATTGGCTTGTTTTTACTCGTTTTACTGCACGAGTTTTACAAATCAGTATTTTGCAGGAGCAATATTTAAAAATCCATCTTGATCTAGACCTCTAACCCCACCACCAAAATAAGCTAAATGAACAACTAACTATCTTAACATTTGATGTTAAGCGTTATGTGGAAATTTAATTTGCAAGTTGATGACATTATGGAGAAATATACACTCTGGCCACTTTAATAGAAACACCTGTACCCATTCTTCTTCATTCATTGTTTATACTGCTTTTAGTGTGTAGGGTCACAGGGGCCTCAAGCTTCTCTCAAGGAACCCATCTTTGGAGTTTGGGAGGAAATGAGCAAACTCATCATGCACAGTGAGAACGCACAAATTCTACACAGACAGAGCGAATGTGAGATTTGAACCCCCAACTCTGGACGCATGAGGTGACGGTGTTAACCGTGCTAATTTAATTCAAATAAATTTAGTTTTATTTATATGGTGCTTTTAACAATGGACATGGTCACATAGAGCACACTTGTTGCTGGAGGTGACGATAATAATCAAGCAATTATATGTGTGTGAATGATGCTTTTCTGATCACTGCAGCTGTAAGGAATGTCTATAAGAGTTACTGTAGCCTCCCTGGTAGCTTGAAACAGTCTGGTCCTTTTTCCTCTGACCGCTTTTATTCTCTGAAATTTTGTGTTAGTTTGTGCAATCCCTAGAGACTGCCATGTGTGAAAACTCCAGGAGATCAAAAGTTTCTAAAATACTCCACTAACCATATCATGCACAAACAAATCACACTTTTCCTCATTCTAATGTTTGATATGAACATTAACTTAAGCTCTTGACCTGTATTTTTCATGAATATGCAGCCTTAATGGTGTTTTTAATAAAAGCGGCTAAACCACACTATCCCAAAACCTGTTTTTTTCCATATTTCCTGTCAATTTGTCAGGAAATATGGAAGAAATTCCATTCCAATTTGTTACACATATTGAACAAGTGAATAAATATAGTACGATATACAGAATATCATGGGTAAAAAGTGGAGTTACCTCTGTTCTTCCTCCGCAGAAACTGTAGAGAGTACAGTGCCTGTCTGTACGTCTGTAACCTTCAAGTACATATCCTCACCCACACTCAAAATGTTTCGACTGTCTGAATAACACACATACACACACACATACACACACACATACACACACACATACACACACACATACACACACACATACATACATACACATAACATACACATAACATACACATAACATACACATAACATACACATAACATACACATAACATACACATAACATACACATAACATACATAGACAAAAAAACGAAGACAATAAAAGACTGTTAGAAATCTCAGCATTAGTGTGCATGCAGGGTGTTTTACACTCAACATTTTATTCACACAACGACACACACCAGGACTAAAGGCTACTTGGTGGATCTTTCCAGAATGACAGGTGAGCTGATGCAGGAGGGAGAAGCTGGCGAGATCCCAAACACTGAGGGTGCCCTCTTTTGTGCCTGATGCCAATAGTGTTCCTGCAGGGCTTAGAGATATGGTGTTAACCTGAAAAAATAGGAACATATTAAGCAAAAAATTAAGAAACCTCAATTCTGATAAACGACTTACCATGAGGATATGTGCTATACTAGCTTGTATAACACTATTTTAATTAGATTCTTCACCAGTAGAATGTAAACTACAGCAGTATTAACTGGGTGAAATGCTAAAGACTCACCCCGGCCTCATGCTCCAACTCCGCCAGAGGCATGAATTGTGACCTCTTATTATTGGAAATATCTGCAGCGACACACTTCCACACCTGTTGATTAATTTTAAACACATGTTCATAGATTATTTCTGAATGATTATAAAGCTATCATAAAGTACACAGTAGAGTTGTACTGTACATATATAATAGTACCAGTCATAAGTCTGGACACACACAGGCCTACTCATTCAAGGATCTGTTCTTTATTTTCACTATTCTCTTCAGCGGACCGCGGTCCAGATCCAGACTGAGTTCTGATGCTTTTCTGATAAATGAGAATACTTACTGTACTGATCTGTCCATGAGAACAGTCATGCAAGGACTTTCCCTACACAGGTCTAAGCAAGTACAATGAGATTTGGTGAATTCAGACTGCTGACCTTTACAGTGGAATCCCATGACGCCGTGTAAAGCTGATCTTCTCTCCAGCAAACCTGACTAACAGCATCATCGTGACCCATGAGTGTGTCCTGTCTCCTGCCGTACGCTATTGAATAAAAGTACCTGGAGCCAAAGAAGGAAAGGTACATGGAGGAAAATATAACAGAATAAAAGGCGGCAGAGTCAGGTAAGCTAGCTGATTCATGAGGTTAAGAAAGATTTATTTTTGGTAACTTACACATTATTATCCCATGATGAACAAACCACGGTTTTATCCTCAGGCAGTATCACGCAGGAGGACAATGCCTTAATGGACAGAGAAATCAAAAAGAAGAATATTTGATTTGGGGATGTTTACATGCAGAGGACTTGTTAATGGAGTTATGATGTGTCACAACATCATCAGTCAGAATGCTGTAAAATCACAGGTGACAAACCTTCTCCAGAAGGCACAGGTGTGTGTGTGTAGGAGTTCGTTCTATGTACTATGTAACATCTGCAGTAATAAACCTGCCTAATCAGTTATTCTTGGCATTCCATAGATAATCAGGTGTGTCATCTGCTTGGTTGGAATGAAAAACTGCACACACACGCACGCACGCACATCGTTTCAGGAAATAATTTGGCATCTGCGCTTTAAATAATGCTCTACAATACATAGTTAGTGGGGATAACATCAAGAAAACATGAAAATAAACAAAGTATTGTTATACAGGATCGGAAGAGTGAAAGTAGACATGATGAAATGATAGATGTGTGATGAGGAAACCATTTATGGACCAAAGTGTGAAAATGCTTACTAAGGAAATGGAAAAGAAGGGATTGAACACATCGCACACAAGTGTTCAATCAAAATAGATAGATAGATAGATAGATAGATAAATAAATAAATAAATACCTAATTCCAGTATTCATCTACAAGACATTAGTAAGGCAAGGATGTGTTGGAGTCGTTTACTATTTGTGAAAATAGTGCACCGTTAATCGAATGATAAATGAAAAATTACATTACGAATATTCTTACACGTTCTGCAATTGCGATTTAAAATGCAACATTTAACTATTAAATATAGTTTTTTGTATTTAAATGTATTTCTAAGCTAAGAGCAAATAACTAGACAAATGATCTCATTAAGATGGCAGTATTTATCCATCAACTCAAAATGATTTAAATATAAATACACTGAGAATTCAATTATTGATAGCCTCTACATAAATTTCTGACTATGCACATACACACACACACACACACACACACACACACACACACACACACACACACACACACACAAATAGATTTATATGTTATTGTCCAGCTCTATGAAACATAGAAAAAAAAATGATGGCCCTTACAACAAGCTTTTTGTAGCTTTAATCATCTCAGTGCCAGACATCCTGTATCTATGAGGATCTATAATCAATTTAAAAGACTGATTACCATGTTGGAAAACGAAACACTCCTCTGTAGTGTGTTGCTTTCCTTAGAAATCATCTTTAAGGTAGAGTCTGTAACAAAAAAGTTGGTATAAGCTATATATAAAAAAACGCAATAAACAACAGAGAGTATTTAGCGCTTGCTCCAGAGTGCTTTACCTTGAGATGTCGTGAAAACAGACGCACCATTCAGAGTCACTGCAATTCCTGTCACTGGCCTAAAAAAGGCAAAAATTAGACACTATAAAGACTATAACATGAAAACACATGCCTGCACACATACAGGACACACACAAACAGAAGAACAAACATACTCTTTGTGTATCTTGTGACAGGACTGCAGTGTGAGTTTGTTCATGTTGCTCCAGGCGAGTGTCTTACTTTCCTCCGTCAGATCCTCAAATGACTCCATACTGGGAGAACCTGAATATGGACACATATACAGTAATACACATATAATATTGACTGAACTGAACTGCGTATGTGTGTGTGTGATGTGTGTGTTAATCAAGGGTTTATTACTGAAACCAGGCGAGAGGTCGTTGGACGACGTGCTGAGGCTCGTCCCTGTCGAGACGTTGTGGAACCGAGGTGTGATGCGATGAGGGTGAGGTTTGGTGAAAAGCTGTCGGGGCGTCTGACCAAACTCCAAAATCTGTGTCAGCATCGCGATCTTCTCATCCGGATCCTCGATACTACACAAGCACCAAACCACACACACACACACACATACATCAACATAAGGTGATAATAGACAGAATTCAATAATAAAAAGGGAGCAATGTTAAAATGATTAATTACCTGTCACAGTCGATGCCACCTTCATATGTTAATGGATGAAAAACTGGACGAAATAAAAAAACAAATAATGGTTCAGTAAAATGTACTTATATCCGGCATCTATGTCAGTCTTTAATTTGTTGCTGTTTTATAAACATTTTCAAAATACAAGGATTGGCAATGTTTCCTAAATAGCTACAGCTCAGATTTCTAGAAAATTCGATCACTGTTCAAAAATCAAGACGAGTTTTTCATGCTACTTGACATTTCGCAAAAAGAAGAAATAATTTTTTTTTTTTTACTTTTCCAAGTAAATTTGCCAATTTTACAATTAAGCATGTTTATTTTGTTATACTGTGAGACGCCAAAGCAGTGCAACCTCTGTGTGTAGGTGTTTTTACAAACGCCATTACTGCGTGCGTGCGTGCGTGCGTGCATACCATTGTGGGCTGCCACAGCTTCACTCCCTCTCTGTTTGTAACCGAAAATCAAATTGATCCACTCGTGCAAGTACTCTGACACATACTGACTCTCCAGTGCACAGCGCATCTTCTGTAGAAAATCTTCCACATCTACAAACATACACAGAGAAGAAGGGAGGGAGAGAGAGAGAGAGAAAACAGGAAAGATCAACATATCAAGATCAAGATCAACCCTCCCGGCTGAGTGGTAGTAGTAGCCTTAATGACTCACAACCCCAGCGCTTTACCATCACGTGGGCTACAGAGGGTAGTAGCACACAACAGCCGTTACTGTACCTTGTCTCGGCTCATCATAGACAGCTGTACAGTAGCTGCCACCGTAACTATAACTAGCTCTGACATAGGTCTCTGTGGGTTCCCATACTACTACGCAAGACTGATAAGGGAAGGCCACAAATGACCACAAACAGGCCTATGGAAAGCTATGGTAGGTAAGTCAATTGTTTTTGAGCAAAGAATTAATAATAAAAATAAATAAATAAAAAATTACCAAACTAGACTATTCATGACTCCTCGTGATTTGTGAATTTCTAGTGCTCTGTAGAAAAAAGCAGGAAAGTGGGAACTGGGTATAACTGCTTCAGTGGTCATAAAGAATCCACATACACATAACATGATGCAATTACACAATTAAAACATAAAAATAACAATTAACATCATAAGTTAACGATTTGTCTTAATTAAACTATTTTAACATTTATCATATACACATGTTAACAAATAATTTCTATTAAATCTTTTTGTAGTGTATTAAAGGACCTTTGTGTTCCAACAATGTAATTAATACCCGCTTTTATGATTCGTTAATTCTGGATGCTAATGTTATTCAACCCGCAAAACCACCTGCACTTGCCATCACTGAGGACAAATCTTTAAATGTTAGGATTTCCAGATTAAGGATACACAGATTATAATTGTAATACAGACCTATTTTATTGCTGATTGAGTTTAAACTACCTGTGGCCCAGGGAGGAAGCTCCACATCTCCTACTCGCCCACCACCTTGCCTCCGACCCAGATTTAATCCCAGTATGTTCTTTAGAAAACTCGAATCTGTTCCATAGAACTCAGGAATCAGCTGAAATGTAAAAAAAAAAAAAAAACCCCCCACACACACACACACACACACACACACACACACACACACACACACACACACACACACACACACACACACACACACACACACAATTGAACCACCCATCATCTTTATACTAAATTTAATTAAATTAAAGAAATGGTGATAGGCTGCAAAGTGCCTAAAGATAACGATTTATGTAACAACCTCAGCAGCATTCAGCATCACTACTATACTAATCACCGAACTGATCATCTGTTTCTCACTGGTTCATGCCTTACATTAGATGGAATTTTATGCTGAACTGATTCATAGGTCCCTGTGTGGCTGAACAAACAAAAAACATTCCTCTGAAACTGGTCAGGTGCAGGGACTGGACTAGAAATGAGAGACGAACAGGTCCTTCAGGATGCCATGGGAATTATTCCTCAAGACAAAGAAATTCTGACTCAAATATGAATAAATCATGTGTGGCTTAAGACTTTTGCACTCTTTGACGGTATGTGCTAAATCACCATGTCCAGGCGTCTCACCTCCTTAAAATCGGTGCCTCCGTCTAAGCAGTTCTTCCAGGTATCTCCAATACTACATACAGAAAAACATTCAGCATTAATGAGCAATAAATATAATTGATACTATAAAGTAATAAGTGTGTGTTTACACATTTTTGAGAGCGCAAGATGATGGTACCTGTTGAACATTCGGTCTGCATGGTCATAACGACCGTTCTGCAAACACAGCATGTGCTCTGGAGCTTCAAGAGAGACATAAACAGTGAGAGAGAGAAGTAAAAGATTGAGAATCAGGGAAAAACACCTTCAACCAGTGTGTAAATTCTCACATTCACACATTCGCGTGTGAGCAAGATGAAGATTGTGTAAGACTCACCCACTCTCACGAGGTAGAAGAGGACGTACCCGGGAGAAGAGTAATGACTACCATACATGAAGCGAGGTTCAGGCATGTCCCTGTAACGCTCCTGCAACAGGAAAAAGTTAACACAAAAATGCAAAGTTGAAAATTTAAATCGAATGCTTCATTAAATACATCAATAATCAGTAAATAACAGACTAAATAATCAGCAAATTATTTACCACTTTTATTTATTATATACAGTAATCTACATTACATTAAACGTGTGTTTAACTTTTAGTATTATAGTACAATCTATTGAATACAAACATTATACTTTCTTTACTAGAACACCTAGGAATTAAGACAGTTGTTCATGATTCTGGTCTGGGATGGTTATTGTGCAAAGAGAGAGAGAGAGTGAGAGAGAGTGAGAGAGAGCGAGAGAGAGAGGGAGCGGTGGAAAGAATAGAACTTTTTTCATTTACTGCCCCCTAGTGGACACTCCTCATTATGTCCAAGTACCAAGCATTAGCCTTTGTATGTGAGAAATGCACAACATACTGTACTTGCAAATACATCAACACAGAGCTACTGTATAAACCAGGCAGTGGTCAGAATGAGAAATCGGTACGTATTTTCACTACGGGACAAAGCTCTGAAAAGTTGAGATTTAACTACCTGAGCCTTAAGCCATTTTTAGGAAAAGAAAAATTTATACTTTTACTTTTAAGCTCATATCTCAGTAATTATAAGATCTGTCTATACATGCAATATCTGTACAATAATAAGCTATGCATATATTCCATTATAGGATATCATAATATATGCATTGAGTTTGCATTTACATTTATATCAATAAAAATATGCATTGTGTCTTATGAAATGTCTGTTTTTAATCTAATGGTAAAGAGTATTTAAGTTAATAAATAACATAGTGATTTATCTGACAAGGAAGCAAAAGTGAAAGTGAAAATCCATATAAAAAAAATAGGGAAGTATTTAATGTTTTACAGTACCAGTACTTTGGTATGTTTTTTTCCGATTATTACTGTGTACGATGTGTCAAGCATAGACACAAAGTTTAGATTGTCCACGTTCTTGTGATTTCAACCTTCTAAGTCTTGAATCTTGTATATCTTGTATTCAATAAATTGTACAGAAGATATTTTACCCTGATGCCTGCGGATGGAGCGCTCGAGGCTGAGACTACAGCTCATATGGCAGCTAAGAGAATGAAGTTATTGAGCTTTTCCAATCCAGGAGTGGTGGAGTGCTCAGTCTCTAAAGCACTGTGGTTTAAGTCCGATTTCCTGTTACAGCATCTAATACGTCCTTGCAGGACAAAGACGAGCTGTCGATCGATTCAGAAGTGGCAGAGAGCAATTTATTATTTAGTTAGAACTTTTTAAAAAGCTTCAAATGTTCACTATTTTGAAGAAGCTTTTTTGGGTCTGGCTACGAGAGAAATATTTAAATCCTTACAAGTGAATTTCAGAGATGGATGTCAGTGCAGCAGTGTGTCCTTACCAGCAGCCTTTCCAGTCTCTCTCTGTTTAAAGCTCCAATGGGTTTACTGAGATCCCGAAAAGAGGCAGGGTTCAACAGATCTAAGAGAAACAAGAACACGCCAAGATATTAGCTATATATACTAAAGGTGTTCAACTCAAACTGGGACTTTTGTCTGTGCAAAATAACAGAACACAGTCAGGAGGGTAAAAACTACATTGATCGGACTGCCTGCTTCATCACAGGTCCCTGTTTGACGAATGCCACTTGCATCATTATCATCATCATCATCATAAGCAGTAGTATCATATTATTAAAAAGATTGATAGAATATAGTCGGAGAAGTCAATTTAATTTCCACTTCTGTTTTTCAGGTTTTACCTACAGCGGTCATTTCATGCTCTCAACTGTCTGTGCACATGAACTTGTATGGACTTTTATGAGTGTTGCTACGTGCCAATCAGCTCTTCCATGTAAGCTCTAAACACTGTGTTTGATTTAAGCAAACCTTAACAGACACCTTTATTACAACATGGGATCAATGAGGATCAATGTGTGTACAGCTGCAGTCCCTCTTAACCAAGTTCTCTCTCTCTATGTTTGCGTGCGCATGTGTGTGTAAGACATACCCAGTTGTGGGCTTGTGTAGTCGCTGAGGACCCAAGGAAACACAGGATACTGTGACAGGTCATTAACACTGCGGTCTGCCAGGTTGTTCAGGTGCAGCAGGTACTGGTAGTTGGAGATGTGGCCTCTCTGCCACTGCAGCATGTAACTCTCTGCTGTGTGCTCTGCTATGTGGTTCTCTGTGTCAAACACACATGCAGACACACACCCACACCAAAAAAACAAACAAAAAAGTTAAAATATTTAACAAATTCTTATTCTTGGGGCAGATCAATAATCCCTGATCACATGAGTGTTTAAATCTTTCATGTGCTATTTATTGTGTAGCATTGTCACTACTCACAGCAGTAAGAAAGAAATATACATATTACAATATCAGTGTTCAAATATAATTTAGATCTGAGACAGTATCATAAAATTAAAGCTTTTTTAAAAAAAATTATCATCAAAGGCAGCATATGCAACATATTTCATGCATAATATGAAGAAACTGAAACTAACAGAACAGCCTACGCTTGACTAAAGGGCAAAATTTTCCATGAAGGGTCCCTCACACATGTTGAAATGCTTACCTAAAATGCAATTGTCCTTCTTTACTGACTCGTTATAACATGCAGCACATGGAACAAGGCTGCATCAATGGATAACAAATCTGAACTCTGCACTGAACATTTTGAAACAAACACAGACGTCAGTCACTTTGTATTTGACGAGCTAATCATGGCTACTCTTGAGACCGGCATAGAGACAGTCTATAATTCTTATATTACAGAATGTGTGCAGCTGTGTGCTCACTGTCAGCCCGCATGCGTCGTCAGGTAAACCCAGGCCAGAGCTTGAACGGCACTTTATTTCTCTCTTAATTATTATTTATGTAATATTGGTTTTAGCCTATTTACTCTCTGCAGAGTAAATTAAGACAGCAATGCAATTTTTGCTTGAGTAAGAGTTTTATACGATGTAGCTGTTGTTACAGTTATTGAAAAATAACTTTTCAAACACAAATTATTTGCACTGTGCTGTTCTTAAGTGGCGAATAAGGTTCGTTGTGTTAAAGCTTTCGGCAGATGTTCCCGCATGTGGTTTAGCTTAAGAAAAATCTGCATACTGCAAGTCTTTTTTCTTAAGTTCCTTGGTAATATTCCCAGCCAGTCGATGGCATGTTGATGTGGATGTCGAATCATGTATTCTGCGTCATCCCAATAGCATCGGTTAACGGCCAGTCAAGAGATAGCCGATCTCTAAAAATGAAGTGATTATCGGCTGATTTTATGTAGTGGCAAACGATCAGAGCCCTTAAGGTTTTTACACGGACACCCTGAGAGACACTGGGTAAACTTACAAGTGTGCGAGTCTAAGCAAATGTGTATAACATACTTAAAAAAGTGGCAATGTAGTAGTAAAGTTCATCCCTGTCTTCAGTATTGTAGAACTTTAAGTAGATATCTGAACACAGATCATTCTCTGTACAAAACACCTCCAGGCCCTAAAACACACACACGTACAGTACATATATTTATATAAACATAAAACACAGTACAGTCATGAACACAGACCTGCACTAAATATCCAGTTATACGCACACACATACCAGCGGTCTCAGGCCATGTCTTCTTTTGTAGATGCGTCGGACGCTATGGAGCTCAATGTACACCACTGAATCCTGTTCACAGATATTAAGTATAATCATTACCAGGCCATTCAAATCAGAAAATAATAACCACAGCTCACAGCTGCTCCATTACTAACTCACAGGGTAACCATTAAGGGGCTGGAAGTACAGGTTGTCTTTTGTGATGCAGACGTGGCCAGGATTGGTCACTAGAGGGGTCACCATCTCGGCTTTACACTCCATATGTGGCTGCTCAGACACACTCCGAAAGCTACACACAAACACACACTATGCATTATACGATACAGGTAACCTACTGTACAATGCTGTATTTTGACTACATGCTGTATATAGGATTTTCCTCTTTGCTTTGATGATTGAGATCAACCATATTTTACCATTATACAAAAATAACCTGAGTAAACACAAAATACAGTTTTTTAAGTGATTTTATTTATTAAGGAAAAAATCTGATTGAGATGTTGTGGCATGACCTTAAACAGGCTGTAAAAAAACGTGGTCTTTTACATACTGTAATATGCTACTTTCTTTTCTTTTTTTTCTTCAGATATTTTCCTGTAAGACTTGTAAGGTCTTAAAAACTGAACTGTTCAAGAAGTTAAGAACGTAAACACTCAGTCCTAAACATTTTTCTCAAAACATCAAAAAAAAAAAAAAAAAACCCAAATGTGATTAGTTGTTTACACCTCTGTGGTTGTCTTGTTCGAAACAAACTGGGAATTTTTAAAAAGAAACAGATTTCTTCTGCGAGTTTGTATTGCAACATTGCCACGGCTATATGCAGAAGACAAGAGTCAAGATCGGCAATGCTCTCTGGGACGCATCTTGCTGGTCTCAGAAGACACATACATTATGTTTTACTATTCCAGGTTGGACCAGCAAGACTGATCTCATTCTAAAAAACAAACATTTCTTCAGTCTCTCTTTGTAAATACGCAAAGTTGACTAACCTGTTCTTATCAAAAGATGTTCTCGCCAACCTGGATTGCAAGTTCGCAGCAATCTAAAACAGTAACACATACACACTTATGATTACTGATTATAAACATATGCCTCTCAAGGACCTGAGTGAAGTAAACTAGTGTGTAACTGTACAAACCATAGCTGTCTGGTCCCCCAGCTTATCCAGACACGATGCTCTGTGTAACTGCAAAAACGAAACAGATCAATGCATGATAAAGCAACCAGACTCAAACACGCTCCGCCAATAGTACAATAAAGCTGCAGAAACTGCAAGACAAACCTGCAGAAATGTCTGGACAACATCTTCGGTTTTAGAGGGAATCTCCAGCTGGAATATGACACTTCTTTCTCCCTAGTTAGCAGGTTTAAGCAGCAATAAATAAGCAATTATTAGAAGAGAAAAATCAATCTGCTGTAACTCAGAGTCTCATACAACACTGTCACTGTAATCACATCAGAAATGGAAGACGTGTTTAGAAAAAAAAATAGTTGCAGACATAAATTAAGAAAGGAGTATTTTACCATAGGAATATGATTGAACTTACGTTTTTGCATATAACCGAATCCTTTAACAATTAAATGATTGAGATTGTCAGATGAATTAAAAATTTATACAAAGATAACCCAACTAAATACAAAGGTGATTTCATTTATTAAAAGAAAACACTGTCCTAACCTACCTGGCCCTATGTGAAAATGTAATTGCCCCAGCTCTGAATGGCTATTAAAAGATGAAATAAATAAATAAACAAATAAAAATACTGTATTTTTACATTTAAAATTCTGATTGAGATACTGTGGCATGACCTTAAGCAGGCCGTTCATGCTCAAACATCCTTCAACGTGGCTGGATTAAAACAATTCTTTAAAGGAGATTGGGCCAAAATTCCTCCACGGAGATGTGAAAGACTCCCTACCAGTTTTCGCAAATGCTCGATTACAGTTGTTGCCGCCAAGGATGGCACAACCAGCTGGGGTGGGGGGGGATGCAATTAATTTTTCACATAGGGTCAGGCAGGTTTGGACAGCTTTTTAACCTTACTAAATGAAATCATCGTTTAATAACTGCATTTTGTATTTACTCAGGTTATCTTTGTAATATTAACATTTGTGACAAATGTGCAAAAAAAATAAAATAAAATAAAAATCAGGAAGAGGAAACTCCTTATTATGATTGCAGTCACATCCACTTTTTTTCTACTAGCTTATATACCCACAGCTTTTAAGATTACCTTTTCTTTTTGCTATTCTACTAAGCAAATTTAATCCATTTTTGTTTTAATTGCTTGTAGAAAAGTGTAGCCAGCTATAGCAAGGTGTCAAACATTTAAAATGCCAAGTATAAACCGTACACTTTTCTCACCTACATATACAATGCAGAAATATCTTTGAATCTGGCAACATGACCAGTATGAGCTTACCCTTTCATATTTGTACGGAGCAACAGCATTCTCCTCTTTAATAAGAAAAACCTAGCAGAACAAGAACGCACATTTAAGACATTGAGCACACACTCGTTTTGTTTACACACACTCTCTGAAGCGCATACTCACCTGCTTGGTTTCCATAAGTATAGTTGCTGGCTTGGTTCTGCAGCAAAATGAGGAAATGAAAGAAGAGAGAAAAAAAGGTTAGAAACAGATGCAACTGAAAGATCAGAAGGATCCTGACTGTAACTTTGCATCACTTGTTTTTTTTTAACTGCAATGTGCATTACAAGCATGGATCTATGGTGAAGTGCTTCTGTTGTTCTCCATCTTTAGTCAACTACAAATATCTCACTCTTTAAAAGGGTTGGACTCGTCCCGCTCCACTGCTTCTATCCGCCTGCAGTCTTTTAATGGGATCTGTTGGTATAATAATAAAAAAATAAAAAATAATAATAAATAATTCAGCATATTTATTTTATGACTTTTAAACTGATATATGACTGTGGGAAAGTTTTTAAGAGGAACTTACCTTTAAAATAGCTTCCATCATCTCATCTGGCTCAAAAATTACTGATTTGGAACAGATCTTTAGGGAGCCTCGAATATTTCTGTGACCAAATAAGTAAACAAACAAATGTCAACTGAAAACAAAAGGTATTTATTTTGTTGATGTTATAAATTAGGGGTGTAACACAATGACAATATTTGTTAATGGTGTAATAATTGATTTGGCTCAAAGTTTAACCACAAACCACCAAGTTCCATTCCTGATCCAAAACAATATATATTCTTTTTTTTTTTTTGCATGTGTACAAATTATATATTATTTTCACTTGATCAAAAGCTCTCTTCCATGCGTACAAAATCCTTCTATGCATTTACTTTTACAGCATACGCCTTATCTCATTATACTGTACATCTGAGCATTTGAGGGTCAAGGGCCTTGCTCAAGGGACCAAGAGTGGCAAGTTGTTGGTTTGAACCTGGGACCTTCTGATCAGTAGTCCAATGCCTCAAGCTAAAAACTAAAACTCACTCTAAAAACTCACCCAAGCTGATGAAAGCCAGGCCAAATAACAACATCTGGACAAGAACTCATACTGAAGTCCAATTATTTAAACATGTTGTTTTTTTATTAAAAAATAAAACTATTTGCTTAGTATCACAATAATAACAATAATTCCAATTCCAATTATTTTTCTTCATCCACTACTGTTCAACAAAAGGAAGTCAGCACCTTTTTTCTATGAACAATAAAAAAGAAAAATGTAAACAAAAATGCCTCGTATTGCAATGTAATTATTACATATTTCATTTTAAGATTTTCTTTTAAATATTGGACATCACAAATGTTGTTTACATTTATGCCAATGGGCAAAAACGTTCCTTGCTTTATGTGTTCTTTAGGGACTACAAGTATTAAATGGCAGGCAAAAGTGTATAGATTTTTTTGCTGAGACAAAAAAAATGATCTGATGCATAACCAAAAACCATGATACAATCTGACCGGGTGAGTTTTGTGATCTGCTGCATCTCTACTATCTGGATACCAAATGTGGGTGTGGCTTAAACTCAGTGATAAGCATCAGAACCAGAAGCACAAAACAGACTTGTTCAAAAATGCACTAGTCCAAATACTTTAAAATTCTACTTGAACAGTTTAATCAGACTAGCAGTGGCAGGTTGTCTTGAACATGAGTAATTAAATGTAGCCCAGTCCTTATACCATTAGGTTTCTTACTTAAACACCAAGATAAGCGTTTAAAAAAATACGAACTAACTTCTAATGCAAGAGTTTAACATTTAACTTAAAATGAAATTAAAACAAAAAGCTAAAAATATTTACTGTGTTTCTCTGTCATCTGCCACAATTATTATTTCTAAAGAAACTTAGCCAACAATTCACTCTTACTTCCGAAGGGAATAGTTTACAGCACAACCTGTAGTATTATAAAGAAATTATCATGTTTTACCACCTCCAAAGTCTAAAAAATAAATAAATAAAAAATCAACTTGACAATGAGCGTGTTGATCAATTGCGTGGCTTCTAACGCATGTGATTGCCTAGTCTAATTTGTGCTTATGGTGGTTTGAAGACTGGTGTAAGTGTGTGTAATGAGTGGGTTTGAGAAAATTAGCGTTTTGAGGAAAAGGCTGATAGGATACATTCTATTATGCACAACCTTTTTAAAATAAACCCAATAAAAATGTGGCCATGTTGCACCACTCAGAAGCTTGTGCACTTGGCACAGAATACATTTTATATGAGGCTGATCAGTCATCACTCACTTACTCATTATCTTTACCGCTTTATCCTGTATACAGGGTCACAGGGGGGTCTGGAGCCTATCCAAGGAGACTCAGGGCATGAGGTGGGGTCCACCCTGGACAGGTTGCCAATCCGTCGGAGAACAACAAATCACTGTGGGTGATTTGGAAACTCCAATCCGTTTACAAGGCATGTTTTCTGACTGTAAGGTGAAACCAGAGGAAACCCACAAAGCACAGGGAAGATGTTCAAAGGTCCATGCACACAGACTGGAGGCAAGATTTGAACTCTGGAGATCTACTAAACCCATTTGTCCGCCAAAGCTTGACGATTTCAGAACTATAAAGTCATGGCTCAGTGTGTTAAAGCTCCGAGTTACTGATCAGATGGCGGTTTGAGTCCAAACTCCATCTGGTTGCCCGTGAGCAAGGCCCTTAACCCTGTCTGCTCCAGAGGTGCTGTATAATGGCTGACCCTGTGTTCTGACCTCAGCCTAGTAACAAAAACTAGGATACGCAAAGAATAATAATAAAAAAATCGCTGTTCATTAATGCATATGTGATGAATAAAGGCTGAACTTATAACTTATATTACAAGTTACTCACTCTCACTCACTCATCTTTTATACCGCTTTATCCTGTATTCAGGGTCACAGGGGGTCTGGAGCCTATCCCAGGAGGCTTAGGGTACGAAGCGGGGTACACCTTGGACAGGGTGCCAATCCATCACAGGGCACACACACACACACACACACACACACACACACACACACACATACTCACTCACACACTACGGGCGATTTGGGAACGCCAATCTGCAAGTCTTTGGACTGTAGTGGAGGAAACTGGAGTACCCGGAAGAAACCCACCGAGCACGGGGAGAACATGCAAACTCCATGCACACAGAGACGGGAATCGAACCCAAACCACTCCACCACCAGCCTTATTACAAGTGAAGTAAAGTTTATATACAGCAGTATGTATACCATGTCAGAATTCGACCCCGTGATAGTCTTTTCCAGACCGATTCTGTTTTTTTTCCCCGCTCAAATTAAATCCTATAAACTTTCCCTAACAGGGGAACAGGGGAAACATCTTCTAGGCGAGCTCACCTGTTTGGGAGTGCATTCAACCTGTACGCCGTGTGCTGTTCAAAATAATATTCCTCCAGGTCGAGTAACAACAGTGAAAACCTGAGAAACAGAGAACACACTTTTATTTTCACATCCTATCCTGCACAGCTTCAAGCTCTTATCATTTCAGTGAAGCTTTGGTGTAATGCTGTAAATGCAAAGAAAACTGAAATGAGAAACTTTTAACAAAAGAGTCTTTCAGATGAGATTAAGCAACAGTTCAAACGTGAGGATTAATAAGAAACAGTGCATGTGACTGCCTTTTTTTTTCCCAGGCAACTTCCGGCAACAACCTCACAACAATGACGCCTGTCATGCTAGACAGCACTTATCATGTGTTTATAATGTGGATTAACTACATACGGTTATATAGTTCAAAGCGAGAGAGAGAAACTATCTGAATGCTGGAGGCTCACTCGGCCTGGAGACATGTGATGCATCGAGCTCGAGTTACTGTAATGAGTCTGAATGTATACAGAGTGTGTAGAGTCATATACCTCTCTTTACAGCGCTCCTTCTTCCTGATGAACGCCATTGTGCACCGATACACATTCAGGACTCTCACACACACACCGACACAGATGCCGGAACTAGCTAAAGCTTAATCTTGAGCATGCCAGCACGTCTACGTAAGGACAACACTCCACTTCTCCGTCTTCGTTCTCTCTCTCTATTGCTTTCTCTCGCTGGTCTCTGATGCGCATGTATGTTTGGACAGGAGCCGAATTAAAAAAAAAAAAAGTCGATACTCCAGTGAATCGATGATTCAATGAATCGTCACCAGTGAATCGACTCCAAAATTTTCGAATGAATACGTCACTATAAAATTAGTTCGTGTTTCACATTAACGTTTGCATAATTTTTTTTATAATACTGAATTATAACATGCAGAGAATTTAAAATGTAAATTCGTTTCGGGACTATGAGGGAAAAGGTCAAGTAGTCCCAAACTTCCTGGGAGTCTACACTTTGAATCAGATTCCGAACCGACTCTTTCAGCTCCACTACACTTTGACTCAGAGCCCGAATCGACTCCCAAGTATGTGCAATCGAACCTCCTCTCCTGCTCGCGGCACGCAAGCGCGCATGCGCAAACAGTACTTGGCTTGTCAAGGGCTCCTACTGTCCGAGTTTTTCATTCAAATAGATTTCGTGAGTTTCGTTTTTACGCAATAATACATCACTTTATCATTAAATGAAGTTTTACAGTGTTTAAAAGTAACCGCGTGCTAAAACAGATAACAACAGCGCGTTTTTTTTTTTTGCAACATCACATGACTCAGTGAGTGAAACTCCACGGATTGGTTGTTGAGAGTACAGGTAACCAATTAGAACCAAGCCCCGCCTTCCTGTCACATGGACCAGTTAAACCCATAACTGACACGAACATTTTATTTGTGATTGTAATCATTGTGACTGTATGTTTTAATAAATTTAATTGTATAATAACAACTACTTGTGTTTGAACATTAGTTTTAATTTGGTAACTATAAAAAAGACAGGTGTGAAGAGTTAGCGAGTTTGAGCTCATGTGACGCAACACTGGCGCTGGAAGATAAACAACACAATAAGCCAAAGGAAGAGATCAGATTAATAACGGAGTAACAGCATGAAGTTAATCTGGGTCTGGTTTTTCTCACTCTTCTTCCAAAACATTTTCTGTGCTGTTATTTCAGAAGGACACAAAACAAACGACAGTCCCATAATAGGTAAGGAGCCAACATTCCATTCATAAAACAAACTTTGAGACAGTTTACCATGACTCTCCTTTCTTTCTTTATATAACTTGCTTGTGTGTTTGAGTGCTGGTGTTGTGTCTGTAATCCTGCAGGACTAACTGTTTGCGTGTTGCTTATTCTCTGAAGGTGTCCTGGCTCAGGAGGTGTACTCTCCTACACCAGGGAAGAACACCTACATCGCAGCTTCCTATGTCAAATACCTGGAGTCTGCTGGTGCGCGAGTCGTGCCTGTGATGTAAGCTGATGAAGTGTGCTAAATACTAGAGACAGGAATCACCAGGCATCTCCCGATACGATATTATCACGATACCTCTGTGCCGATTCGATTAAAATTGCGATTATATAAGCATCACGATTTTATAAATATCACAATTTTATATAACAACAAGGTTGTCTTTTAGCAACCTTTAAAAAAGGTTTCATGATTAATGAAATGTAGCATATTTCTTATAACATTAGTTTTCTCACTTAAAAACCAAATACCCTAGGTATTTTCTTTTAAACACCATAAGCAAAGATGCTTAAAAAAATTATACATAATCTTTTTTTTTTTCAAAAAGCTACAAAGAATAATAAAATAAATACAGTAAATATTTGGTTAAAAACTCTTCGCTTAAAATAGTCAATAGTGTTCCATACACATTTTAAAAATTTTTATAAGTAAAGCATCTGGGAGATTTTACTGAGCATGCTGGAGAATATTTCAAAGCTTTTCAGGTAACTTTGTTAAACTTGCTCCTTCCTATTTTCATGCAAAACCCAGGAGCCTATATTATGCAGACATGATGAACATTTTATCATTCTAAAGGTGATCTGGTGCCTTTTGCACAGTACTGTATATCTGACTGTTACTGATAAACAGTATTTAAAATTATTTCACAATTGTAGTTGATTCTGTGGATCACATGAATGTGCAAGGCTAGTTGACTAATAACGACAAGATTTGATTTGAATTAAACAAATGGCGGTTAGACTTCTTCGTCTCTTTCATTACTTTGGTAGTTTAGCATGCTAGTCGCTACATTTGCTACCCTGCAAGTGGTCTACACAATTAAACATGGGCATACTGCAAGCCTACAAAATAGAATAAGGGTAAAGGACATGCCGAAACATAATTATAAACAGCCATATATATTTATGAACATCGTTATTGCCATGAAACAAAATAATTGCATAAGAGTTCACATCTTATTTGCTCAGTATTTCTGCTAGGTAGCAAGGTCACTTCTAATCTTATCTTGACAATGCACAGAGTTGAATTACTGAGCATTAATAAGTTTAGAATTTGAACTGGATCTGGGTTCAAGTCCCGCTGTCAGTGGGTTGCCATATCTATATCTATAGCAGTTCCAGCATGCTAGTAGAAGTAAAAAGCATTACCTATGGAGAATAATCAAGTAAAGTACAGATAAACAAAAAATACTTAAGTACAGTAACTGAGTATTTGTAACTTGCCACATCTGTTTACCTTTAGTCAGTTAAATCCAATAGTACTGATCGTTTATTGTCCCATTTGTTGTCTTATCAGCTATATTTATTTTATGTTTTAAAACCGCAAACACCACCATGGCCAATCAAACTGAAAACCAACCAATTTATATAATAAAATCATTTTATATAGTAAACACTGCTAAAAGTATCTTAAATCCATTGATGTACAGTGTAACTTCTGTAATTTTTTTAATATAATGTTTTGTACAAAGTGATATTTATTTTTCTTGCCAATCTCCTGCTCCTCACTCCAGTTCACTATGTGGCAGTATTGCAACAACCGCCATAAAGTAAAAAGAAGAAGCATCAATACTATTGCATAATGCGAGTATTTGCAGAAGATGGAATTAGTTTATATTTTCTGCTAAAGCCATGGTGCATTTTTTCTAAAAAGAATTCCTCAATTTTAGAGCATTTAACATAAAAAATACCAACATTCAATCAAACATCCAATATTCCCTTGGAATATTTGTTTTATTCCAAGGGATAGTACACAAATTGTTGTTGCTGCATGGCTCACAAATGAAAGAAAAATATTTTTTTCTTTTGGCACATTCAGAGCCAGTGCTCTAAGGAGTGTTATCAGAGGCCATTTGTACTTGAAACCATTTATCTATATAATGAGTTTCTGCAAGGAAAGGGTAGTTTTGACCTGCTTGTCCCTGATGAGTAATGAAATAACTGTACCTTTTATGCACACTGGTTCATTTCTATGTGACCACCTTTAAAATGTTTACACCATTTAAATGTTTTACTGAAGTTTAAGAGTCTCGTCACTATACTGTGCTCCCGAAAATGTTAATCGCTTTTACACCTCAGTTCATAAGAAATTTCCCGGTTTGACTTAAACGCCCCTCGTAGAAAGACTCACAGTTTTTATTAGATTAATTTTTTCAAGGATTTGTGATGATATGAATTGAATTGTTTTAACTTGTGTTTGTTTATGTCTTCTGTCATTCCTGTTTACTCCCTAATATCAGTGCTATGGTATTGTGGAATACTGCAGATATCAGATTTCCTTCAGGATTAATAATGATCCATCATATCTTACTTTAAAAAATCCATGCATAAAATGTAATAATTAAAATTTAATATAATAAATTAATAATGCCAGGTCCTTCATAATGACAAAAGTGATATTATTATATACAGATTGTACAGTAATGAACAAGAAAGTGTGTATGTAAATTTATTTAGTATCCACATTTTAATTTAAGATTTGCTGCAAGTCTTTGTTCACATTCAGTATATCCGATGAACACGCACTCCATTCTACAGATGGCTTGACTGTGGTGAGAAAATAGAGTAACTTATTCTCAACTTACATTTTTCACTCCATTATTATTTACTCCAAGGCAGGGTAATGAACTGAAAAATACACAAAATAAAATGCAGTAAAAAAAAAAGTGGTATTTCATATTTAAATAATATTCTGTGCAATCTTCACTGGAAATCTGAATATAAACCACTTCATCAGTAATGATGTAAAGCTGAGATACATAATGTTATCTTTATGCATGCAGGATTAATCGGACTGAAGAGGAATACACTATACTCTTCAGATCTATAAATGGGTGAGTGACTGAACTCCAGGAATAATGCTTATTTATCATCATAACTTCGCATTATATTGTACAGCTATTCATTTCTTTTCTGATAGAATCCTTTTGCCTGGTGGCGGCGCAAGCCTTTTATCATCTGGTTATGCCAAAACAGCAGGCATATTCTACAAACTTGCACTGGAGGTAAGATTGTCCAGATCTGTAGAGTTTGTTCATGGGTTTCCCATCTGATCTGGAGCAAGATGGTGTAGATTAGTGTGTAATGGTATCTCTGTGAGCTGTAAATTCACAGAACAATGCGAATGTGCTTTCCGAATGTGCAAACCCGTCTGATTACCCAAAAACGTTTCTAATTTGTTAGGCAAGAATTTGTCAGAATTAAATGTGTGATATTGGTGTGTTGACAGGCCAACTCAAAGGGAGATTATTTTCCTGTGTGGGGGACCTGCTTGGGCTTTGAGCAGCTCACACTACTGACTAGTGGAAAGTTCCTGCTGTCCCGTACTAATACCAGTGGTGTTGCTCTACCACTCATTTTCACCAAAGGTGAGTTATTGACAAAAAAAGATGCCATGTTCCCACTTTCAAGTTTTTTCTTATGAATCATCTTTCAAGCCAAAGTTAAATCTGATTACTTAAAACCTACAGGTAGCTCTATGAGTTGCTTGGGGGGGTCTACTTGTGGATGGGCCCGGGTTTAACATGCACAATTAATCATAGTTATCAATAAAAAAAATAAATTACCAGTGATACCATCCCGGTAGCTCGGACAGATTATTATTTTTTTTTTTTGGATTCCCATTCTGGATCGCTACTACAGATCTTACTGTATGACTTCCCACAGTAATCACAATTCATTTAAGTGGGAACTGGGCGTAAAGCTGGATGGTTTTGGTGTTATTTACAGTTAAAGGGGTCCCTGATGGCTAAAGGTTTTATAAAATGTGAGGCACCACCTTCACATTAACACCGCAAAACAGTATGTCTAGTCCGATCCCACAGAAAAGCCAATATAGAATAAACTGCTGAAAATGTTAATGCTGGCCACAGTTACCAGAACACCCAGTGCATTACATATTGCTGTGTATGGGGCTTAGCAGGACTCCAAATTCCCCATATCTAAATCCGACCAAGCACCCATGGGATGGGCTAGACAAAATCGTCCGATCCGAGTAAGCCCTAACCTGCAAACTTACAGAAATTAAAGTATGAGCTGCTAACATCCAGATACCATAGCACACGGGAGTCATGCCCCGTAGGGTCAGAGAGGGTCACCGTAGGTGGCACAAGGGGAACCCACACAATACACAATAAGTTTTATGGTATTAATTATATGGCTGATTGGTTTATATTGTTGATTATCCTTTCATCTGTTTTGGCTTTTGAAGTACTGCTTATAACTGAAAATCCAAAGGATCTGATGAAAAAGTGATGGATCTAAGACATTTCAGGTACATTATCTGTTGGCATGTTGATAAGACATGGTGTTGGCGTGAAAAAACTTGGCAAGACTATAGCAGACTGATCTTAAACTGCGAGGCATCACATGGTTTAGCAGTCAGTACAGCCCAGGGTAAGTAATAATTAGCCAAAAATGGAAGCATACAGAGTACAAGTGTAAAAACTCAACTCTGGTAAGTGCTTTATACGACTGTAAAGGGTTTAAATCAGGATGGTTAGAAGGTGACTGGTCAGCAGTTCAAAGCGGGTTTTTATTAATGTGTTCTTGTTTCCATAGTAACAAATCATTCACAAGGTGTTGTATGGTGGATGATCTAGGGCTAATGTAAAAAAAAAAAAAAAAACCTTGTTGAGTTAAATATAATGGTATTGTATGGTATATCATTATAATGAAAAATATGGTAAATATATCTGTACAGAGATGTTTAATTTTTATGGAGGTGAAAACTCACTGAGTCTTTAAGACGGAGGACTTTGCACTTTCTGGTAACGTGTCTTACAGTAGTAATTAAAGAGAGAGGAACGTCATTTAAAGTAACAATGTTTGAAAACAGTGGCATAATAGTCGTTAAGAAATGGATAACTAATGGTTGACAAGCTGCTGTGGTAAAAGAGGAGCAAAACACACAGGGGTACAGTATGCTGTTAAGGATACAATCAAGTTCAGTGTGTTTATTTTTACCATTATTTTCTGCTGTGCAATTTAGCATCTAAGGATAGCCGATTATTCAAGGACTTCCCAGAGGACCTGATGACATCACTGGCAAATGAACCACTCACCGAGAACTCTCATCAGTGGAGCATCACTACTGAGGTATTACACGCCTTGTGCAAATGTATTTTAGCTATATTTGGCAGAATAACATACTGTGGTATGGAACACTGGTGGTTTAAAGAATATCGCTACTAAAAACAGTGCAAGTCACTACAGTGTTTGTTTCCGCCTGGGACAGACATTCACCGGAAATGAGAAGTTGAAACAGTTTTACCAGATTCTGAGTGTAAACAAAGACGGACAAACAGAGTTCGTGTCCACAGTGGAGGGTAAGGATGTGTGTGAATTGTCTATTTAACTAACAAGATTTATTGCATTATTGATTTCATAAAGAATGTCTATTTGCACAGCGTACGATTTTCCAATTTATGGGACCCAGTGGCATCCAGAGAAAAATGCATTCGAATGGACACATGTGTACATCCCCCACTCCATCAGTGCTGTCAAAACCACTTTCTATATGGCAAATTTTTTTGTCAATGAAGGTATGGAAAGATTTAAAGTACATTATTTCAAATATGGTAAGATATATACAGGTACTAGTCATGCGCACACTGTAAAGATGTATTCGGCATATATTTTAACGCGCAGAACCACAATATAAGTTTAAACAGTCAGTCATTTAAATGATTAAACAATGATTTAAAATATTTCTTTCATGAAAACTATTTGTATAACTTGACAAATCCTTTCAAAATAAATGCATTAAAGCATGGAAGGCTTTTCACAAGGGATGTTCAATTCAAATGGAGCCTTCTGATGAAATTTCTCGTGACTGAAGGCGGAAAATCGATTAACCGTACGTCTGTGAATGATGATCCCGGCCGCGGTGGAGCCCACTGCAGTCGGCCTCGTGACACAGAGTGGAATGCCTGATCCTTGATAACTTGTGGGAACCATACACACAATCATTCATAAACACCTGATCACGCATTACAAGAACTCATCCAGAAATCACCTCGATGTTGTATTGTGTGTGTAGAAAAAGTCCTGGTTTGAATTGAACACCCCTTGTAATTTCAGAAAGGCAAACTTAGTCCCATAACTAGGGATCATTATAATATTTGAAGAAGAAACATAGCTGATGCAGAGTTGGGGGGAGGGGGGAAGAAAGATGCAAGCAAACAGTAACTGATTCTAAAAATAATAATCGAAGTGGCACCAAAGACTTTTTAACCAAAGTAGAGTTCAGTATAGGACAGCTGTCTGAAAGATGGTATTTATTCATAACTTTACGGTTGCATAAAGTATTTTGTGTGATGTATTTCACCTAGAGTATGCGCAAAAAATGGAATTCAATAAACCGAATGCATCTTTAAAATGTCACATGGTTATTTTGTATTCTCAGTTGTGTAAACCTTGCATAACAAATCACACTTGCAGTAAGAGGTTTTCTTTTCCTTCCCTGTTCTGCAGCAAGAAAAAGTCTTCACAAATTTCCCAGTCAAAAAGAGGAGCAGAATGCATTAATCTATAACTACCAGCCCACTTACACTGGAAGAAAGTCTTCATTTGAACAAGTCTACTATTTTGATTAGGTTTTTATTATACTTATCTGTTTTAATGGTGAAAATCTTTGAGCCAATATAAGGTGTGTTGTACCCACAGCATCTTAAGCACTGGATGAAAAAAAAAAGTGTTAGCTTTATTTTGTTTATTACTGAAAAGGTTTTTTTTTTATCATTGGTGTGATTGCAAGTATTCTGTTTCCATGTTTTGTTTAAAAAAAAATAAAAAAAAAATTGTGATTTGTAGGCTTGACCTAAACTGAACGCTGATTTGATGCATGTTTCCATGTTCAAAGCATTTAATCAGAATAAAATCAGGATTTTTTTAATGCACAAAGTGTTTCTGAAGTGTTAAATCTGGTGGAAATATAACAAGTATTTTTCTCCAAAACCTTCTGCATTATAAATGGCTACAAGTATTCGGTTTAATTTGGTTAGATGCTTTATGATTTATAGAACATGGAGCCAATTAATGGTGCTTCCTCTACCAGAGACCTAGTGAGTGAAGGACAGGTTGGAATGTTTACAAATTGAACAGATCACTATAGATTTACACCACCCTGTCATTAAAAAAAAAGTTCCGGTATGGACAGATTAGTCCGATTGAGATGCCGTATTATTCCACTTATTAGTGGAATATGCGATATACTGCACTACCCGTTTAAATGCACGTATTGATTCTGTGACAATAAAACACTTTGGCATTTAACTTAAAATTGAAGTGTTGAAGGAGCCCCCATTTTAAAAATTTGTGGGTTTAGTATCGGGATCAGTGCATAGTCATATCAATCATGCAATAATCGAACCTTGGTCTTCATTTCACCCATCAAAAGTTTTAAAATCATGTGAAATCCGCTGATTTTCACGGCACATCAGATGCAGGCAACTACTCGTAAAATATATCAAATGAAACATTATCATGGTTCAAATTACACTTGTGATTTATTTAATAAAAAAAATAATGCTTGTTTAGGCTTTACATTGCATGAGTAATGAATTCCTACACACTTGACAAGTGTATGTATAAGGCACAGGTTTTTAAATGACAAAAGGTGTCTAGTAACAGGTTTACACCTTCATACACGAAAACGTTTTATACATGTAGTGCAAAGTCACATCATTTCTGTATCGTTATGAAATACTATTGACCTATTGAATGATGTTTTCTAATATAGCTGATACACTGGACATCCCCTTCATCAGGAGCAACAGTACGTTCATGTAGCTTTCTAAATCAGCCGGTCACCTGACGACAGCAGCATAATTCATTAAATCAAGTAGATACAGGTGAAGAGCATTAGTTAAAAATTTGATCTCTTGGACTTTTACCGTGGCATAGTTGGCTGGTTTGAGCATTTTAGAAAGAGGATCTAGTGTTTACACAGAGTGGGGCCAAAAAACACCACCAACACCATATGTGCAAAAGGGCTGCAGGCTAAAATCTTGCTAAAGAGAAAGATCACACGAGAATACCCAGGAAGTACAGGATAAAGTAACTCGCTCTTTAAAACAATGATGAGCATGCAAAGGTATTGAAGCACTCATTAATCGCCACGCTGGCTAGTCGTGGGTGTCTGAGAGCTCATGCATGCGGAACTCACTCCGAGCAAGTACACTGAAAAGATACGGTTGGCTGACATCACATGTTTCAGAGGAAACTTGATATTGTTCGCCTTGGTAGTCGTAGCCTTGATGGGAGAGTGGCCTAATGGTGTATAGGAACTAGCTAAGACTAAATTAAAGGAGAAAATGGGAAAGATCAGGAGGAAAAAAGGATGATTATAGCCTTAATAAACTCGCTTCTACCCAGGCTGGTAATTTTCTTATGACCTTTAGTGTCAACAAAGTGTTTACACCCACACATCTGTTGCTCACTTGGTGGTTTTTGTCTTTTGCAACGTTCTCTATAAACTTTAGAGACTATTGTGTGTGAAACTCCTTAAGAGATCACCGGTTCCTGAAATACTCTCACAAACTGTGCCACAGAAAAGATCATGCAGTTTCCTCATTATGATGCCAAGTGTGAACATTTCTGCATCTGCATGAGTTTCTACACTGCGCTGCAGCCACATGACTGACCCGATTAGATAACTGCATGAATGTGTAGTGGTACCTAATAAATTGGACGAAGAGTATATATATATATATATATATATATATATATATATATATATATATATATATATATATTCAAGTAAATTAACGGTAATATGCAGTGTTTGCACCTTCAGTGGTCTACATTCTATGTCCTACTGCATACTGTACCTCACGTCTGTTCCCTTCAGTGATCCCATTTATTCAGAGCTACACTACGTCTCTCAATCAAACATCAAATCTGGAAATCTTTATTCGTGGAATTTGATGCACTCGACTCAATTGGCTGTAAATATCCCAAAAATTGCTAAACATGAAACAGCAGCGATCTAGCGACCTTTTCTTCCTCTTGACTCAAAACCCAGAACACCAGAAGGACAACATCCATTAACCATTACCTTCATAGCATTACATAATTCACAATTAAATTAGTCTATTAAAACACAGCATATATGCAGCTTGCGGTTTGTTCAGTACCAGAGATCAGCCCGAGGTCAGGCTTGGCTTGTGGCTGAAATTGGCTGAGATGTCACAGCTAGTCTTTGCGGGTGATTTTAAAGCTTCATATGGGGGACAGGGTCTGCCTCTGTGACTGGCTGAGTTCTGGATGCCAGACGTCGATAATGAAGATGAGCCTGTAGCGGTCTGCATCCTGCCACACTTCGTGCTCGAACGAATCATCGAATATCAACACCTTCCCCTCTTCCCACTCTCTGCAAGATACATGCACAGGTTGGTCAGTCAATGATGGAGAAAGAACAGAATACAGAGGTGGACAAATGTATCAAGATGACAATTGGCATGAAAATGACAATCACAAAAAATGAGAATATCATTAAAATTTGGATACACTTCTTCTCAACACTTTTGGTCGCCACTGTACATTGTTCATTCATTCTTATGTTACTCCAGCAGTCCACACTAGAACTTTCTTCTGGTTATTTTAATGTTAACTGACCGGGTCTGGTTGGTGCAGCGGATTCGGCAGCCTTTCGGGGGAATGACGAGACCTAGGTGCATGCGCAGACGGCAGTTAGTGGGTCCAGTGTGAGGCCAAACGTGTGTACCAGGCTGCATCACTGAAAACTTGATCTGAAATTGAAAGAAAGAAAGACAAGAGCAGGTGGGAGAATAATAAGCATCAAATTATTTCACTTATTTATTGATTTGTGGCTGCAAATGTACATACACACAAATACCTTTAGATTTTATTCCTTGAAGAGAAGCTATTATATAAAATTCAGTTTTTAGTCATTTCTATGCATCCACTGTGTATAATGTATAAATTAAACCTGTAAGAAAAAAAAACATTGCCTACTTTTTTTTTTCCTATTACACATGATTGTCTTAAACAAGCCAATCAGACTTCCCCTCTAATATGACCTCATATGAGGGGAAAACCTCCCCAGGCTTGTTAAACAGCTCTGCTCCGGGGCAGCCCCAATACCCATTTTACCGATTACGCGATTAAATTAAAAATTATAATAAAAAAAAAAAACATTTTTTAAACTGTATAATATGGGACCTTTAACCTTCAAACAAGACCATTAATTTATTTAATTCGGCATTTTACATTCGGGATAAAATATGACATGGCATACGGTTAGAAAAATAATCAACAGCAAGGTGGTCTGATATGAAATGGAGAGACCACACCGCGTTCCCATGAACAGCATATTCTCAAATATTTTATTCTTTTATTTATTTATTTATTTATTTAAAACCAGGATTAGACCGCACATGAGAAAGTCAGGACTGGGTTTAAAACGCATGGTATCCTTATGCATGATTGAAAGAACTCTACCTGGCCCCTCTTGCAGGTGGTGGCCTCTTTGAAACGTTCCATCAAAGCACAGGTTTTGGGAACGCTCTGACACGACGACCCAACTTTCCTTCCTGAAAGATTAGCAGTGTTTACATCTCATCACTTGTGTCACGATGATGGCACTGCGTGACACGGAATATGTCTGCTCATTAGTAAATATGGATGTGAGGAATGCTTATGATGTCAGACTGTGCATGTGTAGTACCCTGCTGCCAGAGTGTAAACTGGCCCCAGTCCCCTGTCTCTCTAAGATTTTCATCTTCAGGCAAGAAGAGCCCGGTGTTTGCGTCCAGCACGGCCAACACTTCCTCTTTAATGGTCAGCCAGTTCCGTTCCAGTGTCTACATATCCACGTATGCATGATTGGGGAAAAAAAAAAGACGACGTGTATTTCAATGAAAAATTGCTTCTTTATACATGTTTAAATGAACAGTGACAAGAACAGCAAGATACAAGCAAATGACATGAATTAGATGCTGAAGATGAAACTGGGCATTACAGTTTGTAATATCTATACATACTGCACAGTACTGTATATGTATATGTGGGTATTATATATATTATACATGTCCTGAAATTTGGACCTATGCTTTCATTAACCAATGAAGCAAATTTACTTATACAATTTACTTATAATGAAACGATGTACATTTTAAACAAAACTTTTTTCTGCATGAGCCTAGATCATACTAATTGATGCTGAAGCAGGACAGTTTTTTTTTTTTTTTGGTATTTGCTGGTACTGTATATTGTAAAGAGAATCTTCATTGTGTACTGTAATATTACATGGAGACCATTTAAAAATAGTCCCAGATTTTTTATTAAGATCATCAGGTAAAATGTGACGAGCATTAATGTTAAAAGACTAATAGAACAGGGTGAGACCAGGTTTATGCATGTTTAATTAAAACATTTCCTATACGTGCTAAATCATAAAGAAAGTCATCCAAATAATTATTTTATTATTAAATTATTATATATAATTTGTTATATATTAAGGGGTGATTCGGGGGGGGAGGGGGGAGGGTTAGGTTCAGCTCCTAATGAGAATGTAACGTGTATATACTGTTCTATTAATAAATTGTTAACAGTAATTATTATTTAATTCTTATATTATTTAAAACCAATATTAGTATTACTAGTAAAAAAAAATAGAATATAATTTTTATAATAATAAAAAGGCACAATTTTTTAAAGCAAATGCAAAATGGAGTATGTTGGCCTTAAAAGTCAATCATTTTATCGTCATCTATGGCTTTGTATAATAACAGTTCATAATGATCAATCACAGATTTGAATATCATAGCAACTTAATGTTAAAGTGCTTTGTGAACGCAGACTAAATCAGAACAGAATAGTTAGAAAGCTAAAATGATTTTAGAAAATGGTTCGTTATTATTAAAAAAAATTTTAAGGTCACGGGGCGGTCACTGCATATCGTACTGTGTATGACTGTGTACAGTATGTGACAAATAAAATTAGAATTTGAATTATTATTATATTTCTCATCGTCTTCAGGGCTGCTAAGATTACCTATAGGAATAAGCACTCCTACAAAGTGTCTAAAAATCGCCTATGAATACAAACCTTATGTTCAAGTCACTTTTAACCATAATGTGTCGAATGAGCTGATGTTTACTCTTTGAAGGTAACAGTACCGATACAGTCTAATTACCCGAACAAGGTCAGTGTATCCAGTTTCTTTGGCTGTCCACCACGGTTGAGCTCGCAGTCCTGGCACATTGTACAGCGACCGCTGCCAGACTGAGGCGAAATGACCATGTCTGTAACCAGCCTCGTACCACTCATGAGCCTCCTGCAGAAATATGCAGGCAAAATCAATACCCATCATATGTAGGATTTAAACAAACAAACAAATAAATACATGAATAAAGTGTGTGTCTTTGTTTTTTGTGGCTTACAGTCGTGTCTCCGACTCTTTGCAGTGCATCCCCAAGATGAAAATAAAATCTTCCATCATCGGTTCCTGGTGCCCCGGATTCCAAACCCTCCTGCACATGGACAGACAAGTTCAAAACACAAGTATGATATGATATGACAGTATGATTAGATATGACTGTAGGCCTCACCTTCAGGTAAGGTATGCTTTCTGCAATCTGATTTTCAGCTTTAAGGATGAATCCATAATGCACTTTGGCAAATCCATCACTGGGAGCCATAGCCAAAACCTGGAGGAGAAGCAACAAGGTGGAAATTATAATTTCATTATTTCAAAGTCAAGTCAGTTCAACTGTCAAAGTAACCATACAGCTGGTACATTACATTTTACACAATGAAATGAAGCAACGTTCCTACAGGACTGAGGCTCTACATAAAACTACATGAGACTATACACGGCTAAAATGAACATTATATAAAAGTGCATGTATAGAAGCGTTCAAACACTGCAAGAAAGTACACAATACTAAAACATAACAGGCACACTGCTGAGCAGTACGCAAAGTGTTCACTGATGAAAAGCAAAAAAAAAAAAAAAAACATCCCAGTCACATCAAAGCTGTTACCTCCTCATAGACACGCTTCGCTCCCTTGTTATCACCGATCAGAAGATGAGCTACCCCTAGATCATTCTTCAACATGATGTCTTCTGGGAAAATCTGCACAAGCCTTTCCAGGGTAACTAAAGACCCCCTTGTACGTCCTGTGAAGGAATATAATCATTTAGAACGGAACTGGAGTCGTGTACACGAGGATGCATCAGTAAGCACAAGTAGAGTACGGTACTAACCCAGGAACTGCTGTCTGTCAGCACGTCTCTTTAGCGAGGCTTTGATAAGATCCCCCGGAGCGTCTGGGAGCTCTGCTGCCTCCCTGTACGTGTTTACAGCCTTCAGGAGCATGTCGTTGCTCCGTAATTTCTCGGCCATATCGTCCTCAGCCTGGAAAACAACGAATGGTCAGAATCTTCAAACATCTGTTCTATCATATACTCGCTGCAGTTCAGTTCTGTAGTTAAACTACGTTCTGTTACCTGAGCTTTGCCATAACGACTCCTGGGACTCTGAGGATATTTCTGAACAAGAGCCTCGAAGGCATGGAGAGCTTCTTCAACTTTACCCTAAACATTAAAACCAAAAAAAATCAACTCAACTCAAATCAACAAGTCCTATTTTAGTTGAAGTTGGGGATTTTGCAAAAGTGCCTACCTTTTTACGCAGTTTTTCGGCTGCATTGATTTCAGATTTTAGCGTTTTGTCAAATTTATTGAGGAGGCTTGGCTTTTTCTTCTTAACTGTAAAAAGTCCACAATCAGACAGACAGACTTCACTTAAGCTGAACAGTGAAATACCTCTCTGCAAACCCAATTTATTTCCTTGGCAGATATAGCTGGGGTAGCTTAAACCCCCTCACCCTCTGTTTCTGGTGTACTCCCTGGGGTAGCTTCATGTGCAGACTCTGGGGTACTTTGAGGTGTCGATGTTTCAGTCACTGTCTCTTGTATCACTTCACTTGTCACTTCAGGTGCGGCTGAAGGTTCAGGCTCGAGCGTCGTCTCTGGAGCTTTATTTTCAGGTTTATCTTCTGGGGTAGATTCTATAGCAATTTATTACAGCGCCATTTTAATTTAACTCCAAACACACCAATAAATCGATAAATGTATATAAATAAAAATGTTAATTTTTTTAATAGAAATCTATTTAGTTTTAATCAAACTGAAAATGTTACATTTTAATACAAGCTTAAATAAACTTGCCTTTATTGTCATCAGGTAGGATATCCGCAACTAACATATTGGAGGACATAAAAACAAGAATAAAAACATCTAGTAACAAATACCATAATATTCAATGCAAGAATAAATTATTATTTATTATTATTTTTAAATGCAACCTACACTCCTTTTCTAGCTGTTTATAGTACGATTCTTCACCTTGGTATCTTTCTGATGCAGAGAGCTCTTCATTAAAAAAAAAAAAAAGAACCACAAATCAAACTTTGCACATCATTCCCATGACCATAGCGATAAAATTGGACCGCAGGTTTACCAGACTATCCAAAATATACATCTGCAATTACCTAATGTTTCCTCTGGTGAGGCCTCTATAACCAATTCTGAAACACACAATTTATTAGCTATAACCATAGTCAATGACAGTTATGAGCTTGATGTAACAATAATAATTATGCCTATTAATGTGTCACATGAAAACCATGGGAATTCTCACCCCCGGTGCTGTCGATGCTTTCTTGTGAATCTGAAAAAAATATGCAAAAAGTTGAACTACAACCTTAACGATAAGCGTATTGATAACAACTACAGGCTAAGTATCATGATGGTGATCTATTAACTTCAAATTTCCTCAAATAGGCGACTTTAAATTTTGACATTAACATTTTGTCACTCGTTTCAATTGATGTGTAAATTTAAAAGTATTAACTTTAAATGAAGGAGCAAAACAACAGACATCACTTACCAAAAGCTTGAAAAGAGGATGGTGCAGCTACCTTGTCTGAAAAGACATCAAAAAGTTTGAAAAGGGATAAAATGTGTCAAATTTAACACATTCTATCCCTTTTCAAACCTGGTTTGAGGTGTACAAGGGGAGTACACGTCAAACCAGGACTTGTGATGAAAATTCTCGTAAATAAACGCATTTAAAAAAAAGACTTCAAGCTCAGACCGGTGATGAGTCTCTTAGCTGCAGCTTTTTAAAAAAAGATGTACGTCCGTGAACGGCAATTCTGGTTGATGTGGCTTGGAGCCCACTGTAGTCGTTCCTGTGAACAATTAGTGAGTGGAACTCCTGATCCTTAGAGCTCGACAGATGAAGAAGAGACATGTCTGTCTTTGGGAATTGTACACACGATTATTCACGAACACCACTTACACTTTAGAGGAACTCAGCTGGGAGGTACAGCCACATTCCCTGTACAGTCCTGGCCCCGCTCCAAGCCATTTCCATCTGTTTAAAGGGGCTCCTGGGAAGCCAGCGTTTCAGATCTGGTCGTGGCTCAGGCGTACAAAGAAAACTTTCTAGATTGATGGTATCCAAGCACGAGTGAAACACTGGGATAAGTGCATTAGTGTAGCAGGGGATTATATCAAAATCCTGGTTTGACTTGAACGCGCCTCATTTTTATTACATACATACATACACATATCGATCCCCGGTGTTCTGATGAAACCTCGTAACTCAATTTTTCGCCAAAATCTTTTTTTTTCGTGTATATTAATTATTTTTAGTGCAACATGTCGCTTACTTACATGTGCTATATTTATGCTGTATTTGTCTTGGATACATTTGTACAATTTCCTTTTTTTTCATTTGCATTTCAAGTTCATTTTTTTTTCCGCTCTCCTGAAAATTCAGAACACCGACGAGATTATATATATATAAAGTTCAATAAGTATCAATAAGTATTTATACAACAGTTGATTCCACTAATGACCAGAATGAGGCTGAGCACGGTTCCAACAGTGCTTACATTTACTATAACCACATAGACTCTGTTTAACTTGTACAATTCTGCTGCCTTGTTTAAAACAATTACTACAGTATGGTTCCTCAGCATTCAACTTTTAAATCAAATTGAAAGTAAAGCTCGTCAGATGAATATAAAGGGGATCGTGATTTCACTGGAAGCACATTCAGCAGGAACTAATCAATCAAATCACGTAGGCTTGCAAGCTGTTACCTGCTCTATTACTCACTTTACAATGAGTCGTTTACAGTCAGTTCAATAAATATTCTTTTAAATTACTGTGAAATATCTTTTCGCCCCAATGCACAGAAGTTGATATTTGATCATTTGAAATGAGAAAATAAACAGTATTGACATACCTTCATTAAAGGACGAAACCGGCACAGGCTTTTCATCCTTCTCAGCTTCACTTTCTGTTTCTTTGTAGCTCTCGACTGGGGGCTTCTCTTCAGCCACAAGATCATCTGATGGATCTAGAAACAAAGAAACAAAAGGCATAACTGATGCTGCCAAATTATAGACATTTTTTAAAGGTTATGGTGTGTGTTCTTGGAAACATTTTAAAGTACAGTATATAAAATAAAGCGCTTCAATTAGTCCTTCTTGGCTGATGGCACAGAACAGAACAGTCATACAGTCCCAAAGGAATGCAGTCATATCACTCATGCTTCATCATCTTAAATCTCCTCTCATAACTCACTTTTGTCAAATTTCTCATCTGATGTGACCGTTTAAGACATCCTTCTAATAATCAAAAGGAAGCATTGAAATCCAAGTAATGCAAGCTCAATAACGATTTCCCTTCATTTCTAAACCCTCCAGCTACCAGTACCCTTTAAACATCCAAGATGTTTTACAACATAATGCATAAAATCTTTTTTTTTTTCTATTTCTATTATTAAGCACGATGGTGGGAGGAGCATCATCAATTTGGAGCGGTTTTGCTGACAGTAAAACTGGTGCATTGCACAAAATGGATGAAATAATGAAGGAGGAGTTTCTTCAGAAATCTTCAGCATAACCTCAAATCAAGACGGTTCAAACGTCAGGTCCGTCGGTCAAATTCTGCCAAGTGGAGTCAGCAAATGTAAATCCAGAATTTTGCCAGAAGCCTGTTGGACACTGAAATGGTCTGATAAATATAAAAATTTATTTCAGAAAATGCTAAATAAAGTACAAATCGTACACCAAATTCTCGAGGATTTCCTCTATTAAATATGCAAGTTATACGAGGAGGAATCAAAAGCTACCTGCAATCCGGTTATATTTCTGTTGGTATACTTTTGTTGGCTGCACTGACTTATCAGTGCTTTGCATTCAAGACTACAGTCTCCCGAGTCACTGCTGTGCAGGTGTGAAATCAATTAAACTGCGGTGTGAGCAAAATTGGACGCCCCACTTCTGATTTGCACAAAAGAAGAGCAGCGTGCAGTGATTTTTTCTTTCTTTTTTTTGTAGTCTAAGGGTGTAGCCAGTGGCGAAACAACCAACAGAAGAGCACAAACATATATAACATTTGTATAGCTGGAAACAAAATCGATAATGAACCGATACCGTTTCTGGTGACGAGACATTCATTCATCACTACGAGCCCAAGAGTAAATTGCAGTGTATGCAAGGAAACAGGCCAAGAAAAAGTTAAAAAGTCAACCATCAGCTGGAAAATTGGTGCTTACAGTTTTCTGGGCTTCTCGGGGAAAAAGGTTAAACAATCAACAATGCTCGTTACAGTGAAATGCTTACTGAACAGCTGAAGCCCAAACTTCTGAGTTAACCTCAGAGGACTCTGCAAAAACTTTATTTTGAGATGTTAAAGCATTCCCCCTATAGTCCTGATCTCGCTCCATTGGACTTTCACCCGTTTGCTCCCCTGAAAGCAGCTCTAAGAGGATGAAGATTCACTTTTTTGTAAGAAGTGAAGACAGCGATGCATTCGTGGCTCGCAGGTCGGCCTAAAACATTTCTTAATTAGGGAATATGAAAGCTTATTGACAGATGGACAAAGTGTATTGAAAAGCAAGGAGGTTATGTCGAAAAATTATGCATGTGCACAATCATTCTACCCTAGAAAAAGTACCAGATCAAAATACGGCCCAATATTGCCATGATATTTTTGTTCATGCGTGAATGTAAACTTCTCATCATAACTGCAATTCCATATCTTGACATGGATTCAGAGGGCAATGGCGAGTACATGATTCTGACTGACCAATGCACTACATACATGTCGAACAATATCTAAACGAATACAGATTATGGAATGAGAGAAAATGATTCGGACCTGTGTGGTTCATCATCCCCAAATTAACATCCTGGTTAAACATCTTAATCAAACCCTTAAACATGTTTATAAAGTTTGTCCACAATAACACTAGGAACATGAGGACAAGAGATCCTACAAGCTTTTAATGGCTTTTTCCTATTTCGGTCTACCTACCATAAGTAAAAGTCAGCTAGACTTGTTTGTGACCTTGACTGTGCCGAACAGCATCCTTATGCTTAAATTTGTTTGAAACACCTTGAAATAGCAGCCACATTATATTCCATGATATAAAAACACAAAAGTGAAATTGTGTTCTTTATTCTAGTTGTAGTCTTACCTGATGTTCTGGTAGACTTTTCCTTTCTTTCCCAGACAATTTTCTTCTTTAACCCAGAGTAATTTAGGAAAATAAAATGCATACACCATACAGTACATACCTTCTAATTCCACTGTCTTTACTGATTAGAATTTCTTTCGACAGTGTAAAACAATGCTGAAAGCATCCAAAATATGCAATAATCTACTTTGAACAGTCTGCTATTTATGCTCTGTAAAGCCTTCAAACCCTTGTAACAGCTCTTTTAATCGGTGATATCTGAGGCTGGTAACTCTAAATGAACTTCTCTGCAGCACTTCTCTGGCCTTGCCTGGGATGGTCTTCATGAGAGGCAGTTTCATCATGGTGATTGATGAATTTTACAAATGCCCTTGACAATACTGTTCTTGAAAGAACTATTCCAAGAACTAAAAGTAGCTGACCACCTTGCCTGACTGTTGTTGTAACTTAATTACATAATTCTATCCAATTCTGCATGACTGATTAGCAAACTTTTCTTCTATAAATATACAAGTTAGAGCATAATGAAGTTGCTAAAATACATTTTTAATAAAGAACAATTTTCATATTTCATAGGGACCAAAAAACAATCAGAAATGTATGAGCAAAAATAATTTCAGAAATAACTTCCATAATGAAAATAAACACTGTAATTGTCCACCTAAACATTCTATTTCAATTGCAAATTCAGATTTATATATTCCATCTTCCTGAAATGAACAGAAATATTATATAATATACATCACAGAAAATATAAACAAAAGCCGTTAAAATGGGGAAAAACACTCAAGAGCATGACAACATAGTATTAACATCAGTTACATAAACTGTCAAAATTAAATAATCGACTCTGTCAGAGATAATGTATATCTATGATATATAATAATTGACAAGAAAAGTTCTTTAATCACCATCAATGACACTCTCTTATTGTAAAATTTAAAAGAAGAAAAAAAAACTTGCTAATATCAACACTCAACACTTTACATTAAATGATACTTTAATGATAAATGATACTTTTTATATGACACAAATGTAATATGTTATTTATATACCCTTTATTTGGGTATTACCACAAATATGCACCAAAATTCCATTAAACTCCACAATACTCCAAATCTCCTGTACTCTGGACCAACCAAAGCAGAGTATGAGAATGTCAACCTCCAAGACCTGAACAGATGTCATGTACACTGCATTAGGTAGAAATGAGCAGCGTCCTCAGTCTAAAATAAACGCAGGAACATTAAAGCGTTCTAGACTGGGTGACCTCATCGTCATGGGATACTGCTCCTGTCCCGCTTGTGTAAACTGGGTTAAATCAAAGCTTAAATGGATGTACATTTATTTAACTGCTTTTCCAGACTGAAGATTTCAGAAGCCCTTTAGTGGACATTCTTTCCTCCTTCTTGTGATCTTTCCTGTCTCCAGACACTTCCTTCTTCTGTTTAGCCTTCTCACCTTCTCTCTTCGGATTTTCTTTGCTTTTGCCATGAACACCTTTCTCGACATTTTGTCCTGATGCTCTTTTTTCTTTTCCCACTTTTTCCACTATTTCTTTCGGGGTCTTCTGTTGTTTTGATGTCTTTTTTTTAGCTAAATTTTCTTTTTCCAGTCTAACTTGTTCAGATTTTTCTTTTGCTAGCCTTTCATTTACTGCTTGTTCTTTACCCAACCTTTCCTTGTCTGCTTTCTCTCCTGCTAGTTTTTCCTTTTCTGCATTCTCTTTAGCCAGTCTCTCTTTCTCTGCTTTCTCCTTCGCTAGCCTTTCCTTTTCCGCCCTCTCTTTCTCTGCTTTTTCCTTCGCTAGCCTTTCCTTTTCCGCTGTTTCTTTCTCGGCTTTCTCCTTCGCTAGCCTTTCCCTTTCTGCCCTCTCTTTCTCTAGCCTTTCCTTTTCCGCCCTCTCTTTCTCTAGCCTTTCCTTTTCCGCCCTCTCTTTCTCTAGCCTTTCCTTTTCCGCCCTCTCTTTCTCTAGCCTTTCCTTTTCCGCCCTCTCTTTCTCTAGCCTTTCCTTTTCCGCTTTCTCCTTCGCTAGCCTTTCCTTTTCCGCCCTCTCTTTCTCTAGCCTTTCCTTTTCCGCTCTCTCTTTCTCGGCTTTCTCCTTCGCTAGCCTTTCCTTTTCCGCCCTCTCTTTCTCTAGCCTTTCCTTTTCCGCTCTCTCTTTCTCGGCTTTCTCCTTCGCTAGCCTTTCCTTTTCCGCCCTCTCTTTCTCTAGCCTTTCCTTTTCCGCTCTCTCTTTCTCGGCTTTCTCCTTCGCTAGCCTTTCCTTTTCCGCTCTCTCTTTCTCGGCTTTCTCCTTCGCTAGCCTTTCCTTTTCCGCCCTCTCTTTCTCGGCTTTCTCCTTCGCTAGCCTTTCCTTTTCCGCCCTCTCTTTCTCGGCTTTCTCCTTCGCTAGCCTTTCCTTTTCCGCCCTCTCTTTCTCGGCTTTCTCCTTCTCTAGCCTTTCCTTTTCCGCCCTCTCTTTCTCGGCTTTCTCCTTCTCTAGCCTTTCCTTTTCCGCCCTCTCCTTCTCTAGACTTTCCTTTTCCGCCCTCTCCTTCTCTAGACTTTCCTTTTCCGCCCTCTCCTTCTCTAGCCTTTCCTTTTCCGCCCTCTCCTTCTCTAGCCTTTCCTTTTCCGCCCTTTCTTTTTCTGCCTTTTCTTTTGCTAGCTTTTCCTTTTCTGCCTTCTCTTTCTCAAGCCTTTCCTTTTCCACCCTTTCTTTTTCTGCCTTTTCTTTTTCTAGCCTTTCCTTTTCTGCCCTCTCTTTTTCCACCTTGTCTTTTGCTAGCCTTTCCTTTTCTGCTCTCTCTTTCTCAAGCCTTTCCTTCTCTGCTCTCTCCTTTTCTGCTTTATCTTTAGCCACCCTTTCCTTTTCTGCTCTCTCTTTCTCAGCCTGCTCTCTAGCCAACTTTTTAGCCGTTTCCTTCTCTGCCTTTTCTTTAGCTAGCTTTTCTGCTTTCTCCTTCTCTGCTTGCTCTCTTGCTAGCCTATGTTCTTCTGCATGTTCTTTAATTAGCCTTTCCTTTTCAGTCTTCTCCTTAGTGAGCCTTTCTCGCTCAGCTCTCTCCCGCTCTGCCTTCTCTTTGGCTAATCTCTCTTCAAGCTGTTTTCTTACTTTCTCTTCAAGTACTTTAGCCTGAGCTTCCTCTCTGGCTTTTTTGACAGCAAGGGTGGCTTTTCTCTCTTCTTCCTCTTGGGCCAGTATGTTTCGGACCTCATTCAGAGCTAGCTTAGCAATCTTTTTTGCCTCAATCTTCTCATGGATCATCCGAAGCTGCTCCTTTAGAGCTGCCTTCAGTTTATGCCCAATTTGTCTGGTAGAAGGTTCTAGATGAAGATGACCAAAAGGAGTTTTGAGGAGAAGATCTGGCTTATTCCATGCAAAAAGGTGATTGGCTTGTGCAATATACTATCACTTTCCCTATATGACAAAACTTGTTCACAATATTTAAGGACAATTCGCGGTTTCTTTTTTTTTTTTTTACATTTACAAGAACTACATGAATCCACACTACCAGTCAAAAATTTAGACACAACTTCTAATTCCATGGTCTTTGCTGATTTTTATTTCTTTCTAAATTATAAAACAATTCTGAGATCATTCAAAAAATACAATAACCTTTTTGAACAGTTGATGTTGAATCTTTGTTATTTATGTTAATTTATGTTATTTATGTTAAAAACCCAGTATTGTTCTAGAATGTAGAAAAGAAATCAAAACTTGGTTCCAAACTTTTGACTGGTACCACATATAAACATTTTATCCTATAAATGGGTAAAATGACATGCCAGGCATGCATCACAACTTTGTTTTTACTAGTGTGTTGTCACTGTATATTTGTAACAAGACAGTGATGGTGTAAGGGGATCTGGTGATAAACTCACTGATTGGCACGTACCTACATAAAAATATCAAACCTTAAAGAAGGTCCAATACCATCACAATGTTGGCATGGTCATTTGAGCACAATTACAGTGTCTTTTCTCATGTGTGCTGTTCTATTAAAACTAAAAACTACCAAAAACAGAATAGATAAAATCACCTGTAGTAGTAAAAATCCTTCTTGTGCACTGGTGGCCAATGATTGGAAATAAGAAATAGACCATTTGTCTTTCCTTCCTTTAATTGTTCCTGAATTTTAGTATCTCAATGCAATGAAAGAGCCAAGGACAAAGATTTCTGGGGCTCCGGGGGATCTAGATTTGATTAAATCATTAACCAGAGATTTTTAAAAGGTAAACTGCAGACAGGGAGGAATGAAGATTGCACAGGCCTATATCGTAAACATTTACAGGTCAAGCTTGTGTAGGCACTAGTCACGTAGTCCGGAAAGCTGGTTACATTCACAGACGTCAGTTATCATTAATAGCATTAATGCCCACCAAAGCACCAACACATTCCATGTTAGACCACTCGTTAACTGTGTTTACATTGACCTGAATGTTTCAATAATGATCAAAATAAAAATGCGTAAAGATGTTGATCAGAACAGCCTGACCCGATCTAGCCTGACTGCAAAGAGAGGGTGTTGTAAAACTTTGATAATCTGTTCAGTAGGTAAATATTAGATATGTAAACTCTTGTTCAGTGGCATCACTTTTATCAGAATACATATATTCTTTCTGTGCATGTTTGCCACCATGGGGGGTGTAACATTAGGTAATGTGACAAATTTCTGAAAAGGAAATCTTGCTTTAATTTCTGAGGGGAGAACAACTGTCTCACACCCGTTTTTACTTCAGACTTTCATCTTCTGGGTTTCTGGCTGAGGAAGGTGCGCCGATTGACTTAACCTTTCATACAGTACCAGTTAGAGGTTTGGATACACCTTCTAATTCAATGAGTTTGGTTTAGTGATTTATTTTCTACATTCTAGAACAATACTGGAGATTTCAAATCTATGCAATAACACATATGTAATTAAGGGTTTTTTTTTTAGTCATTTTTTTGACAGTAACAGCCAGTTGTTATTTTAAAAGACACGAAGATCAGCTGTTCCGGACCAAAACTTACATCTGCTACAGGCGAGAACAGAGTTCGGTTTACAAGCCTCAAAAATCACCAAGAACTCAGATTATAGACATTATGAAGGCTTTAAAGAGCATAAGTAGCAGACACATCTCACCATGAACTGTTCAAATATTTTTTGTCTTTAGCATTGTTTTACAATGTAGAAAGAAATAAAAAATCAGGACAGACCAGGGAATTTAGAAGGAAATTTAGAAGGTGTTTCCAAAAGTACAGTACTGGATATAGTAAAAGTGTATAACCAGTCACGGATGAGACTGAATTTTTGTAACCAATATCATATCATAGAACTTAACCTTAATGTTGAAAAAAAAAAAAATACTTCCACTACAGCTGTTATATTTCTGCTGGATTAAACGCTTCACAAAGGTTTATACACTTTGTGCATTTAAATGCGCATCTTATCGGATCAATGTCTAGATAAATAGACTCTATAATAATTATTCAATCAAAATGGAGAAATTTTATCCATGTAAACGATTAAATTATCCATGTAAACGTAGCTACTGTTTTTTTGTTTGTTTTTTGTTGCCATGCAAGCCCATTCCTGAAAATCTACCTTCCTTCAGAATTTGTTCCAAATCCAGCAGCAGTTTTGACGGTTAACTTCTGAAGGAAAATACATCTCCAGGAACATGCTAATCATCATTGAGACCTACAGTTCAATATACAATCAGAACAATCCCAACTCCACAAGCAAGATCAGCACAACCCATGCTAAGTACCTTTAATTTTCTTAAGTATCTCCTCTTTAGTCATCTCAGCTGTAGTGAGTGGGGAAGAGTAACATCATTAACATTAGCATGATTCATATCAAACATTTTAACTCTCACATGAATCCATCCATCCAGGAACCTCAGCAGTCCAACTAAGCCAATGGTGACCACTGAAAGCCAGTGGTGACAATTGTATTTATTCCCATTTTGTACAATCGTTGTAGGACCTATGGTCAACCTTCACACACTACGGGCAATTTAGAAACACCAATTAACCTAAGCCGCATGTCTTCGGGAACCCGAGAACCTGGAGGAAACACACCAAGCACGGGGAGAACATGCAAACTCCATGCCCACAGACCCGGCATGGGAATTAAACCCCGGGACCTAGAGGTGCAAGGTGACTGTGCTAACCACTAAGGCACCATGCCACCATATAACATATATACATGAGAAATACCTGCTTGCCAAAGGAATACTGGAACAATGATGAAACTAATAAGCCACTGCAATGATATGCTGAAATGCAACTTGGAATATAAATATGGACAATAGATTAAGCAAAATAAAAACCACAAAAAGTGTTAAAAAGACAATAAGCCAGGAAAACTGGTTCAATGCCATGCAGCACTGATTCTACAAGTTGCTGAAATGACCTCCATGGTATATTCGTTTTGTCTTTAGGCTAACTACTGTAGTACAGGGACGAATTTAAACCCTACAGTACCTTCACCACTGCTTACTTGGCATCCTTTTTCTTTAGGATATAGAAAGCAGAAGATCCAACAACCCAAGTGTGGTTGATTATTGTGAGATGTAATAAAATATATCATTAATGTGTCATAACAAGTGAATACAAGTAACAAAAATATATTGTTCAGCTGTGACTCAACAAGCAATTTCTTTCTTTTTTTTTTTTTTGGATTTTTTCCCCAATTTTCTCCCTAATTTAGTCGTGTCCAATTCCTCCCCGTCATTTTGGCTACTACTACCACTCAGCCAGGAGGGCCGAAGACTATCACGTGTTTCCTCCGAACCACGTGACGCCAGCCGGCCGCATCTTTTCGAACTGCTCGCTCGCGCACCGTTGGGGGCGGCGTAACACACAGCGCTGGACAGCGCTATCCGCTCCCTCCGCTGCGCGAGCTCACAGACGCCCCTGACTGGCTGTAGAGCCGTGATTAATGTCGGAGCACTATGTACCTCTCATCCCTCCCCTCTGAGAGAGCTCGGCCAATCAGCTCTCTCTAGTCCTCCGGCTGCGAGAGGTTACAGCACCACCCGGGATTCGAACTAGCGATCTCCGGATGATAGGGCGAGCGCTTTACCCACTGCGCCACTCGGAGGCTCAACAAGCAATTTCAACAACATGCCAATCTGAAAACACACAGAGACTTCTAAAATCTTAAAGAAGCTTTAAGCAGTATGCCTGAAGAACAAGACCACCACGAAAAGCCACAACAATGATAAAATGCTGCTTTCCTTAAATACCTTTGCTTGCTTTCTTTATTTTAGTGCTCGCAGAAGTTTTCACTAATCCAGAAGAGAAAAAGGTGATTAGATATGAACATCTGGCTACACGCAAGGAATTAAATCTGTCAACAAACAACAATCACTCTGTTCAGACATGAAGCCATGAGTTAAAACCAGGTTTATGCAAAACCTCATGCATGCACACAACCTCGGCACTATAAAGACACACACAAACATACATGCACTACAAAATCAACACTGCATGCAGGAGCGGGCGAAACTAATTGTGCATTCTGTTTCATTATTGTTAAAGGTAAAGCAACAATACTGTAATGTAGTAATCAGCTGTATATACAGATGGGTCCAAAAGAAATGTATACACATTTCAATATAAAAAATATACACCTCACATGATGGCATCAACAAGTGACTACTTTAAAGGAAACATAATACTACACATTGCTGCCAGTAAATAGTAAATAAATAATAACTGTTGAAGTGTGTGAACATTTTAGTGTGTGTATTTTATTCATCTACAGATAGATTACAAATAGATTACATGCTACACTTGTGTTCCTTCAATACCTTTGCTTGCAGTCTTGTCTTTTGCAGTCACAGGTGGTTTTTCTGATTTTTAAAGAAAAAAAAATGCTTTCAGATTGGAGAATAAATAATTGCACATAAGACGGACAATCATCAGCCTCGGCTGTTTTGGGGGAATAAACTGTGATAAAACAACAGGGTTTCGCTAACAGTATGTGAAACACAGAGTTTTAATAGTCACGCCAATGTCTAACATTTTTAAGAATCTAATGCCTGAGCGTATTAATATATGATGATCGTGTACAACCTGGGAGTAAACTTCATTTAATTTTAAACAATTACACAGTCAAGACTTAATTTCAAATTGTAAAAAAAAAAAAAAAAAAAAAAAGGGTCACATACACAGAAACATACACACGTGGACAAAATTGTTGGTACCCTTCGGTCAATGAAAGAAAAACTCACAGTGGTCACAGAAATAACTTTAATCTGACAAAAGTAATAATAAATAAGAATTCTATGAATGTTAACCAATGAAAGTCAGACATTGCTTTTCAACCATGCTTCAACGGAATTATAAAAAAAATAAATTAACTCATGGAACAGGCCTGGAAAAAAATGATGGCACCCCTAACTTAATAGTTTGTTGCACAACCTTTTGAGGCAATCACTGCAATCAAACGATTCCTGTAACTGTCAATGAGACTTCTGCACCTCTCTGCAGGTATTTTGGCCCACTCCTCATGAGCAAGCTGCTCCAGTTGTTTCCGGTTTGAAGGGTGCCTTTTCCAGAAAGCATGTTTCAGCTCCTTCCAAAGATGCTCAATAGGATTGAGGTCAGGGCTCATAGAAGGCCACTTTAGAATAGTCCAATGTTTTCCTCTTAGCAATTCTTGGGTGTTTTTTAGCTGTGTGTTTTGGGTGATTGTCCTGTTGCAAGACCCATGACCTGCGACTGAGACCCAGCTTTCTGACACTGGCCAGCACATTTCTCTCTAGAATCCCTTGATAGTCTTGAGATTTCATTGTACCCTGCACAGATTCAAGACACCCCGTGCCAGATGCAGCAAAGCAGCCCCAGAACAAAACAGAGCCTCCTCCATGTTTCACAGTAGGGACAGTGTTCTTTTCTTGATATGCTTCATTTTTCCATCTGTGAACATAGAGCTGATGTGCCTTGGCAAAAAGTTCCATTTTTGTCTCATCTGTCCATAGGACATTCTCCCAGAAGCTTTGTCGCTTGTCAACATGTAGTTTGGCATATTCCAGTCTGGCTTTTTTCTGATTTGTTTTCAACAATGGTGTCCTCCTTGGTCGTCTCCCATGTAGTCCACTTTGGCTGAAACAACGACGGATGGTGCGATCTGACACTGATGTTCCTTGAGCATGAAGTTGACCTTGGATCTCTTTATAAGTCTTTCTGGGCTCTTTTGTTACCATTGGGATTATCCGTCTCTTTGATTTGTCATGAATTTTCCTCGTGCGGCCACGTCCAGGGAGGTTGGCTACAGTCCCATGGATCTTAAATTTCTGAATAATATGTGCAACTGTAGTCACAGGAACATCCAGCTGCTTGGAAATGGTCTTATAGCTTTTACCTTTAACATGCTTGTCTATAATTTACTTTCGAATCTCCTGAGACAACTCTTTCCTTCGCTTCCTCTGGTCCATGTTGAGTGTGATACATACCATGTCACCAAACAACACAGTGACTACCTGGAGCCCTATATATAGGCCCACTGACTGATTACAAGATTGTAGACACCTGTGATGCTAATTAGTGGACACACCTTGAATTAACATGTCCCTTTGGTCACATTATTCTCAGTATTTTCTAGGGGTACCATAATTTATGTCCCATGTTCCATGAGTTCATTTTTTAAAATAATTCTGTTGAAGCATGGTTGAAAAGCAATGTCTGACTTTCATTGGTTAACATTCATAGAATTTTTTTAAATTATTACTTTTGTCAGATTACAGTTATTTCTGTGACCATTGTAAGTTTTTCTTTCATTGACCGAAGGGTACCAACAATTTTGTCCACGTGTGTAGCCCATATTCATGTGGTTTATGGTCGTTTTCGGTTGCTTCGGTCATCAATAATTATAATAATAATACGCACATTTAAGTTCTGCATTTTTGTGACATCATTCTCATATTCCGGCAGCAGTACAACTTACTCGTTTTAAAAGTAATGAGAACTTTGCTTCTGCAAATACAGTGTGATGTCTGAAGCCTCCCCATTAACACCCCATTAACTGGCAGAACGTCTGTATAAGCGGTTGTTTAAAAAAAAAAAGAAAAAAAAAGTGCCGTGTTGGTGTTTGGATTCCCACTGCTTGAGTTTTAAGGGTTAATTGATCACGGCTGCCAGATGGACACATTTTTAAAAAGGATCTGCAGATAAACTGGGGTGGCCCACCCAAGTATACTTTAAGATAACAATCTTATCCAAATCACACAAATATTAACCTTTTAAAGTTTATCAGTGACGATCTCTCTCTGCAATGTGGAAATTCCCAAAAACGAATTTCAATTGAAAGCAAGTTGGGGAGGGGATTGATACACAAGATTTCAATTAGAAATCAGAATTAATGTGATATTCATCCTCCATGCACTAAAGCTACAATAGGAAAAACAAAAACAAATGGATGACTATATGCTCATCTGTTCGGTTTCAAATGCAGAATAATGCAGTGTCTAATACTGGACTTGGAAAGCAAACCCTTAAAATTTTGTCTTGGAAAAGGGAAGGAACTTTTAAACAAACATGCATAATGTTATTTAATATTAACACATCATCCCGGCTTGGACTATTATCCAATATTTTAATTGGACATTTATACCCCCATATTTTTCAGATGCTAATAGACTACAGCAGTAAACACATGTAGTATAAAATTAGTTTTCACCACTAAGTCTAGAAGAAGAAGAAGAAGAAGAAGAAGAGAGAGAAAAAAAAAAACCCACATCCTCTCCAAACCTGTGAACTGACATAAAACAGTGGTCTCTCTCTGTCTCTCACACATACATGAAAATAAATAGAGAGCATTGTGGAACAGTCCATGCTATGTCACCCTTACACTGCCTCGAGTCAGCAAAACTGCAAACCCACAAGTAGCAAGCTTCTTTTATCGTTCCAGAGTCAGAAAACAAGCACATCAGCGCATTCCTCAGCAGACGACCGCATCCAAAACAACCACATACAACTTCTCTAATCGTCTTTCATTCTGCAAGTTACAATAAATACTGCCCTCTAACTTTTTGACATACCATTGACCCTCTCCACCACCTTCTCCACCTCCTCCTCCATAACCCTCTCTCCATCGCCTCCACCCTCACATGGCATCAGCACATCACACAGAAATGCCAGGCAGGTGTTTAACAAACCAGTACTGCCATCGGCTAAAGCATCATCGCTCTCACTGTGCACAGAGACAAGGCCCCTGCAAAAGCCAGGCAAGCCTATGAAGCAGGAGGAGCACAGGGTAAGAGTGGGGAACATGGCAGAACAAACATGAAAAAAAAAGCAGAACATGAAAAAAACAAAACAAAAAAAAAGCACTTAGATTTAGTTCATGTCATTTCTGCCATCTATCATTCTAGGCTGCAGCATGTGAAAGTATTTAAGTTAAACACCAGTTTAGATATCAGCATTTATCTGAAGTGTCAGCAATACATTATTTATTTATTTAATTTATTTATGCAATAGGCATAAAATCCTACACTACTGGGGCTGTAAACTGGAGGTCTGCTATCAAGATGTGAAGTCTTTTAGCGGATCATACTGAGCGCTGCTAAAATACTGTAACAGACCCAAGTTTATGGGTTCAGCCAATCGCAAGCATTTATTTAATATCAGGCAGCTTTTTGAAATACAGCCATAGTTTTATTAACTCCTGTCACTATTTCCAAACTGAACAGCTACTCATACTTTATTAACCACTACACTAATGTGCTAATGTCTCTTTACTTAAACTGCAACGCCTTATCCATTATGCATCTTCATACTGGAAGTAATGCTGTCTTTGCACTACTGTATTCTTCATCCATATTAACTACTTTTATTTCTCTATATAAATCACTTGCTACACTAATGTGAATGTGGAGTCGATAAATGTTTTTGTGTACAGTTCCCACAGACAAGCTATCCATCAATTTTCATGGATCAAGCGTGCCCCTCGCTGAATGTTCACAAAAATGACTGCAGTGGCCTCTAAGCCATCTCGAGCCATGATTTTCTCATCATCAAGCTGTGCTTGAAGTCTTCATTCTCAAGAAGTCCCGGCTTGACTTGAACACCCCTCCTACATATGTACAATCTCTTCAGTACAATTATTTGTGTACAGTGTATAAACATTATGCCCCACTACTTCTTCTGTAAATACGACACCCATAATGATGTACATGTGATTTAAAAACCCTTATAAACGCATGAGTTATTTATTGTAAATATACCGCTGGTACACATCTGGTTACACAATTTAATGTAAAAATTGAAATCTAATCTAATTACAAACAAAGAAAAACAAACAAAAAACTATTAGGGTTGATATAACAACAATAGACAGAAGAGTAGTATTAGTGCTTATTATTCACTTCAAAGTTTTAAAAAATCTATGAATATCTATTCAAGGTCTATGGTGCTAGAAGTAGCAAGTATCAATTTTTTTTTTTTTTACTACCCCTTCAGGTTAATTTTTATTTCTAGACATGAACAACTTATTGCAGTGGAATACTCCAGATATAATGCATAATGACAAATGGATTCACATACTGTACAGTAGCAGCTTTAACAAGAGCTTCAGTAACAGTGATTTGACTTATTTCGGGAAATCAGAGATGAAAGCGTGATTAGATTTAAGTGTCAGATTAAGTTGCATTTCAAAGAAGGAACTAATTGGAAAAAAAAAATTATCAGATTTTAACAACTTAATCTTGCTCCAGCCGTTAAATAGGTTTATGTGTTTATCCTGAACTCGTTAATAGGGTTCAACTTAAGAATGTTAGAACACAGTGCTATTTCTCCAATCAACAATAATACATTTCAGTAATATACTGATAATACATACTGTGTAACATCAAGCAGACAGAGTTTCTTATTATTTATATAAACCGTTTAGACGTTTGGAATTTACAGGCTGTCATGTGGGAGCACACTCGTACACAAAAATATATATAAAAACTATTAAAACTTACCCAGGATAACGTCTGTATCTTTCATATCAAAGTCACCATCAGCGTCATAAAAATGTCCTAGTGTGCCTGCAGTAGAAAAATCCTTATACTATTACACTACAACACAAACTCCCACGCATCATCAATGTACTTCTAGTGTTGCACGCATTCTTTGTTAAGCTAAAACACCATAATTACAGTGCTGTAAAAAGACAGATCTTTTTCTTTTTGGACACATCACACTTAAATCATCTAACATAAACATTAGTTAATTGTGATCTCAAAGATAAGTAAATACAAAACTTTTTTTAAATGATTTCGATTATTAAGGGAAAAATCCGATTGAGACGCTGTGGCATGGTGATAAATAGCTTGAAAACCATCCAATTCTGCTGAATTAAAACAATTCTGCAAAGAAGAGTGAGCCAAAATTCCTCATCAGTATTGTGAAAGTCTCACTGCCAGTTATCGCAAACTCTCGATTGCAGCTGTTGCCATCAATGATGGCACAACGAGTTAAGACCAAGGTAAGAGGGCAATTACTTTTTCCCATAAGGCCAGGTATGTTTGAACAGCCTTTTTTTCTGTCCTTAATAAATGAAATCATCATATAAATACTGCATTTTGTATTTTCTTTGTATTATCTTTGTTGATCAGTAAAATTTCTTTGATGTTTTAAATAATATATACGTGTGACAAAAAAAAAAAAAAAAAAAAAGGATGATGAAAGATTTGACATTTGTTTTGACAAATTGTAGAAAATCCAACATCCATGTCTCATACAAAGCGATTATCTTTCCCTCTCCCAGCCAATCGTCTGCTCCAAACTCCAGTCCAGTAGGTGGCAGTATTGCACCAGCCTCCATTAAAATCATACGCTGACCAAATGCAGGAGATGGAAGCAGCTTTGCATGCTGTGGTGTATTTTTAAAAGTTTCATAAATTTTATAGAATTTTCACTTTTGAAAGTTTACGTAAAACAGTCCAAAGAGTGTGAATCGCTTGAATTAAGTGAACTGATCAACAAAAGATCAATTAAATTGCAAGAATCTAATGATCATGAGAAACATCATTTCATTGCACTGTATACTATAGAGCTTTTTTAACCAACATAAACATTTACTATAATAAGTTTTAGACCACAAAAAAATAAGCTTCCAGTAAGCTTACACACTCCAAGCCACAGACACAGAATAAGTTTCTCAAGAACAGAAAGTGTTACATGAGGGGAAACTCAAATGTAGACGTACCCACAACGTTCTTGTATTCGACCAGGTCGAACCAGACAACAGCTACAGAAACCCAGGCACCCAACAGAGCCAACACTATGAGCCAGGTGAAGACAGAGTGTCCCTCAGACTTCTTGGATTTCTTACTGACAACAGGTTCAGCCTGGGGCTCTGTGAACAGACAGACAGAGAGACACAATGACAGGCAGATACCAGGTACTGAGACAGAGTTTGTAATCAGACCCTCAAAAGACATAGGTTATACAGGAAATTAATAACAGGAGACATTACTGGTGTAAGATAATGCAGAAATCTACTGCATGGTCATGCTTATCATGCATATCCTTTATCTACATGGTCTACCACTTTATTCCTCTTATACAGTGCTATGCAAAAGTCTTGATCCACCCCTCACAGTTTAGAAACCTATTATTACAAAGAAACTGCAACATCTTAAATGGAAGCGTATATTAATAAATAAATAAAAAATTTAAGCTAGATTTTTTAGTCAGTATGGTGATGCATGAAATGCCAGATAAAAGAATCAAGATATATCAATTGATCAAATCCCCCCCTCTCACTTCTACTAATGACCGGCCTGATCATCTCGCATCATCTAATTAAAATTCAATTGTGATCACATTTACTGTACACGCGCGTAGATTTATTTATTTATTTATTTATTTTGCATATCGCAGGTTAGGAAGCTGGGGTCAGATCACAGGGTCAGCCAGGATACAGCACCACTGCGTGTAGCGTTAAGGGCCTTGCTCAAGGGCTCAACGGTGGCTGCTTGGCTGTTCTGGGGCTTGAATCCCCAACCTTCCAATCAGTAACCCAGAGTCTTAACTGTTTGAGCTACCATCTGAACATGTTTCTCACTGCTTCATGTCTCACGAGAGATTTTTTTTGAATGCTTGAATGATTCATTGGTCACCATGTGTACTATGGTACAGGGACTGGATTGAAAGTGAGAGGCAAAAACTTGCTTAAAAAAAAAAAAAAAGGAAGCCTGGAAAACTATTCCCCTCGACTACATAAATACAAAACGCAAAATATGAAGAAATGAGGGGTGGCTCAAAACTTTTGTACAGTATACAGTAGTACATGAACAATTACAACAAGGACTACAAGATTTTCATTTAGTCAATGAGAATGTATTAAAACAAACGTGTTAATATAAAAACCGGTGCTTCAACCTGTAGTTAACAACCTTCCTCATCAATTCAGCTCACTGTCTACAAAACAGAACTGTTTTTTGTTTGTTTGTTTAATCAGTCTTGCATTATAACTGTATTACTATGTACTAATAAAGCATGACAGCTGTGAGTTGCATTTCGTGCCCACAGTGATGGGAGCACTTCCTTTTCTCACACATCAGCACTTCCTGGATGCTTTGCGCTCATCATAGTGCTACATTTGAAAGATAGTGTCAGATTATAATTAGATTTTTTTTTAAATGTCAAAAAGTATACTGACAACACTTCTCTTGATAAAAACACGTAGATGTGTCACATTCTCTCATGAGGCTGCAATTGAACGTAGATAAACAAGAGGGATTGAAAAGCAAAATAACAAGATCATATGACACGAGGGTATTGTATTCTGCTCACAAGGTCACCTGGACAAAGGCTCACCGAATTGCACACACTTTCCAGACTCGGCAGTGTTAAGAATGCAGAAACACAATGGCTGTGTCTTGAATAAGGACAGTATGGGGACAAAATTGTTGGTACCCTTCGGTCAATGAAAGAAAAACCCAATGGTCACAGAAATAACTTTAATCTGACAAAAGTAATAATAAATAAGAATTCTATGAATGTTAACCAATGAAAGTCAGACATTGCTTTTCAACCATGCTTCAACAGAATTATAAAAAAAAAATTAACTCATGGAACAGGCCTGGACAAAAATGAACATAACAGAACAACCCCAGAACATAACAGAGCCTCCTCCATGTTTCACAGTAGGGACAGTGTTCTTTTCTTGATACGCTTCATTTTTCCATCTGTGAACATAGAGTTGATGTGCCTTGGCAAAAAGTTCCATCTTTGTCTCATCTGTCCATAGGACATTCTCCCAGAAGCTTTGTGGCTTGTCAACATGTAGTTTGGCATATTCCAGTCTGGCTTTTTTTATGATTTGTTTTCAACAATGGTGTCCTCCTTGGTCGTCTCCCATGTAGTCCACTTTGCCTCAAACAACGACAGATGGTGCGATCTGACACTGATGTTCCCTGAGCATGAAGTTCACCTTGGATCTCTTTAGAAATCTTTCTGGGCTCTTTTGTTCCCATTCGGATTATCCGTCTCTTTGATTTGTCATGAATTTTCCTCGTGCGGTTACGTCCAGGGAGGTTGGCTACAGTCCCATGGATCTTAAATTTCTGAATAATATGAGCAACTGTAAGTCACAGGAACATCTAGCTGCTTGGAAATGGTCTTATAGCCTTTACCTTTAACATGCTTGTCTATAATTTTCTTTCAAATCTCCTGAGACAACTCTTTCCTTCGCTTCCTCTGGTCCATGTTGAGTGTGGTACATACCATGTCACCAAACAACACAGTGACTACCTGGAGCCCTATATATAGGCCCACTGACTGATCACAAGATTGTAGACACCTGTGATGCTAATTAGTGGACACACCTTGAATTAACATGTCCCTTTGGTCACATTATTCTCAGTATTTTCTAGGGGTACCATCATTTTTGTCCAGGCCTGTTCCATGAGTTCATTTTTTAAATAATTCCATTGAAGCATGGTTGAAAAGCAATGTCTGACTTTCATTGGTTAACATTCATAGAATTTTTAAAAATTATTACTTTTGTCAGATTAAAGTTATTTGTGTGACCATTGTGAGTTTTTCTTTCATTGACCGAAGGGTACCAACAATTTTGTCCACGTGTGTAAGCTCTAAGAAACTTGTGAGAGTGTGTTAGATCATTTTCACACACAAGATGACTTACAGATGCATGGATGCTTTTTTCCCCCCATCTGGTTAATAAATATGAGCGTTCTAGAAGCATACACAAACATCTGACACTGATATGATCAAATTTGTATTAAAGGTATGCAGAATATCAGAGTCATGATGGGTGTCCAGGATTTGTTCATTTAAACATCACACCACGTTAGTGAATCAGATCCAAATTCAATCCTCATTATGAGAGCAGGTCATTGCTAGTTATAACCGAAGAAGGATAAACATGCTTTCTTACCATCTACATGCCATCTCTTTATAAATAAGCGCGTTAGTATGAGACAACCTTCAGACTGAATTTGAAGCTACTGAAGGTTGCACCATGAGAGCCTGACCTCTTGCTCACATATACACCTTAGCCACAATTCAGCCAAGAATCAGTAACCACTCCAGCTCCAAAACACACAAACCACTGACAAGCGCCACATGTAGCAAGCGTGGTGCTCATAACAGCTCATAACATGCCAGACCAAACCATTTCTCCTGGCACATTCCCCTCATCGATCTACCTGCCATTTTGGTTCCGTCTGTGTGCGTTTCTCCCATCATACACTAAGTGCTTCAGAAGAAACCTGCAAGGGAAAGATAAACTTGTGTTTTTTTATGCTCATACGAAGCAGCAGCGGCGGCAGCATTCGCTGGCTCAGCTGCAACCCGATCTACGCTCGGCCTGTTGGGTATTTTTAGTGGTGCTGTCACCACACTTCTCTCTCCTGGGCCTCATATGGAGACGATGGACTGCGGAGTTGTCTCATGCGCATGCTCAAACTCACAACCGGGTGGGTAGAAGCCACAAAACTACACAAGGGGTCACGTAGACATGATTAATTTGGGATCCTGTAGCACTCTTTATACACTGATACAGAAAGATGACTTCCTTTCATACAATTAGGAACAAATTCAAGTAGCTATATAGTCTCTCTCGCTCTCCCATTTTCTATATCTCACACCACACACACAACTATATACAGTATATTTGTACATGTACACACCACGGTCTTAAAATATGACGAAGTTGACATGTTATTAAGCACAGATATAGAAATCGCCTTTGCTGAAGATTAGAACGTGCTAATGTCTATTCAGCTTTTAACTCCACCATAACCAGTGAGGTACTGTTCTCTCAGCACTTCTCAGTGAGGAGTTTGGGATCTTTATTTCTTTTACCTTATTTTACTGCTCATTTGAATTAAAAAGGTCAATCCCTTAGTAACTTAATAAATAAATAAATACGAATTCTGAAATAAACAAGGCTCTAAGGACGAGGTAACTGAAGTACAAGGATGAGAGAAAAACTATCTGCATTCTGGCTGTAGAATTTCTCTTAACTTTTAGAAAACACAAAAACATCATTTTTTCGTGATAATCTCCTTGCTTTTCACTTTGTCATTCACGTTGTCCATTTAATCAACAAGCTTTCGTATTCCATCAATTAAAAAAAAAAAGTTATAGGAACGACGAATGCACTGCCGTCGTCACTTGAATTCATCTTCAAGTGAATCTTCGTCCTCGGTGAAAGTCTGATGGTGCAAGATCAGGACTACAGGGAGGATGCTTTAACACCGTTTTTGCACAAAGTGTCAACAGCGTGGGCAGAAGTCTGTGGTTGTGCATCGTCATGCAAGATCACAAGGCACTTGGATAGCAGTATTAAGAAATCACTTTCCAGCTGATGGTTGACTTTGAACTATTTCTTTTTTGTTTGCCGATAGAGGATGTTTCCGTTCTATACTCACAGTGATTAATCCATGTCTCGTCACCTGTAACGATTCTCTTCAAGAAACTGGCTCCTTAGAGTATCAGCACACATTTTGTTTTTCGAAGTCTTCAATAAATAATGGCACCAGCTACACCCTCAGACATCACTGCACAATGCTCTTCTTTAGTGCAAATCACAAAGTGGGGTCATCCATTTTTGCTCACCGCAGTTACAAAAGAACTGATGGAACACACACCCACCTACACAGCAGTCACTGGGGAGACTACAGTCCATCATCACTCAGCCATCATCTATTCCATTTTATCCTGTACAGCAGGGGTGGGCAATTATTTTTCCCCAGGGGCCAAATGAGAACCAGAAAATATTGTAGAGGGCCGGATGCTTCGTCTCGTAATGCCGACTCACGTTGTACTTCATAAACACGGCGACCTGCTCTCCATAAACTAAACACACGGGTTTACCCCCGACTTCAGTAAATAAATATTTAGTAGTCCATATTTTCTTGAAACCACAGCCTTCACCGAACACCTTCCTTTTTTAGGCATGTGCAAACATTTTGAAGGGATACCATTACAATGACTTGTTGCTAATCACATGCACTCGGACTTGTTTCAGAGTACCTGTACGTAAACGACACATGCACACTGTAAACAGGTTCCAAAGTAAAAGCACTGCTGTTTTAGTCCATGCATTATGCAAGTAGGTTTTATTTTCTTAATTCCAATCAACCTTTCGCAAGCCAGTCAGAGTCGGGCCGCGGGCCGTATTTGGCCCCCGGGCCTTAAAATGCCCGAGTCTGCTGTACAGGGTCACGGAGGGGCGCACACACACATACACACACTACGTAATCACAATGCCAAAACTCGCGGTGAATCATGATGAAGCGTACTTACGGCCACCGAGAGAAACCGCGTAGGTGAGATAGGGGAATTACCGACAGCTGAGCAAGTGGCGGCGTGCGAGTTGCTGAGCTTTCCCGCTCTCTTAGCGCCAGCCAACGTTGAAAACTGCTCGTGTTCCTTTTTCACACAACACGTAAATTGCCAGATTAAAAAAAAAAAAAAAAGCCAATGCTAAAAAGTAATTTTAGCAGCACGCAAAAAAAAAAATGTCCCGCGAGTTTTGCGTCATCTGCTTGCTTTTCTATATCGGCCATTATAGCCGATATGCCGATCAAACTTCCCAAAGAAATTATCGGCCGATTATGATCGGCGACCGATCAATCGGAGCACCCGTAATTATTACCACACATGCTGACTCTAACCATCTTAAATACAGGGTGGGCCATTTATATGTATACACCTTAATAAAATGGGAATGGTTGGTGATATTAACGTCCTGTTTGTGGCACATTAGTATATGTGAGGGGACAAACTTGTCAAGATGGGTGGTGACCCTGGTGGCCATTTGGAAGTCGGCCATCTTGGATCCAACTTTTGTTTTTTCAATAGGAAGAGGGTCATGTGACACATCACACTTATTGGGAATTTCACAAGAAAAACAATGGTGTGCTTGGTTTTAACGTAACTTTATTCTTTCATGAGTTATTTACAAGTTTCTGACCACTTATAAAATGTGTTCAATGTGCTGCCCATTGTGATGGATTGTCAATGCAACCCTCTTCTCCCACTCTTCACACACTGATTGTCATGCACACTCATAACACGACCGGCACTAGGACCCGGAAGTAATACGGTCGGGTTTCAGGAAGCATAAAAGGAAACAAGATGACGCCTCACATCGCTCAGTCATTGAGTTATGCCCATGCTATCGCCGACGCCTCGCTCATCCAAACGTGAGTACTCACTTTCTTGGGTTATCGCTTCTGATTGGGTGTGTGTATTTGTGTAAACTCTTGCTCTCGCTTCTGGAGAGTTCTAAGAATAACTAGCGTGGTTATCCTGCCTACTCGCTCTACTTCCGCGTTTGGGTTTACCATCCACGCTACAGGGCTAACTGCTAAGTCTTCTGCTTCATCTCCGGTTAGTCCGTGACACTGATAGCAACACCGCAGGAGAAATGCCAGCACAGGCTTCCAGTATCCGTAGTTTCAGGTGCTGCACATCTCGTATCTTCACACCATAGGCAATTGCCTTCAGATGACCCCAAACATAAAAGTCTAAGGGGGTCAGATCAGGAGACCTTGGGGGCCATTCAACTGGCCCACGACGACCAATCCACTTTTCAGGAAACTGTTCATCTAGGAATGCTCGGACCTGACACCCATAATGTGGATTGCAATTTCAAATATCCAGTGGCCTTGAGGTTTCCATTGATGAAGAATGGCCCAACTATCTTTGTACCCCATATACCACACCATACCATCACTTTTTTTGTTCCAACAGTCTTGTGGGTTAGTGTCACACCAATAGCAGTGGTTTTGTCTCCCGATCTCCCAATAAGTTTGATGTGTCACATGACCCTCTTCCTATTGAAAAAACAAAAGTTGGATCCAAGATGGCCGACTTCCAAATGGCCACCAGGGTCACCACCCATCTTGACACGTTTGCCCCCTCACATATACTAATGTGCCACAAACAGGACGTTAATATCACCAACCATTCCCATTTTATTAAGGTGTATCCATATAAATGGCCCACCCTGTAGAACCTTTCCAGCATTTCAATTTTTAACTGTCTACAGGAATCCTAATGGCATTAGGGCCCTTAGATCGTTTCCGAGGACACTTGACCCCAAAGTCTGGTTTAATTGATCAGGGAGAACACAATCATTCTGCACTTGGGAACCGTGCTTGAGGCTACTGGAAAAGGTGAAAAGATACAGCATACACGGGCATGGATCAAATATTCAGATATTTAGCTATAGAAGCCAGTCATACCTGAGAACTCCAAAAAGTCTCAACAAGCAGCAAACTAGGTTGCAATCACAAGAAATGTCAGAAGAGATAAACACAAAACTTCGAAGACAAGTTACAGCACAATCTCATTGCTACGGCTGTCCTATTTCACAGGCACTTTCAAATAAGTCCAACAAACGAGGGCTTCTGTCTCTTGGCAGCAAAAGAGGCAATGGTGGATCCTTCGCATCCCAACCTATCCCAAGATGCTTGGTGAGACTACTGGTGAATGCAGGACCCAAGGAGCACAAGTTGAAATGCAAGTACTGTGTTTCAACTCGATTGAATAGCTAAAACAATTGTTAAAAATATTTATAAAAATTCAGGTTGTCATAAAATAAGTGTTCATACACATCATTAACCAATAGGCACCGATAGTCAAGCAGAAAGTCCAGTGCAGCTGTGAAGGTTGTTAGACGATAGAAGCAGCACTTCACGTCGGGATTATAAGGGTGGAAAGACCTGGTGACAAAAATAGGAAATCCTTCATAGATCAATCTCGTTTCAGTTCAGCATTTTGCCATCTACACAGATAGCAAAGGTCACAAGCCTGCGAAAGACTGTGTACATCACTTTCTTCAAAGGCTGCACTATTAATAGACAACTATTGACTCCAAACTAAAAGAAATTGAATCAGTGGTGAACCTTACCAGAACTCTCTAGACTACAGAAATGTCCATGGGAGAATTGCAAAGTGAAACCCCCTGGCAATCGAGAGGAACATAAAGGACTGTCTCTGGTTTGTTAAAAAAAAAAAACAAAAAAAAAAACAGTGATGACCCCAAAGCTTTATGAAATAACATTCCATGGACTGATGCATCAAGAGTGAACATATTTGGAAGTCTTTAGTACTGTTATATTCAGCTTTAAGCTAGCTCGATATTCAATAAGATGAACAATATAACAACAGTTGTCATGGTCGAGTGCAGATACTTAGGTACTCAGACACACAGGGCGTGAGTGGCTCTCCATAACTGATGGAACCATGAAGTCTGCTGTTGATCAGAAAATACAAAACGATGATATCCACTTGTTCATTTCTGATAACTCATGTGTAGGGGGGTTGTTCACCAATGCAATGATCCTAAGCACAAAAGCAATTCCACACCTGAATAGCTCAAAATAAACAAAATTAAAGTGTTCTGCAGTGGTCTAGTCAAAGGCATGGCTCGGACCCCTCCGGGATTCTGTTGCAGACTGATCTACAGGTATCAGTTGCATTTGGTTGGAGTTGATGCTAAGGGGGCAATTATTACACGTATTTACACAGACAATCTATAGGTCACATAACGTTTTCTTCAATAAATTAAATGATCATTTAAAAACCAGTTTCTCATTTTTATATTAGCTGTTGCAATAAGAGTTGACACACGTAGTGGCTTTAAATAGAGGAACTCAGGAAGCGAGCAATTACTTCTTCACAGCACATATTTCCAGTGTTCATTTCCTGGTATGCATACATGCAGATGTGTTAAACATCTCAGAAGAATACAACTTGTACATGTTCATGAAAATCCCAAACATCTGAGCTCACTGGTCAAGCATGGTAGGGGTTGTGTCCTGGGCTTGCATGGCTGCTTCTGGAACAAACTCAATGATCTATTGAGAGTAGAATGAATTCAGAAGTCTGGAGAAATGTTGTCTACCAGTTTACTGAGCAATGCATGTAATCTAATTTGAAGGAACTTAAACATGGAGCAGGACAACAGCCCCAAACACACTGCCAGCCCAACAAGACACGTCATCAGAGAAACAAGTGGAAAGTATTAGACTGGCTGAGTCTATCACTAAACCTTTAACCCAAATAAGCATGCATTTCAGTTCCTGAAAGTGAGGCTAAAAAGAGAATGCCCCAAAACAAAAACAAAATGACCGACCGGGGTATTACAAGCAACTATATATGTATATATTAACAGATATGCAAAGTATTAAGAGTTATTTACTTTAAGACAATCTGTTCCTATAATTGTGCTATTGTTTATATAATAGTGATATAAAGGAGTATAAAAATAAATAAATAAATAAATAAATAAATAAATAAATAAAAAAGGCATTTGATGAAAGTGTAGAAAGTGAAAAGCTGTGTAGAGGTCAGACACCATGTCTATGATTATTATCTCTTTCATTATCTCTTCACAGCACTATCTATTCTACTGTATAGTTACTGTACTGCACATATTCACTATATTCTTAGTATAGAGGAAGAATCTCTAAAAGGCGACTGCGGTCCGGATATGGACAGACTTGATCGTTCTATCTGGACCCCGATACTTTTCAGAAAAATTAGAATAATTAATATACCACTGATCCAGCACATTTTTTAATAACTTTGTTATTATTTGTCCTTGAGGTGGGTGCGACTATACGCATCATTAAACAGAGCCAATCAACACAATAGTTTACCGTGTACAGATAGAGTGTGAGGATGGTAATGAACCAAATGCCCTTCTTTCACAAATTTTCCCCTATATAAATCGCTACAAAAATATATATTACAACATAATTTTATATCTTTATTATGCTCAAATATTATATTACTATTATAATGAGTCCCTAGATACGTGACAACCTTAGCAACCATTAATGAAATCCTAACATACAGTACTAAATACACATTTGACGCATTTATGTTGATCTAAACTAAAATAATTAACTGTTTTTCATCGGTATGTGTTTATGTAATAATTTTGATATACTGTACATCATGTATATTTTTATATAGTTTTACAATAAAAATTCTTAAAATATTGTTATATTTCAAATAATAATTTAATTATTTTATACATGGTCACATTTAACCTACAGCACAGAAAATATATATACATTTTTTCACATATTCCAGTTAGGAAGCTGGGGTCAGAGTGCAGGGTCTGCCAAGATGTGAAAACAATGATGAATATATTAATGTACAATATTTATTTGGTGTAAACATTTTTGAATTACATAAACCCCTGCTAAATAAATGTGCCACAAAAGGAAGAATGACGATAAAGGGCCAATTTTTCATTAATGAACTCAATGGCGGTCACGTGACTAGGTCTCATTATAATAGTGATGTACTACTTAATAATAACCATATAAATGTTTGTTGTAATAATACGCATAATATTTGATAGAGATCATGTATGTCAGAGCAACAAGGGTCGTTTCATATTAATTTACAACCCTAATGTATACAGCCTAATGTATTCGGCTAAGTTCAAACTGTTCACATGTTTAATGCAGTTACTGAAAATTTACAATAAATAATTACTGGAATGCTATGGAAATGTTAAATTGCTGGTTTTTTTTGTTTTGTTTTGTTTTGTTTTGTTTTATATGGACTGCACGGATATCTGAATTCTAACACAAATTGAAGTTTTAATCTCGTCTCAAAGAATATTTAATTGATTGATTATTAATTTTATTCCAGGACCTACAGCATATAGTATTTACTGCATTTCCTGGGTATAAACATTTATTTAACCTGCACTTTCTAAGTTGCACAACTCCAGTATTTACACTGATGTAACATACACTACTACTGGCACTTCTGGCACATGCTAAACTGCATTCTATCTATCTATCTATCTATCTATCTATCTTATGGAGGATTTTGGAGACTAGACAGCACTTGGGTGTGTTTAAAAACTTTATAACGACTATTACTTTATAGTGAATATAATTGTTCTGCCAACTGCTTGACTTTCAATGAAACACCACTATGCCAGGAGATCTTCATTTCTATTTAAAAAGGGACTAACAAGTGTTAACTGAGTTACAGATCATGGGTTTTGTGGTTATTGCATGTAGGTCGCTGCAAAACAAGGTGCGCATTGCACAATACACACTTCTTTGCTTTCATTTTGTGAAACCTGACACTGAATCAGAAAGAAGTAACACAGCTCATGTATTTAAAAAGTGCCCCCAACTCTGTCTTTAGTGCTCTATATGAGCATCCTCCCGTTTACACGTTACTTGTGTAACACAGACACACATTGCACAAGCGCAGTTACCTTTTCTCGTCTGTTTGCGTGCAGGTTTCTTGTGGCCCATGGCAGAGACGGCGGGATGCAGCAGTTCACCCAAAAACACCTAACTTTAACCCTTATTTAAGATATCCACCCGCCTGTGCTGGATAAAAATCACAGTCAATCAAGATACACAAGCAGCGTCCGAAACTCTGTGTTTCCGCGTGGAGTTGATAAATGGAGCGTTCCTCCAATGTCTAGCGGGATAAACGGCGCTCGCGAAGCTTGTAGCCAATCAGCGCTCGGATCTTGTCTTCGAGAGCGAACCGTGTGCATCGCCGCGCCTGTGAGCCCGCCCACTGTTGGAACGTGCGTAACGTGGCAAACTTGAGAACTCAGACAGTTTTTCTCGCGAGATCTCTGGCTCTAATTAAATTCCCCGGGAATAGGGAGAAAAACTTGTTTTCTTCAAAGGATTTTTTTTTTTGGCGTAGAGTTATGTAAGTGACTTAAACACTGACTGTTGTTGTGATTGTAACCTCAGCAGTCTTGCCCTGAATCGTTTTCTCCACACCGTTAGGACAATAGATATACCAATTCCACCTGCCATAACATTTAATTCTATTCATTACTTCCTTATCTACATCCTGTCAGTGTTTCACAAAGCACAAGTACACAATGCATGTTTGAAGTCCTCAAAACTGGAAACCCCCTAGGTTTGAGAATCTATTTGTCAGTAACAGGATATTATTGCATCTCACTCATTCACTCATTGTTTATACTGTATACAGGATCACGGGGAGCCAGGAACATATCCCAGGAGACGGGTTACACCCTGGATAGGGTGCCAATCAATCACAGGACACACGGACACACACATGTTTGTGAATACCGTGTGTGGTTCCGTCCACGTGCCACCCAGGCAACGGATTGTATCTTGGGGGTTGGATCTTGCTCAAGGGTTCAGGGGTCCAATAGTCGCAACCTGGCAGCATTGGGGCTCGAACCGGGGACCTCCTAGTCAGCAGTTCAACACCTTAACCAAAGTAGTTGCGGTTTTCTCAACATTTTTAAACATATACTGTTCAGAAGAAGCCAAAATTTAAAAGGAATTGTAAAACTATGTAAAATTGCTGCAACAAATATAAACAAAGAAATTTGAAGGGAAAAAAGTTATTTAAAACTTTAACAATAACCTAAAGCCTTTTGAGATTAACGGCAGAAAAATTGTGTCTTTTTTCTCTTAAATTTGTTTGCTGCAGCAATTGTGCATCATTTTAAAATTGTGGCTTTCTCCAAACAATACATGTTTAAAAAAAAAAACGTTGAGAAAAATTGTACTACTTTGACTAATTAATAGATATCAAATATCAAAGATACAAAGAGAAAAAATCAAGTAAGAAGCTTCCTAGTGTTTACATAAAGTTGGACAGAAGAGAATAAATAAATACTAAATAAGAAATCAGAAATTCATTATATTGTATCTTCCGTATGGCCATCAGAAAAATGTATTTGAGTCCTGAGGGTTTTTTTTTCTCATAATTTTGAAATTTTTCTTCATAATTCTGATTTTTAGCAAAGATTCTGACATTTCAATTTTCACACAATTCTGACCTTTTTTTGAGAATCAGAAATTTGAAAATCTGAGAATCTCAAGGGGGAAAAAAACAAACTCAGAACTCCAATACATTTTTATGGTGGCCCCAATCCTCTTACGTACTTCTGTATTAATAAAAATACACTTTAATCAATTATTTATCTTTTTTTTTTTTTTTTTTACATTTTTATTTAGATGGAAATATCAAAACACAAAGACATCATCCATAGACAATATGCAATGTTATAATCCTGAACATGCTACAGTAAATAAATAGATGTTTAATGCTATCTTCATATTATTCACTAAGCTTAAAATTAATCAACACTGAATTATGATGATTCATTTAAATCAAGAAAAAAAAGAACAGAAAAGATGTCAACACTTCTATACAGTAAGATCTTGTAAAAACTAAGCTCATCTTCACATACTGTATATGTTTAATTTCAGCTCATATCAACACAGTTCACTGGGATGACTGAAAGGAAACCTGATTTATAAAGAATAGGTTACTAAAAACACATATAATTCACTTATTTAAAGGAGTCTAATATATTTACACTGTCATGTTGTTGCAATTTTACAATTACTTTATGTTTGTTGCAGCAATTGTGCATAGGTTTAAAAATCCTTTTGAATTGTGGCTTCTTCTGTACAGTATGTGTTGAGAAAAATGTGACTACTTATGTGTAAAATGTGACGAATTAGTAAAAATAAAAGAGAGGGAAAAAAACCTAAGCAAGCATTTTACTAGTGTTTGCGGATAGTCGGGCAAAGAAAACGTCAACTTTAAATAAGAAATATGAAAATGAAGCAGCAAAGCAGATAAAGCCCCTTTTAACTGACATTTCATTGAAGTTGTCATTTGAGTTCTGAGAATGATTCAGCATTGAAAAACACATTTGTTTGCACATTTTACATAAAGGGATTCATTAGCAATGAAGGAGAGAAATACTGTGGAAAAAGAGAAATGTCTTATTTTTCATTTCTTGGATTAAATTGCTAAAAAGCGCAACCAGTGTGCACGTGTACGCCACTTTGTCTAAGCTGTAGTGCACGCGGAAGCAAGCCCATTCTGAGCGTAATCCATATTACACCTCAGGAATTGAGTGGTCCATTAGAGATTTCACAATGCTGTTGCACATCCTGTGAAGAGAAAAGAAATAAAGCAATATGAAATATAATTTTAAAAAATACCTTTTTTCGGGGGGATATTTGGAGTGTTTCTGATTAACCACTTTTTCTGCAGTCCCTCATTTTTACCTTTTCATCATGTGTTCAAAGATGACCACTGGCATCACAGTTACAGTCACAACATTCCCACTAGTGTTGAGGATGTCTGAAACTTGAGAGTCCTGACAAAAACAAGAAAATAAATGTAAAAAAAAAAACCGAGGCATTTATCTATCACGTTTTAGAAATATGATGAAAATATTGCAATATATGTAGCTTCATTACTTTTCCAGAAAGTAAAACTCTCTAACAAGGACGCTGGACATTCTCCAAAGAGACACTAAATATGATTCCACCATTTGGAAGAAGACCTAAATACATTAATAACTCTTATAATGGTTTCGCATTTATTCAGCTGTAATCTAACCTCAGCCACGTAAAAGAAACACAGAAAGAGAGAAGGTAAAGAGAGAGTTTCACCTTCAATCCAATCACATTCTGTCCATTGATTTCACAGATCTGATGGTCGGTGAGCAGTCCATTGCGTGCTGCAGAGCTGTCCTTCACTATGGATGTAATTCTGCCTTTCTTAAACAAGAAACCAAGCTGCCCGCTCATGTCTTTATGCAGAGTGACAGCACGCTCCATTGGCCTGCACAGTGACAGAGAAAACAGCTTGCTGACTTGAACTCATTATGACCTTAGTGGAGCCATTCGGCAAGAGAAGTTAAGAACGTTATGTTGTTTAAATCCCACGACTTAAATATTCTATAGGAATTTTAACTCACTCATCGTCTATACCGCTTTATCCTGTATTGAGTGTCGCAGGGGGCCTGGAGCCTATCCCAGGAGTTTTGCTGTAGGCAGGAGCTGGGGTACACCCTGGACCGTGTGCCAATCCATCGCAGGGCACACACACATACACATACTCATTCACATACTATGCGTAAATTGAGAATGCCAATTAGACTAATCTGCAGGTCTTTGAACTGTGGGAGGAAACCACGCACGGGGAGAACATGCAAACTGCATGCACACAGAGACGGGAATCGACCCCGGACCCTGGAGGTGCAAGGCGACAGTGCTAACCCTAATTACAAAATTGAAAAAAGTAAAACTTTTTTATTTATTTGTTACAGCCCATACACTGCCTTAGTGGAATCTTTTTGAATTTTGTTGAATGAACAGGAAGATAAGGTATTCTTGCCAAAATTCTATTGGTCGTAGTGCAAAATTAACCTGTTCAACGCATTACAGTACCTGACTTGATATGACAAGCCATATTGTTCACTCACATGGGGTTAACAAATATACAAGCATGTACATACAGTATAACATTATTATTGCCAAAGAAAATATCAATATTACCTACACAACATGACCACGGTGTCCTCATTCCACCATGTTGTTCTCTATAGCATACTACACCTTTACAAAATAGTGCGGAAATGGAAAAAACGGTTTGCTTGCAAATGCATCGTAAAGCAGTTTCACCTCTTTTTTGAGTACGGAATTTCATGCTGTTCATGGAGCGAAAGTACCAGTCGAAAGTTTGGACACACCTTCTAATTTAATGTTATTTCTTTTCTATGATTCTAGATTCTTTTCTATATTCTAGAACAATAGTGGAGATTTTAAAACTATGAAATATTACATATTGGAATACATAATGGAATTATGAAGTTAAGTTACAACAACAACAACAACAACAGCAGTCAGTTGTTTTTTTTAAGACATGAAGGTCAGCTAGTCTGGAATAGTTCTTGCAAGAACAGTATTGTCAAGTGCATTTGCAAAACCCATCAAGCACCATAATGAAACTGGCTCAGCATTGTTGTACAATGTAAAAATACATGAAAATCAGGAAAGACCATTGAATTAGAAGGTGTGTCCAAACTTTTGACTGGTACTGTACATTTAGACTCATGATCGGATCTGCATTGGATGTTAAAATATCCAGTTCCTGGAAACGTTATCAATAATTCAGGTGAGGCAGTGTCGTTCTTATGAATAAAACATTTATGTATTGTATTGACTACTAGATACCCTAAACTACCATGTTCTGTCTTTAAGATAAGCATCATGTGTGTACCTGTCTCGTACAGCGAGTGTTATTCTTTCGGGATTGGCATTCTTCAAAACTTTGTGTGCACGGTCACTGGTCCAGCCAGCACACGACTCTCCATTGATCTGTAGGATCTGATCACCAAAGCGAAGCCCTGCTAATGCTGCTGCAGTGTTCACTTGTACAAGCTGTACAAACACCCCCTAAATAACAGATGGCAAAGCAATCAAGCCAAAAATAGGCAGTAATTTAAGACAATATAGATATTTTTCGTTTCTAAATGATTCAAAAGAGCATGAAATAAGCTGTCGCCAGTAATATTACAATCATATTACAATTACAGTCAGGTTGACTTTATTGCACTTTACATTCATGTACAAGAAGCCAGAATCCAGCAACACAAGGAAAAATCATCAGATTCAGGTCAATAGCTTCAAATAGCATTGACATCAAACATCAGAACAAAGGAAATTAGTGATAATTGTGACCATCTGCATGACATATTTGTTACAGTACTGCCAGAAGGGCTGGTCTGAGGATTTCAGGAACTATTGATCTCCTAGAATTTTCACTCACAACAGTATCTCAAGTTTGCAAAGAATCCTGCGTGCATCTTAGAACACACAAGATGTTAACCCTTAAATTGGATGGGCTACAACAACAGAAGATTACATTAGGCTTCGCTCCTGTTGGTTGGAGTTGACTCCCAGATCAGGATTTTTTTTTTTTATTCTGATGTTTGATGTTATCATTACCTGAAGCTCTTGACCTGCATCTGCATGACTGTATGTAGGAGGCTATATGATTGGCTGATTGGATAACTGTGATGTGTAAGTGTTCCTAATAAATTGAATATTAGTGAGTGTATTTAGTGAAAATATTTTTTTACTTTGGTCTTAAATTGCAAGCATGTGTTAATAAGGTAAGAGTCATTGTTGGGCTATTACTAATGTTTTACTCTTGTCAGGTTTTTTTTTTTTTTTTTTTTTTTTTTAGTGCTGCACAATTAATTGCATATAAATCGAAATCTCGATATGACAAAAGGCTGCAATTTATTACAGGTAATAATATTTATGTAGAACTTCAATCATTTAAGAGTTTGTTTTATTTTTAAATACTTTTGATGTTTAATAATTGCAATGTGTTTTTTTTTCATAACCTTCTTCTTCTCATTATTATAATATAATAATAATAATAATAATAATAATAATAATAATAATAATAGTAGTCGCATTAGTAATCATATTGGCAGTAGAATTAGTAATAGTAGTAGTAGTAATATGAATCTGAAGTCTTCTGGTTAAATAATCACTTAAGATAGTAAAATAAAAGCTTCTATAACTGCCAGCAGGACATAATCATACATAAAGTTCTGTAATGTTACAAACGGAATGTGTTAGGGAAGTCTGGTGTCTTACATTGTCTATGGCTTTGAGACGGAGGCCAATCTTGCCATCCATGTCTTTACAGAGCACCACCTCTCTAACGCCCTGCCGAATCTCAGCCCTCTTCACTCCTATATCATTGCCAGTTACAGGAGCGACGGCCCAATTTGTGCCCGACGAATGAACACTGAGAGCCTATGAACGACAGAAAAAACACACCGCTATGGACTCTGCATTTATTTGCAGCACATCAAATAAATAATACTGTAGATACATGACCACAGAGGCAAAAAAAAAAACTTACTCCACTAGTTTGCTCTGGAACTGTGGTAGAAAAGGCTTTTATTGCCTCAATATTAAGATTTAGACCCATAAATTCGCTCAGCTGAGGATACAAACCTCCAGAGGCATCTGTCCACACAAACACAGAAATATTTAGATTTATGAATCTCATAAAGTACATACTCACTCATTAACAGTTATTATACAAGGGGTGGCCCACAAGTCTGGCTCCATATGTATATATTCTTTTATGAAATATGATGATTTTTTAACTCAGTAGTCGATCAGAATCAGAATCAGGCCACAATAATTGTTGCACTAAGAGAGGAAATCATCTTTGCATGTAACAACATCAGTTCTGATGCATTAGTGAATGTTTGATGTTCCTGTATTTAGTGTATACACAAGTTCTGCAAGGTCAATGATTCTAAAAGGTGATCAATTTGAAATCCATTTGGTGGTCAGTTCCAGCATTTGCTTCATTTGCTCCAATTTGGCGGTTAATTTAGGCATATCATAATTTTAAGGATTCAGATTTTTGGGCCACCCTGTACACTGAGAAGTGCTCAGCATCTGACCTGTTCCAATTTCCTCCACTTTTGCCCCCGTATGGGCGGGGCTATATTGATAGTGGGCGTGATCAGCGAGTGCCAAGGGCGGGGCTTTGGATGGACTGGCAGTAGGGGTATTCTGCGCCTGCATCAGAGATGAGATGAAGTACGCTTTTCATTTTAAAGCCCATGTTGCATATGCCGAGGTTAAATCACAATCACAACAAACATCAGTCATACCTGAATAAATTTATCCACCTTCAGGTCTTCTAAAGACGGATACAGTGACATGATCGGTCTCCTGTTTCTTGTTGCGCTGTAGATATCAGTTACCTGGATACACACACACACACACACACACACACACACAAACAAACACATATCAGACTACTATGGTGCATACAAATATAGTGATTAATAGTAAACATAATGATGATCTGTCCGATCCTGAACTGATAGCTCGAAGACAGAAGGCTTGTTTGGACCCGCATCCCTTCATCATCCATCATCCATCCATCCATCCATGCACGCATACAGAATGACGTCACAGCCCCAGCGACAAGGAAACAATCTGTTTATTTCCTATACACAGCTCTTCAGAATGATCATAGGCACCAGTAAAATGTTTTGTTTTTTTGAAATCGTAAACAAAAGTGCACATGTAGCTGTGAAGAGGAGAGGATGAGGCAACACCTAGAACAATTTCGCAATGCGAAAACCGCTTGCAGGCATTCTCCTGGTAACACGCACTTCACACGGCGTTCACACACATGTAATGATGGATGATGCAGGACGCGTTTGTTTTTTGCGATCGGGATGATGAAATCCATCCCAAGACTCACCTTGATGATGATGATGATGATGCTGTGATGGCTTCAGACTGTGTTCTATACAGCACAGTACATGCACCAAAATGGTGCAACTAGGTTGCGCGCTGTCCTCCGTTGCCGTTCGGAAAGCCGATACTAATCGTGATCCTGATGAGTCTTGACCTTCTGCGTCTCAGATGATGAGCTGACCACGTGGTATCAAACGCACGCATACACCCCAGCAGTGCACTGTGTGAGCATCATCACTTCAAACTGTTGTTCCCCAACATTACATCTCTGTACACTAGGACTCAGTCATCATCTTCATCATGTTCTCTGTAGCTTAAGAGTAGTGACATTACATTTTACATAGCACTTCATAACACTTTAATGCATACTACATAATACAGTTTATGTTTATACACTTCTTACTTTTCATGCTCTTCATTTTTTATTTATATTTCTACTTCAATTTATTTTATTGTAAAATGCAGATATTTGATATTTTATTCTTTTCCATTAACATTTTGCTTCCTTACTTCTTTTTATCCTTTTCAAGGTCAAAAAACAGTCATGTAAGCGTTTCCCTGCATATCATATGGTTTTGTATAAACAAAAAGTTATAATTTATCATTTGTAATTGAATGAATAAAAATATTAATTAAAAAAAAAATATATATATATATATATATATATATATATATATATATTATTATATATTTTAAATGTATTAAAAAATTTCATTACAAAATTATTAATCTTTATATGTTTTTTTATACAAAACCATACACAGTATGATATGCAGGAAACATATATTTATAATATATTTATTTGTGATAAATATAGAATTAATTAGGAAAAAAATAATTATTTGAGGGAATACATTGTTATTCCAGAAAACACAACATCTGTCATAAAGACTTATTTGGGCACATGCTATTAACTGTAGTACGGCAAAAAAAAAGTTTTAATAATAATAAGTTTGAATAATGTTAATTAAAGTCATGCATAAATTGGGAAAACTTGCCATTGATTGCGCTTTGCTGTATCCGCATTCCTCACACTAGGGGGCGGTGCGACACAATCGGCATCAGTTTCATGACTTACTCATGACTTTCTGGGCCACTTATGCCTTAAAAATTCCACCCTGCCAGATCTCTACACAATCTCTATCGAATATTATATAACAACATAAATTCATATATTTATTATTATTATCAAATATGATATTACTATCATAATGAGCCCTAGTCATGTTAAAAGACCATTCATATTATTGTAATATAATATTTATTTTGTGGCACATTTATTTTGCAGGGGTTCATCGTGTAATACCAGATCATGCAAGATCAGATCAAAATAAATGCGTCCAAAAATGAATTTAATATGCCCATATTTAATTAATGGGTTCGATTCCCACCTCAATGTCTCTGTGTGTGGAGTTTCTCCCTGTGCTAAGTGGGTTTCCTCCATGTACTCTGGTTTCCTCCCACAGTCCAAAGACATGCAGATTAGGCTAATTGCCTGTAGTGTGTAAATGAGTGTGTGGATGTTGACTGGGGAGGTTCTACCACTGTTGTGAAAATAGGAATTAATACAATAGTTATCATTGGGCTCCATGGTCCTTAGTACAGAGGCTACTGTAAGACAAAAGACTCTGCTAACAACCATTTATCAATTAGTTTTACACATAGGGCCGGTGGGTTTGAACAGCTTTCATTTTGTGCATGAAAGCTGTGCATGTGTGCCTTGCAAAAGTATTCATACCCCTGCAAAAATTGGGACTTGAGGCTCACCTTCCAGCAGGATAACAACCCGAAGCAAACCAGAGCTACAAAGATCAATTTAAGTCAAAGTATATTCATGCGTTAGAATGGCCCAGGCAAAGTCCAGACCACAAATCCAATTGAGAATCTGTAGTAATATTTGAAAAATGCTGTCCACTGTAATTGCAGTGAAAAGTGTTTCTACAAAGTATTGATTGAATACAAATGCGTGCCACACTTTCCAGATTTTTATTTGTAAAACATTTTAAAAAACATTTATCATTTTTCCTTTCACTTCATAATCACTGTAGGTACCACGTTGTGTTGGTCTGTCGCATAAAATCCCCAAAAATACATTTACATTTGTTGTTGTTACATGACAAAATGTGGAAAAGTTCAAGGGGAATGAATACTTTTGCAGTGCACTGTACTGTATACACATACTGAGGTGTAATTTTCCTGAACAATATTGGCCTACCTCTGCTGCAGGAACTACAGTACTGTCACCTAGTGGTTGTATATATATAGTTTTCTTTTTGCCAAGAATCTGTAAATAATCTTTTGCTTAAGAAAAATTTAGTACTTCATATATACATTACGGATTTACAAATTTTATTTGATGTCTCCATGGTATTAACATGGATTTATTCCAAAAACCGGCACACAAAAAATACTGTGCATGAATAAAATTTCAATAATGTGTTTATTTATTAGCAAAATAAACAAGACATACAGTACATATATACTGTACATGAAAAAAGCATGTAGACATTTTAAATACAATAAAAAAAAATAAAAACCATTTTAATAATAAAAAAAAGTAAAAAAAAAAAAAGGTAATAGAAGCAATACTACTGCACCTCTCATTGTTAAAGTATGCACTCTGGTTTACAACGACAACAAAAAAGTTTTTTTTTACATTCCACCAAGAGACTAATATAGTGTTTTAATGCAACATGCTCTTTACAGACATTCATTGTGCACATTTAATTTTAAAACTGATACATAAAGCACAATCAGTGAAGGGCAAGCATTTCTAAATGCAGTAAAAAATAAAGTTTCATATGAAAGCTGACAAACACCCAACTACACATTTATACAATATTAAACCAGCTGTAATTCAATTTACATTCAGTAAACAGTTTATTAAGTACACTAACAGTTATTAACTACTCTTAATAGTTCCTAATAAACAACATAATTTGCTACTACAGTTAATGAGCTGTACCTGAAGAGGAAATGATTAACCTGTAGGAATGTAAAAGAAATGTCAACAAGCCCCTAAGCATAGCAGAGACAGAAATTAGCTACCATCCTGGCCAAACGTCACCAGAGAATAGATTTGTTCTGTTTATAGAGTTTGCAAGCAGATATTTGTACAGTAGATTGTGTAGTTTGCAAGCAGAACACCCTTAGTATAGTAATGGATTAACAACCCGAGAGTACGACAGTATTTGACTTTAAAGTGTAGTTACTTTTATACCTTATAATACCTTAAAAGTACACATCATTTTCTTCACATTAAACATGGAGCCACTGTTTCATTTCAAACCCTTCTTGCTTAAGTAATAGAAAAAGTCCCAGCAGCTTACAACACTTTTTCACTGGCTACTGTAGGTATACCTAATAAAAAGGCCTAATAATGTATACTGTATCAGTAAATCTGAACGAATGCTCTTTTAAGTTTCCGTCACATTTTTTGGCTTAAAACATGGAATGTTTTTGTTTAGCAGTCATCATTAGCACCTCTCTTCTGGGATTTCCCTGTGTCCCTGTTTGCTCTTGCTCTATACCTTAGTAATACATCTTGCTCAGGTGGCAGGATGCCCAGTCCAGCGCGGGTGCGGTCTGGCGATAGTGTGTCATGAGGCTCAATGATTTCTAAATCGTAGTGCCAGAGTGCCAGCATGAGAAATTGCTTTAATTCGTTCATGGCGAAGAAACGACCAGGGCACTTACTGGCACCGGAACCAAATGGCACAAGGTAATGCTTCAGTTGTCGGCCATTTTTAAAGAACTGACTCTGCCTTTGACCTTCCTCATCCAAGAACCGGTCATACTTAAACTCCTGCAATTGCATGAAAATTGCATCAGAAGTAAAAAATGGTTATGTGCACCTTTCAGTGAAAACCTTAATGAAGAAAAGTAACAGCAGCTGTACTGAAATGATTGAAATGTACACGTACAATATACATAAGAGTTCAACTATGCAAGAATGTAATGTAAGTATTTACGAGTATTCAAAGTATTTACCAGTGGGTTCGGGTAGATGTCCGGGTCTAGGTGTATGAGTCGGGGGTAGAGAGCGATGTAATCTCCTTTCCTAATAGCTGCCTCTTGACCTGAGTCCAGTGTCAGAATAAAGTCATCGCTTGCAACTCGGATCATAATGGAAGCACTTGATAGACGTAGAGCTTCATTGATAATGCTCTCTGCAAAGAGTGTAAAACCACACTTATTGATTTAGTTCAAATATGATACTCATGATTTACTTCTAAACACTTTTGAGTCACCATATTATTCATGGTATTTTGTCAGCAGGCTGGGTTATATAATGGAGTACTAAAAGTTATGCAAAACATGAATCATAAAAGAAATTCCAGGGTTCAGCATGGGCACTCTGACTGGTCCTCGACTGCACAGCCTCATACAGTATGCAACAAGCACAAGCTGTGAATGTGCAGACACATTTCTATCATGGCTGGCATAAATTGTTTTGTTTGTTTTGTTCAATTTGTGCTACAGTAGGTCCTTTAGAGAGCCTCCAAACTTCCCAGATCCCAATCCGATCATGCACATATGGAATGCACCTGTCAGACAAGTCCAATCTATAGAGTCCCCATCCTGCAACCCACAGCACCCAAAGAATCTGCTGCTAACATCCTGGTGCCTCGGATCTTGTAGTGTCATTCCCTAAGGGGCTACAGAGCCACGCCAGTGGCACAAGGAGAACCCAAACTCTAGGCGGTTTTAATGTTATGGCAGATCGGTCTATTATAACTACAATTATGAACTTAAATGTTGTAAAAACATAAAATGAAACTAAAAAGTACCAGCAGGATGACTATAACAAGAACACTGTGACTGATTCTCTGGAAAACAAGACCTTTTTTTAATTTGCCCAATGATATTTTCTCTTTCAGTTGAAAGTCCTGAAATTCATTCCAGGCAGCAGGAATGCCTTATACTTTCCCAGATTCAGTTTGAGTCTTTGAAGAAGACAATAGTTTCAAGATCTCACATAATATTGGGAAACAAAAACTGGGTTCATAAAAGCAGATAAATAAGGCAGCAACAACTTTGCAATTGCATTTTAAACAAAATTCACAAATGATAAATTCTTACACAGCATCCATTGATAAAATTCAAAGAACTGGAATAAACAGTGCCAGTGAAAAAAAGGTTATGCACAGGAGGCCCACAAATCACATAAATCAATGGAACTTTGGACATTAGAACCTGCTAAATATGTGATTTTAAACCTAGTTTTTTTTTTTTGTGGTAAAAAACAAAACAAAAACATGAGTTTAAATTGATCAAATAAATGTTTCTTGTAGCCTCCCAAAAGTACACTCAACGGAACCTTATCATCAGCAAAAAGAAAACATACTTTCTTTTGTAGTAGTCCTTTTGTTTAAAGAAATTATAAATAAACCTAGACCAACACCCAAACCCTGAGGAACCCCATGTGACACATTAATCCTATCAAACACTGAACTACGTTCTTACGGCTAGTAAGATAGCTTTGAAAGCAGCAGACTGCCTGATGAGACAGGCCTCTTTATCCCCCCAAAGGATAGAATGGTCTACATTGTCAGATGAATTCCTACAATCAATAAACAGTGCTGCACTGTATTGTTTATTATCATGTGACTCAATGAGATCATTTAGAAACTTGAAACATTTAGAAACTTAGGCACAGATGTTCCTAAAACCAGCCTGAAAACCTTATAAAATGTCATTTGAGTCTAAAGGCTCAATTTGCTGTTCACTTATTAATTCAGCACTTTTAGCTACGGTTATTGGCCTAGAATTTTCATAATTGAAAGATCTCCTCTTTTTATATGGGGAACCATAAAGTCAGATCTTAAAACCAAGTCTTGAAAAGGTTTAGAGTTAAGCTTTTTTTTATTTTAAGAATACTAACATCTATAACTGAAAAGGGGATTTAAGCTGAACCTATTTGTCATGCCATTATGGAAATTCTCACCCTTTCCCACCTTTAAAGTTGAAAATGTCGAAATAAAAAGACCTGTTGATATAAAGTCCTGGTTAAAACACTCAAGAAAACATTGCTTATCAGTTATCTTTTGGATAAGATATGGGCACCATCAGAAATATGTGACTAGAATGCCTTATCAACTGGATTACCTGCGGTAGATTTCAAAGCTCCTTAGAACTTTCTTGGATCGTTTAAGATTTTTGTAGTAAAAAAAAGAAAATCCAGTTATTTTGTAGTAATTCAGCATTAAACCACTGTGTCTTTACAATAATTGCAACAACCCCTTAAAAAATCGTTCCAAGCCAACTCCATCCATTATAACTTATCATACACCACACATCATATTATCATATATCTCAAGGAACCTTGGACACAAGCCAGAGGACACCATGGATGGGGTGCCAACCCATCATGTGGCACAATCATATACTGTAGCAATTCCAGCCTGGGCATGTCTTTGGCCTCTGAGAAGAGTTCACAGTACGCGAAGGAACCCGAAGGCTTGAAGCTGAGTTATAACAGCTTCTTTGTTTCTTATCATTTCTATGCAAGTGCTCTGTAAGTACATTGGAACATCAGTATCATCTACCTCCTATATTCAATCTGGTCTTTGTCTATCTTAGCGTGCTCTTGGACTTTTCAGAATTCAATTCTGCCTACACAAAGTCAGCATGTTGAAACATTTGGCCTACTGTGTATATACCACACGAATCATATGGCTTAAGTAAGAAACATTTCAGGACATTACTTTGTCTCTAAATGTACTTTACTCCCGTCCTCTATGCGACTAAAAAAAACCCAAGGTGATCTTTTTTTATAATCTACAAAAGAAAAGTCACATCTTACTCTATTCATTCCTTACTTCCATACAAAATTGTTATTGTACATTTTTATTTGTTATGTAATATACAGATTAATAATTCCTGGCTGCTGTAGCAATAAACCAGAAAGTGTTAAAAAATAAACATTACTTAAGTGTTTTTTGTCATAACCCAGGGTGGAAAGCAGAAACTGCCTACGGTTTATGATGTTATATTGGTCGCACAAATAAAAGTCCATTTTATCCATATAATCTTTTTATATTTTTAGTTGTTTGCTTTCCCATTGCTACAGAAATACTAGTGAGTCTTTCATTCATAACACTATACTTAGTATTAGCGTATACAGTAGTTTCAGCTCGCAAGACTGTTTTTATCAATGAACATAAAATCCTTTTGAAGCATTTTAAAGTATATGCATAATGGCCTCGCCATCTTCTAATATTTAAAAATTTGAATATATTGGGTTTTATGTTGCTACATTATATAATTAAATAAAGTTTATTTAAGATAAGGAATTGCTTTTTCATCACATTTTTTGGGGGGTAAACTTGGTGACAGCCTTTTACACATGACAGACATATCACAAACATTCCATTCAGTTATAATGACCCACTAGAGGTCAAGCAGTCTTAACATCAATAGAAATTGAACCAAAACATTGTTATGGGAGAAAGCCCAAAGTGTTCTTGCTCTCCCGCTTTCTCCCATTAGGAGATATGACAGTAAAACAACATCTGAAATGGACATTTTGATTATAATCCAGGGACACCCTTCCTGATACAACCCTCCCGTTTTCTTGTTTATCTGGGCTTGGGACCAATATTAAGGGTGTTCGGCAACTCCAGTGGCTAAGAAGCGATCTCAGGCCTTCCACCTGGCAAACCTACTACTGATCCACCGATGCCATGTCCAAGAGAGGATTACGAATAATAATACCTACCAAGCACAGTCATGGATTCCAGCTGCTCTTTGGACAGGCTGATTGGTCTGTCATTTTGGAACTGTGCCAAGATCAAGTCTGCTTCTTTACGAGCCGCTGCAAAAGCTTCTGGATTTCTGAGAGAACAGAAACGCTGTCAAAAATGAATTCAAACAATTACACCTGTAATTATTAGTCAGTAGTGTGTTTGCTACCTCAGTGTATAGTAGAGACTCCAAAAAGCAGCAGGGAGTGTGTTGGCCTGTGAAGCCCAGAGCATGCAGACGTGTGTGCGTGCTTTCCCCGTCTCGTCCAGGTGCATGAGATCGAAGGCGTCCATCCTGCGCTGGATCAGTTCCGAAATGCACATCCTGTGATGAAGCTCGCTGTGCAGCAGTCCCTTAGCTAATGATTCTCTCGCTCTCCATGCACGCCTACACAGAGCGATAGGCACGCCAGCCGCCATTGCAGGAAAAGCCCCGTCAAATGCCAAGAAGTCCTTCTTCACCTTCTGCAAGCATGTAACAAAAGCTTCTGCCTGAAGAAGATCTGCCTTCTTACCAAAAAGTGTGAGGAAACCAGCCTCAAACATGATGCGTGTAGTCAAGCTCTGTAATCCGTCCTCTTTCCAAGTATCTCCAGGTGGCAAGCAGTTCTGGAACACAGTATGCAGATTGCCTAGCATGTTCTGGCTTAGGTGGTGAAGAGGTTGACCTTGTAACGTTTGTCTGAAGAGCAAGTGCACTTCTCGGTAGCTTTCGCTTAACAGAGGAGACGTAAAATCAGCATGACCAAACACCTGCAAAACAACAAATGGTCATATTACTGAAAATGTAAAATGTCTAATATCTAGTGTGTGCACTTATGGTGCAGGTAACAGAAAAAGGGTAACTCACTTAATGTCATATTAGTTTAAAAACAGAAGGGTTGAAAATCCTCAAAAAAAGCACCATGATCAAATAATCTCTTAAATCAGCAATAAGAAAAGGTTATTTTGACGGAAACACTTCCTGTGCACACCTCAAACCTGGGGGTGGTGTTTCGGTGAACCCTTTATTAGCATTACAAAGAAACACAGTTTGGTAAAAGTACAGGAGGTGACATCATTAAAGGTTATAATTAACTTGCAAAGGAATTCTTTTCAAATTTAACACTGCTCATGAATCCTTTTTCAAATCTGCCATGCGCCATCATAGTACTGTATGTGTGCCTCACCCGCTGAGAGAAATTCATGGCGAATTTGTGAAAGTCGAGGTTTTTCCCTTGACGCATCACCACGGGGAAAGAGAACGGATCAGTGATGAATGTGAAATGCTTCCACGCAAGCTGGCATGTAAAGATGTCTCCATACTTCCGTTGAGCTGCTTGCAGAAAGCCTAGTGGGTTTTTACCATAGTCTAGGATTACGCCCAAAAAAGGCAAACCTTTTACCAGTGGAGGTTCATTCACTCGCCTGCAAACAGAAATACATTTCTGATTTTAATCAACAAGAAAACAGAATTCTCACAACAAAACACATTCTGAATGAGACGACAAACTTCTACTGAGCGAATTCCCACAAGTAATGGAATCCAGATGTTTGCAGAATTGGAACAGCTGTAATTGATACTTGGTCATCACGTTTGCCAGAAGTACTAAAGATTACAAGAACTTTTAATATATTTCATATGACCAAATAATCCCCATTGGACTAGAATCAAAATTAGCATCTAGTTTCCCAGGAAGACTGAGTGTGACGTGGAAATAGACATATTGAGCTTTCAGATATGATTTATTTCAATATTTGCATAATCAGCTTTAATCCAGCTCCTGAATTCTATGAATATTTCTTCAAACCAAGGAGTCTATGTGACAGAATGTCATCCCCCTAATGAAACACACTACATATTGTCGGGAGTTCCATGAATGCCTGAATGCATAACACTCCTCATTTCCCCAACTCACATTCAGAACATGTTCAAGAACAGATTCATTAAGTGATATTACACATAATACACTTGAATGTATTTGTAGGCAAACAGATCAATTAAAAAAAAAAAAGGTTAAAAAGAAATGTTACAATTTTGAGCTTTCTCTTTCTCTTTTCTCATGCCTGAAAGATGTCCTGAAGAACATACCTTGTCCTATATCCATAAGCTGTCAATAACAAGAACAACACACCAATGACGAGAAAGGCAACAAGAATCCATGTAGCCATGCTTAAGCTCTATGCGTTTACTCCCACTTTCTCTTCCTTGTTTGCTCCTCTTCCTTCTGTCCCATCTGGCTCCTTTTAACCCTCTACAAGCCCCTCCTGCTCAGTGTAGGAGGGGCATTATTGCATCCTGTGTGCTGCCTCTGTTTCAGCTCAAATAAACCACCCATTTTTATAAAAGGTCTCTTATCTCTTTAAGTCCGAGTGGAAGCTATGCTCCTTGTTCTTAAAGAAACAGTATTCTAAACAATTGATATAAAGCCAGACCAGGTGGACTGACAGATAAAGAATAAGGTAGATCATGTAGATGTGGAGATTGTCCAATGTGGCAGCTAAAGACTGGAATAAAACCTAGAACCTAGAACTCACAATCTCTAGGTGTTAGGGGGGAATTCAAGTATTTTGTGCCACTTGGCATCAAGTTTTTTGCATACAGTAGCTCTGAGAAAACTTCAAGAGACAGTTACGCGATAAAATCCCAGATGATCGGCAATTACAGAAATATTCAATCAAACCTGTTTTGTATCAACAATCGCACCAGATAACTATGATCATACACCCATAAAGATGGCTGATATGAACCTTATCCAAAGCTGGATCTGCATAATTTCATTCACTGATGCAGGCGATTGGCTGAACAAGTAACAGATTGACCGCAAAATGAGATAAATCTGTTTTAGCAGTTTTGAGAAACGGGTTTTTTTTTCCAAATCAAGCAAGAAGAAGAACAAGAAGCACTCATAGAAAATAATTTGTATTGATGTTCTTTGAGTCATAAGATGTAAAAAAGTTTCATTGTCAAATATTTCATCAGAATTGTTACGGTTATGGAAATTTTTTTTTTTTTTTTTGATTTTTCCCCAATTTTTCTCCCTAATTTAGTCGTGTCCAATTCCTCCCCGTCACTAGGGGGCTCCACATTAAGGCTACTACTACCACTCAGCCGGGAGGGCCGAAGACTATCACGTGTTTCCTCCGAACCACGTGACGCCAGCCGACCGCATCTTTTCGAACTGCTCGCTCGCGCACCGTTGGGGGCGGCGTAACACACTCGGAGGACAGCGCTATCCGCTCCCTCCGCTGCGCGAGCTCACAGACGCCCCTGACTGGCTGTAGAGCCGTGATTAATGTCGGAGCACTATGTACCTCTCATCCCTCCCCTCTGAGAGAGCTCGGCCAATCAGCTCTCTCTAGACCTCCGGCTGCGAGAGGTTACAGCACCACCCGGGATTCGAACTAGCGATCTCCGGATGATAGGGCGAGCGCTTTTTACCACTGCGCCACTCCATCTCCCAGAGTTTTGGCACAATGGATAAATGCAGGTGTGTTTGTGGTTATTTAAGAATGAAGTTTAGTATCAATAGCACGGCTGAATTCATATAAAAAATACAGCACACTCATGCGTTTATTGTGATTTTTAGTGAGTCAGACAGAAAGTACTGTACTGGCAAGGGATTTTTTAAAGAAAAAATTGGGTTTAATACACTATTTAAAAAAAACTTTTGTTGTTCATTTATGAAGTTCATGACATCATCAGCCTCCTCTACCAGTTTCAGTTTTACTTCAGTACTTGATGACAGTGCCTTATTATACTACAGGGATGTACTGTTTAACATCCACACATTGAATACGCATCAACCAATCACGCGTCTGTTAGCCGTCTCCTAAGGTTACAACATTACAAGGGTAAAAGACAGAGCCAGAAGTGTCTCTGCTTTATTTTCTTTTGAAAATATTACCATAAGTGCATCAGGTTAAAAAATGCAGCAAAGCTAGCATGTTACCAACCGAAGCTGGTAGATCATGCTTATTGATAATATTTGCTGATGTGAACAGATACTGTAGATGTTGATTAACAAAAGTTACATCGCATAATGTTGAAGGTAAACTAAATGAACATGTCTGGGTCTGTTTTCATGTTCCTCATGAGGTGGTCAAACTATGGTATTTAAGTTTCATTCCTCATTCTTTCAGCATTACAATCCTTTTGTTATATGCAATTATTTAGAATTATCTGTAGCCAAAGGCTTTCATATGCAGGGTTTGTGCCAAAGCTGTGACGCACAGTTTACTCTGGTGCAGGCAGGGGCATGTGTTGATGTGTCACTAGATGTAATGTGTCATGGAGTGTTGGGTGTTGCAAAAAAAAACAAAATGCAACTTTCTTGCACACACACACACCCACACACACCCACACACACACTGCATGTGAATGTGTAATCTGATCCCTCGGTTTATAAATCACTGATTTAAAGAACTGATTGTTCTGGAATAATGGAGAACCACTGCAATTAAATATTTAACAGTTATTTAAAACGAGGTAATCTAATTGGACGAGAGCATGCAGTAAGTTATGACACAGGTGTCTGACCAATCGTTGATTACAACAGTCGGTCACCAGCATGGGTAGAAGTAGGTCGGTACAATCTGCAGTACTGAAAAGAGCGGAGAGCAGCTACTTGCAAAAACAAACATTCATAACTCGAAGCACTTTCAGCAAGAAAATAAATCTAAAAACATTGTCATTTTAAATAACACTTTTTTTTCTTTTTTCTTTTTTTTAATGATTGCTCCGAAGTCATTCTAAATTGCAGCTGAAATGTCTATATTAACGGCTAACACGAGCTACAAGGCTAATGAGCTTGTAACATAAGACTGAATCCCAAGTCCCTTGCTAACCCCTGGTCAACGGCACTACTTGTGTGTCTGCAGCTTATCACACTGAACTTGAGGAACAAGGTGAGATTCATACTGGATTAGGTGCCAACTCACTGCAGGGCACAAGCACTCAAACACCCAATCATACACTGTGGGAAAGCTGGAAACTGTGGAAAGAAACCAGAGTATGCTGAGGAAACCTAGCAAACACGGGGAAAACATATAAATTTCACATACACAGACTGGAGGGTAGGATCGAACCCACAACCCTGGAGATGCAGGACCAAGCCCTGTATAAAGTCATATACAAAAATATATCTCCTTTTTCATGCTTAATATTCCATAGGGTCACCCTTAATTTTAGGAACTTTAAGCTATTTATGACACATTATATGAACAAAAGTTTTTGGCCAAACCTGTATCCCAATACATATACTACTATACAGTATCTGGAGTTGTTCCCCCTGTTGCAGCTACAACAGCTTCCCCTGTTCTTGGAAGGCTGTCCACAAGATTTAGAAGTGTTTTTCCTGGAAATTCGTATGTATTCATTCTGTAGAGCATTTATGAGATCAGGCACATAAAGTCCTGGCTCGCAATCTCCGTTCCAGTGCATCCCAAAAGTGCTCAATGGGGTTGAGGTCAGGGCTAGTCAAATATTTCCACATTGAACTAATGAAACCATGTCTTTACAGTCCTTGCTTTGTGCATAGTTGTGTTGGAATAGAAAAGGGTCTTCCCCAAACTGTTGCAACAAACTTGGAAGCATAGCATTGTCCATAATGTCTTGGTATACTGAAGCATTAAGATTGCCCTTCACTGGGGATAAGGGGCCTAATTGAAACAACTGTGTTCAATGATTACCAGTTTGGTCCAAAAACTCTTGTGCATTTTAGTGTCCATGAAGCGAAACAATGCAAGTGAAAAAGAAATGTTAATTGCCGCAAATGCGACAATGAAAGCTTGAAAATTTTGTCATCCGTAAGTGTCATGTCTATCAGACATATTTTTTAATTTTGTTAATTTAAATGTATTACCGCCTGTTACACATCAGATTACCCATTAAGAATACTGATCATATACTGTATATAAAAACAAAACAAAAAAAACCCCCACTGAACACCTTTAAGGCTGCAGTGATTACAGGATGATCTGGATTCAGGTCTACAAAGAGAACGCAAATGGGTGTGAGTGCAGGTTTTCATTTAGATCAAGTATTTATTTATTTGATCCTGGCCTTCAATAGACAATATCAGGTGTGGCTTCTTTTTTGGTTGAAATGAAAACCCGTACCTACTGTGCATTGTGCTTTCTGGATAAGACATGGACATTCTTTGTGTAATTTACAGTCACTCTTAAATTACGCTGTCTAATGAATTATCCCAGGTAAACAGCAACAGCACAGTTCCTCTCTATTTCAGTCTTAATACAAATGTCAAACCTGGATTTCTAGTAATACATAAATACTAGACCACAGTGGAATACAAAACAAATCACCTGATGAGTAAGGAAACTGTTTAATTACATTTAAATGACAAATCTCTCTGTATAATCATTGCCTCTTTGTCTAATATATAATCTGATGCATATACTGAACATCTCATTGCTTTCAAGTTGAACTTTTGGTTCTTTTAGTGCTTCGCAGCCCGGTTAAACAAACACACACGGGCGCGCGCGCCCACACAGGAGCGCGCGCGAAGTCCGACTGATCTTACCTTGTCCTCGAGCCACACACTCTAAACAACAGGAAACACACACCGACCAGGAGAAAGACAGCGAGAATCCATGTAGCCATGCCTCAACTCTTGTTCTCGATGTCTCCTCTCTGGTTTCCTCTCTCCCTTTCTTCCGTCCCAGCTCGCTGTTTTTCCTCACTTTGGGTCAGGGTTGCTACTCAGCTGTGCGACTAGGTGGCGCTGTATCTCTCAGGAATGCGCTTCTAGTATACTGTCGGCCAAAAAACAGTATTGATGATGATGATGATGATGATGATTATTATTATTATGAAATGTCTGTGTCAAACAATCTACTTCTGAAATATATGCAACAAGGAAGTGTAATCATGCTTTCGTAAACTTTTCAAATGGCTAACTTCAGCTGTTTTGGAGAGATGATTCTATGCGCCCAATAAAATGGCCATTTCTTTGAGCTTTAAACAATAATAATTTAGACTGCAAATTATTCCTATTTCTTTATGAGAATTGTTACTAAAATTGGTGTAAGCTGCTAGAAGGATAAAACATTCCAGAAACTTCTAGAAGCATAAAGCATTCCGGATTAAGGATTTCCCCCCAAATTGCTGACAACAATGGTTTTATTTAAATGCAACAAATTAGACACAACTTGTTGCTATGTGGACATAAAACATAGAAAACTATAGTTTATTCTGGTAAAACTGCCCAATAATTATTGTTAATATTAAAATTGCAGGGCTGCCCCAGGCATGAGAGATGGTTTTTGATATAAGCTTAAAAAGCATAAAAATCTGTAGTGTCTGTGATCATGTCAAATTCATCTTGAAATATCTTAACAGTTTTGAATTTTAGAAAGATACTCTTTTCATGTCTTTTCATGTGAAATCTAAATTGGCCAAGTTTCATCTGAATGACATTTAAGATCTTTGAAAGCTTTGAATAATAATAATAATAATAATAATAATAATAATAATAATAATAATAATAAAAGGCACTACATAAATTAGCAAATGCTTCTTTTTATCTTTATAAAAAATATAAATGTGTATACATATTTACAAAAAAAAGCATATATAGAGAGATAAAAAGCATTAAGTATTATGAAAAATTGTGCTATATGATCCTATCTGAAAATTCACTTTTTTCACCTAGAAGAGACACTTTATTTTAAGCACCAATGCCATGTTTTGACTCCATGCACACACCCAAGGTAGGAATCAGACCCTGGAGGTGTGAGGCCTTATTGCTAAGCACTAAGGCACCATGCTGCCTATTCAGACATTTGGAAGAACACAGATATACTCATACTGTAATCTTTATAACTACATAAAAATGTAATTGTTATATGCTGTAAACTAGCAGCACATGTTAACAAAAACACGTGTTGTACTACCCGCTCACTTGCACATTCTACATTCTCTTTTCCACTTAAGATTCATTTATTTGTCAAATGTATCTTAGAGCACATTGAAAATAATTTTTTCACATATCTGTTCAGAGTGCAGCATCAGCCAGGATACAGCGCCTACCAAGGACGAGGAAAACATGAAAACTCCACTCACACAGACCCGAAGGTGCCAATCAAAGCCTTGGAGGTGAAATTCTATAGTGCTAACAACTAAGTGTTATACTACTCAATTTTATTACATATGTATTATTATACTTGTAAGGTGATGACTATGCTGCATACATTTGTCTTTTGCCCATTTCTCACCCTTTTTTTTCCTTAACTGGACACATTTGGCTTTGACCTTATTATTATTGGACATGCAGGTATGTAGCCTGGTTATATATTATTCTTAACAACACAAAATAGAAGCATGAAAAGTTCTTGCAAAAGACAAAGACAGAGCTTTTACTTGCTCCCTTGGCAGCAGGGATTTTCGTGGGGATACCTAAGGTGACGTTCACTTGTCACCTCCCTCCCGATCCCACCCCCCCTTGGGCTCTGTGCCCCCTTCTAACCTAATTATTGTGAATACTGAATGTATTTACAGCTTTTTTTTGAAAAAAAAAAGATAATTATAACACATTCTTATAAAGATGAGAAGAGAAGAGAGAAGAGAAGAGAAGAGAAGAGAAGAGAAGAGAAGATGAGATCATGTAAGAAAACTGATAAAGCTAGTTAGGCTCCATTTATTTATTTTATGACATATTGAACTATATGGGGTGGCACGTTGGCGTAGTTATTAGTACTGTCGCCTTGCACGTTCATCCTCGGGGTCTGCGTGCATGGAGTTTGCATGTTCGCCCCATGCTTGGTTGGATTCTTTCAGGTACTCCAGTTTACTCCAGTCCAAAGACATGCAGGTAAGGCTGACTGCTGTTCCCAAATTGCCCGTGGTGTGTGAATGAGCATGTGAGTGTATGTATTTGTACATATGTTCGCCCTGTGATGGATTGTGATGTGTTGTACCCCTAAGTCTCCTGGGATAGGCTTCAGGTCCCCCATGGCAATGAGACAATGAGAAATTGAGTGAGTGAGTTAAATATGTGGCCAAAATTATGTAGATATCTGATTATCCCACCTATATGGTTCTTACTCCAAACTACTGCCACAATATTGAAAGCAAACATTAGCCTAGAACAGGACTTAAGAGCTCCAAATGTGTTCCAACATGGCAGTGCCCCTAGCCATCAAGCAAGGTCCATAAAGATATGGTATGCAAAGGTGGTTGTGGCAAAACACAAGTGTTCTGCCTAAACCCCAAAGAACCTTTATGAGATGACCTGAATAACCGACCTCACTAATGCTCATGTCTGACCTCAGTAATGCTTTTTGCAGCTGAATAGCCCCCTCAAAATCCAGTTAAAAGCCTTCCCAAAAGAGTGGAGGTTATTATAGATTTAGATGGTGACCATTCCTCATGTTCTCAAGTGGAGTTTGGTGTTCCACAGGGCTCAGTTTTAGGCCCACTGCTTTTTTCCCTTTACATGCTTCCTCTGGGCAACATAATTCGTAAACATGGTATTAGTTTTCATTGTTATGCTGATGACACACAATTATATGTCTCAGCAAAACCAGATGAGAAAAACCAGTTTGCTAAAATTGAGCAGTGTGTGCAGGACATACGAGATTGGATGTTAATTAATTTTCTTCTGCTTAATCCTGATAAGACAGAAGTTCTATTCATAGGACCACAAGTAGCTAGAAGTAAGCTTTCTGATCAGACTGTAACTTTAGATGGCCCTGTAACTTTCTGTTCCATCAAGTGCAACAGTTAAAGACCTCGGTGTGATTATAGATTCCAGCCTTTCGTTTGAAGCTCATGTAGATAATATCACCAGGATAGCTTTCTTTCACCTTAGAAATATTGCCAAGATAAGAAACATACTGTCACTAAATGATGCAGAAAAACTAGTTCATGCTTTTATCACCTCTAGGTTGGACTATTGTAACGCCTTACTGTCTGGTTGTTCAACTAGGTGTATAAACAAGCTTCAGTTAGTACAGAATGCAGCAGCGAGAGTCCTCACTAGAACCAGAAGATACAAGCACATCACCCCTATCTTATCTACACTGCATCGGCTCCCTGTGAAATTTCGCATCGATTTCAAGATACTACTTTTGACATTTAAAGCACTAAATGGTCTCGCGCCACAGTATTTGAGTGAACTGTTAGTGTCTTATGATCCGCCACGCCTACTTCGATCAAAGGATGCAGGCTGCCTGTCAGTACCACGTATTATTAAAACTGCAGCAGGGGGCAGAGCTTTTTCTTACAAAGCCCCAAAGGAATAGTAATTGTTCTTAACAAACAAATAGAAGCATGAAAAGTTCTTGTAAAAGACAGAGCTTTTACTTGCTCCCTTGGCAGCAGGGATTTTCGTGGGGATACCTAAGGTGACGTTCACTTGTCACCTCCCTCCCGATCCCACCCCCCCTTGGGCTCTGTGCCCCCTTCTAACCTAATTATTGTGAATACTGAATGTATTTACAGCTTTTTTTTAAAAAAAAAAAAGATAATTATAACACATTCTTATAAAGATGAGAAGAGAAGAGAGAAGAGAAGAGAAGAGAAGAGAAGAGAAGAGAAGATGAGATCATGTAAGAAAACTGATAAAGCTAGTTAGGCTCCATTTATTTATTTTATGACATATGAACTATATGGGGTGGCACGTTGGCGTAGTTATTAGTACTGTCGCCTTGCTTCATCCTCGGGGTCTTGCTCATGTTCATGCTTGGTTGGATTCTTTCAGTATCCAGTTTACTCCAGTTTTGACTGCTCCCAAATAATGAGCACATATGTTCGCCCTGTGATGGATTTGATGTGTTGTACCCCTAAGTCTCCTGGGATAGGCTTCAGGTTTTTTGAGTTGAGTGTAAAGCTGCTATATGGTTCGCCACAACTTGTCCTAGATCATTCTTGCTATCTTATGATGATGGTGCCCTGTTGAGTCATCTCAAAAGATCTGGTATTACCATCTCAGGGAGGCAATGTGCCCTCGGCTTGCTCATCAGGGACAATCTTATCATTTTGATTCATACACATTGCATAAAAACTTACTTCTTTTTATTGTGTAAAGCTGCTTTGCGACAATGTCAATTGTTAAAAGCGCTATATAAATAAAATTTAATTGAATTATATAAGAGGAAGACTAAATGTAGAACGTGATGTTCCACAAGCACCATTAGTCATAAAGAGCAAATTGCAAATATTAATACAGAAATGTTTTTTTTATTATTACTTAATTAGCTTCTTTCTTTCTTTGTTCTTTATTGGTTATCACTGACAAGAAGTAACATGCATGCTTGGAATATCTAATAATTTAGTTAATGTTCCACCTACAGTACAATACTTTTACCCGACAGGAATTGTTCACTGTTGAATTATTAGGGTCCAAATAATATTTTCATTGTTAGAATGTATCAGCATATGCTATATCCTTATAAAGTAAAACATCTCTTTGATACTATCATATGAATCATGGAACAATGTCATACAAAACATCACATGTCACTTACACTTATTCACCGGATGTTGCATTTTTAAGTGCAGGATAAAGTCACGTCCTAAAAAACTATGCAATTAGAGCATTACAGTCTACTAGAAGGAGTCGTATTTTCCAATCGACATTTCTTTAGAAACATGAGTCACACAGTTTAGGAACTCATATAATTATAGATATTGTACACCTAATAAATACATAATAAACATAATAAATCTACGTACATAGAAAAACAGAAGACCTTCATGTCAGAAAAAAACTATAAATCCTTGGAAGCGCATCATGATCAAACCCCAGAACCCAGTATAATTTCTTTTTATATCCTGTACAATATGGTTTCTGCTTAAACACAGACTAAAAGACCATTAGGTTTAGGGTTTATATTTTATTCAAATTCACATAACCAGTAGCTATATGTATATGCTGTTTGCATTAGTATGTCCAAATTAGTATATGATATCATATTTCTGAAGCTGACTCATGGGATTTTTTTTTGACACACAGCGTCTTTAGAGCTTATAAAGAATGTTGCAAAACACCCCAAAAAAATCTAGTGCAGTTCTGAGAAATGAGAAAGCGATTGTTAAAGAAAACAAGACCATCCGGTAAGCCTGCAACTACTGTAGCCTCACATTTGTGTTCTTGACTCACAGGAATGAACCCCATTTGTCACAGGCGTTTGTGTGTTATGATTTCTGATATGTGTGTAAAAAGTGGTTACTGAAACATTCTGTGTCTAAAACACTAAAACAAGCAAAAATAATTGGCTAATTTATAACGGTATAACTTTATCTGGTTAGTGTTGAGTATGTATTAGTAACAATTCTGAGATAATGGCAAATTAGGATTTCTTTATTAGGGTTTTCCCAGATCCACAGCAGATACAGACCAAAACACAGACTTGTACTAACTCCGCTTTACCAGTGTTTAGGCCCAAATTAATTTCTGTTTGCGCTGGAATAGAGGTGCCTGCGAAATGACGTCAGACATGTATATGTAGATACAGTTAAAAACAGGAATGACTAGGAACTGGGTTCACAGCTATTTTATACGAGCATACTTTATGTTGAGCTTGGGGTTTACAAAGATTACACATTACAAAGATTCATCATAAAGAACGAATGTGAACAGTAATCATGAGTGTCGTGACAGAGCTGAAGCATCAGGAAAACCTCAGACCAAACAGGAGGCTTCAGTGACTCAGTATTCAGAGTATATGAATTAAGAAATGCCAAGAAGTATGACTCAGACCATGATGTAACCGGCACTACACCAAACCAACTGCTCTCGTCTTTTAGAACGCATTTGTACATTATGCTAAAAATCAACACTTATGTTACAGAAGTCTTAATTTTTTTTGATTGCTTGTATACATCTTTTATTTATTTAGCTGCAACCAGTAAAATAATATTAATATCACACATAGACTGCATTTGTTTGCTACAGAATGTACTGTACGTACTGTATACCAGTCAGACGATTAGACACACCTTCTGATTCCATGATCTTTCCTGATTTTTTTTCTTTATACATTGTAAAACAATGCTAAAGGCATCCAAAATGTGCAATAATCACCTCTGAACAATTGACATTGTAATGCTTCTGCTACTAGTTTTGGTCTTGCTTTCCTGAGATGGACTTCATAAGAGAAAGCATAACAGTTTCATCATGGTGCTTAATGGGTTTTGCAACTGCACTTGACAGTAATGTTCTTGCAAGAACAACAATAGTCCAGAAGAGCTGAACTTCATAACTTGAAATAACAACTAACTTATTCTTGTTGTTGTTGTTGTTGTTACTTAATTACATAATGCCATATATGTTATTTAATATGTTCACAAAAATCCAGTATTGTTCTGAAATGTCGAAAAAGAATCCAAACCTGTGTCCAAACTGGTGCTGTACAGTACATGTAAAGTAAGTGCTGTATCCTGGTCAGGGCTGTAGTGGATCTGGATCTTATCCTGGGAACCATGAGGATGAAGCAGAAAAACATCTTGGGTGAGGGTCCAGTCAGCTGTACAGCATAATGCACACAGAATTTTAACAAAATGATGCACACCTAGGATGTCTAGGTCTTAATCTGACACTTTAACCAGCCACATTTTTTTTTTCAAAGAAACTGGAGGAAAAGTCCAGGAATATCAGAATAATTAATAATGGGAATGGGAAAATAATGGGTATTAACTGGAATTTGAAATAGAGTCAAGCAGAACAATGGCAGAGTTTCATAAAAGCCTTCAGCTGTCTGTGGTTTGTCTCTACCTTTGACATTTCCTAATTACATAACTACTGACAGTTAAAATGATTGCTTAAATTTCACAAAATATTACTAAACAAAAACTCTTTCTGAACTCTGCCTCAAGCCTGTGGCATGAAGTCTAATATTTAATTAAAAATTGCTTAATGTGTGATGTAATTATCATCCTGTAAGTGGCACAATATTAAAGGTTAGACACTAGATGGAGACAAAATGCTAGTAAATGTGGCAAATAATTTCAGTGGAGAACCTTTTTTTTTTTTCTTTTTTCTTTTTACAGTTTTAGATTAAAACATACTGTGGCAACAGAGCACTCTAATTAAACATTAATGTACATCAAACATCTCAGCGGTAGGTTTTTCACCTGCCATGAAGAAGATCTGGGTTCAATTCCCACCCAATGCCCAAACACCAGCCACTGGACGCAGTGCTGGTCCCAAGCCTGGATAAAACAGGAGGGTTGCATCAGGAAGGGCATCCAAGGTTAAACCTGTGCCAAGTTGTGTGTGTGGATCGGATGGTCCGCTAGTGGCGACCGTTGACGAGAGCAGCCGAAAGACCAACATACTTAAAGATTTATAGTTTAACTTGCACTACTGTTTTTTAAGATTCATTAGGTTCACTTTATGTGATTACTAATATAATGCAGTTATTAGGTCTTATCAAATGTTATTCATATGATATTCATATCTCACTGTCACATGCAGTTTGCAAATTGCTACACTTGCTATAAAGTTGAAAAATACAGTCAAGTGAAGTACAACATTTTAGCCTTTTCAACATATTTGGACATACAAATATCCAGTCTGGTTGCACAGTGGGTTGGAGGTTAGAAGGGTCCTCTCGTACCCTGCAGGGTGAGGGGGTCGAATCTCACTTGTAATCTGTGGGGGGGCTTTACATTTTCTCCACATGCCTGGTGACTTTCCTCCGGGTACTCCAGTTATAGGAAACAAGTAAATAAAGCTGTTTATGCCAAAGAGGTTACTAAAACCAGGCAAGTACTTAAGCGTTCAACAGTTATTTACTCACCCACCATCTATACGGCATTATCCTGTATACAGGGTCACGGGGGGATCATATCCCAGAAGAATTAGGGCATGATGCAGGGTACAGAATAGGGCAGGGTGTCGATTGATCGCAGGGTACACACACATACAGTACTCACGTGCAATTTAGGTCTCTGGGAGGAAACTAGAGTACTTGGAGGAAAGCCACCAATCACAGAGAGAACTTACACACAGACGAATGGCGGGAATCAAAACCCGGAAGCTGGAGGTGCAAGGCGACGATGCTAACCACAAAGCCACTGTGCCGCTTTGTAATTATTTCTTCTGTTTATTTCTTTATGAAATATTATTTTCATGCTGTTTAACTGAAGATCTAATATTGAGGTATCTACCTTTGTAATGTCTTGTACATACTGTATCCTCTGAGTGTATTTACTGGACGTAACAAATATTAGACAAAACTATTGTGTCTTAAAGACACTGACAGATGTGAGCCTTAGCCAAAAGCATCTTCACTAACCTTTTATGTACTGCATATAACTATTTGGAATTTGTCCAGTCAGGTGCTTGTAACGCTGTACGTTCTTCACACAATCCACCAGGAATCCACCACTAGCTTCTTTCTCCTTCTTCAAGTGATTGCTTTTATGGGGGGAAAAAAAAAAAAAATATTTGCAAGTGATCAAATTTTTCCAATGTGGCATGATGACAAATATGGAAAAAACATAACAGGTGGAATATCCAAAAATCACATGTAACGTCCTGTGTTTCTTGAGAATTATTCACATATGAATATAAACAAGACAAAGTTCTTCACCAGCCTCCTGTACTCTCAGTCATCTTCGCTGTGGATGTAACCTATACTAGGTAATTCATCTGAGAACTTCTGCGTTTGGTATTAGCTGGTTTCACATGTGTAGTGATAAAGAGGAAGAGAGACAGGTTGGTTTCCTGGGGTGGCCCAGCGCAGCTCATCATGGCCTCTGACACACAGTTCTGGATCCTCACATGTCTGATCAGATAGTTTCTGATCCTGGAGACATGGTATTAAAGAAACATGACCATGACGGTGGTTGTGGTTTTACCCAGACATATCTCAAAATATAGGGAAATACAGTAACCTCTCAAAACCAGTTCTGTGACTTTTTGAAAATTCCTCTCAGTCCCCAGGATATATTTCGTCTACAAAACACATTTTGTTTCCCTGGGATAGAAATATGATCGTACGTGTACATGCTGCTACACTGCATGAAATTTATTTTAGTGGAGATCTCTGCTGCATTTTCGCAGTGAGTGATGCTGTGAATCAGTGGCAAAGAAAAAAGCCGCCATACCCGCAGGAAAAGAATGACGGGTGATCAATAATGCTTCTGCTCTTATGAAGATCGACAAGATCCAGATCATCACATGAACCATACATAACAAAGTCCACGTCCTGAGTTGAATTTGAAGACAAACATACTGCATATATACAGTACATTAAACTAACTGGATTGTGGAGCTAATTGTACACTTACTTATTTAAAGCCATTTCAACGTTATTACAGTCATATGCTTCTAGCTGTGCAATCTGTGCATGGTGTGTTGCTTGATTTGTTTTTCTCAGTTGGACATGTGCAATCTCATAATTTGTAATGATTTGAATTTGACAATAGCCGCTGCTATATTCCTATTTTCTAGTTAACTGAACCATTATAACTAACTCCTTCTTTGGATAATTTCCTGCCTTCTCTCACATATCCTGATCGTCTCTCAGGGTCTTGTTAGCTTTTTATTGAGATACTTAACACCCAATTTACGACTCTGATAAGCGCTGAAATGCTGCAGACAAAGCTGAATGGCAAATTGTATGGCATCACATGAATTAAAGATTTACTTTCAATCCATTGAGCGGGGAGAATGGAATCTGAGCATTTATTAGACTGAACAATTTTTTCACACCAAATCTACTACAGTATGATACTAAAATGATTTTTTTTTTCACTATTTTTTGTTGTTAGTTAGTGAAAGTAAGCCATAGCAGAATACTTGTGACAATCAATAATATATATCATGTATCAATATATCATGTGTCATGAGTCACCCCTGATCTCCTCATATTAAATTGAATTAAATTAAATGATGTAGATCAAATTAAAGAAATTAGAATACATGTTTTACTGTGACAGGCTGCAAGCCTAAAGATACAATTTAATTATAAAAAAATAAAAGAAATCGTTATGTAATAACCTCAGCAGCACTCTCATTTCTCCTCTCATCTGTTCCAAACACTCAGTATTCAGCATCACCAGTATACTAATCACCTGTCAACATCTGCACCTGTTTCTTACTAGTTCATGTCTTAAGTTAGATGTTTGTTATGCTTGAATGATTCCTACAGTAAGTCACTGCATGGTTCAAGGAGGAATGCAATATGAGCGCTCAAAAGAAAGTCCTTCAGGAAGCCTGAGAACCTTTCCTCGAGATGATGTAAAAAATTTAAGAAGGTTTGGCTCAAGCTTTGGAAGCAAAATATGAAGAAGTGTGGCTACACATACACACACGCACACGCACACGGACACACACAGACACACACGCACACTCACACACTCACACACACACACACGCATGTGCGCACACACACACACGCGCGCACACACACACACACTATATATTTATGAAATTATGAAAATATCTCTACATATGAGTACAGTCACATTTACATAGTATTTCCGACAAAGAAGTAACCAAATAAAACAGATCTGCTTTTACAATAAATAAGTATGTATTTATGTAATATTAAATATTCATTTCTAAAAAAAGAAGCTCAATTATCTGCTAATAGATTAAGGGGCTGAAAGTTTGAAAAAATAAAAAGCCTCATGATCAAATGTTTGATTTCTAACAATCTCAGCATAAAAAGTTTGAGATAACTCTCCTTTTTCTTCAAGACATTGTTTTTCAAGCACAGAACAATGACGAGACTCTGAGCCACAGTAAAACATTTTAATGGGGCAAACATAAAAAAAAAAAACCTACTTCCGGGAATGACGATCAAATCAACTGATAACTTGTCACCAGCTTGTTGAAGAGACGCGTCTGTACACACCATCAGTCAGAAACACCACTTGCACGATAAAGGAACTCAGCTGAGGGGTTGTTCGCACAACCTTGTACAGTCTTTACCTCGTTTTCATTTCCACATGTATGGGTCATTTAGGAAAGTTCCTGGGAGGCCAGTGTTGCAGACATGAAGCAGGCAGACTGTTCATGGCCCCGAGAAAACTTACTGAGAAAACTTACTACCTTGATGCTATCCAAGCACTAATGAAATGAATACAAATATCAATCTTCTGAATATGCTAAGAGCTGAAGATATTGGCAGCCTAGGTGGGATTCGTATAACTAAGTTCAAAACTGACAAACAAAAATGTAAACAAAAACACATAAAGAATACCAAACGGGAGAGCATCAAAATGCTGCTTCTGTACACCACCATCTTGCTCTAGGGCTAAATAACCACAGTTCAATAAGATCAAATTAATAGCGGTTTATGCAAAGAAATCGTGAAAATTTTATCTTTTGGAAGATTAAAATTATGGAAAGGTACAACTTTTTATCGTTCATACATACCCCGAGAAATCCTCATCAGATCTAAGAGCTGCTATCAATTCTTGAAAAGTGGCAGATAAAATAAACACTCACATTGTACAGATCTCGTGACATCAGAGACTATGAGTGTCAGTATTATGTGAGTTTATATTCAGTATGTTTTACTAAATTACTCAGAAGAAGATTCTCAGGAATTTAATCGTTATTCGAATTTTTGCAAATGTAATCAGATGTCTTTCATGTAACTAAACCGAGATCTTTGATAAAATAACTTTAAGCTATTTAACACCTTTGCACATGACAACATATTCTGTAATACTCATTAGAAAATGTCTAATTACTAATTACTAGTTGTTTGTGTGTGTGTGTGTGTTTTTTTTTTTTTTTTTTACCTCAAATTGACTACCATATTGATGTCTTTTCACCTTTTTTTTTCTGTGACCCATGAGCAAAATTGCAGTCACTTTGTCCTATTACTTTTGATGGATGACAAATGCTTTAAAGGATGCCTCACATCAATAAGCAAGTAAACAAAATATTTATAGAAATTTTGGAATCTGCACATGTTTGTAATGGTGTAATCGATTTAATGGAAGGAATTCCTGCGATTTTCTGTTTCTTTTTAATAAACTGTTACCTGAAATTAGTTTATAAAAAATGTGTCATTATGACTTATATAGCATAAAATATTAGTTTTATGCATTGCATATTAAATATGCATCAATGTGTCAAAACATAAAAACAGAAATATATTTTAAAGTTACAAAAAACTTATTCAAATCAATTTTCAGATGATGAATACAGTAGAAAGGAACCAAGTCTCCAGAAGAACTGACTGCCTTATAAAACTATAATTTTAATAAAGTAATTTTGTAATTTTCAATGCTTTAATTAAAAATAAAATATTTTTAAATGGTGTTTATGCGCAAATATTAATAAAAATTTTTATATGACGTACTGTTATTCATAACACTATTTATTTTATCATTTTCATCAAGAATCAAAACAAAATTCAAAATTAAAAACTAACATTCATTATAATTCATAAACAAATTGCTTTAAAGAAACAGGACTGTGCAGTTTCAGTAGTGAAGCAAGTAACGCAGAGGTAGCGGTGTTTAGCGTTCTTGTTTAACAGATAATAAGGGCTAAGAGGCGTGACAAGAAGATTGAAACTGTGTCTAGTGGTGAAGATCATGAAGATGCTAAAACCCCAAAGTGATAAAGACCTCCATGGTACATTAACTCCACCACACACCCACTCAAAAACACACACACATACACACTGAGACTGAAGGCTTGGTCGAAACTGCTAGAGTGGAACATGTAAAAAGAAAAAAAGAAAAAGAAAATGTGCTAGACCCAGACAATCATAAATCATAAATATGCTTAATTCCACTATATATATATTTTTTTTAATTCAGTAGATTTTTATGAAATGCTCACAGTCTGTTTTTGTGCACAAGAAGGCATGAAGGAAATCATGGAATGGTTTGCGATGTGTGCCTGCCTTGTTTCTGCGCTTAGGTTGTGCTGAAGTGGCCATCAATGACAAGCTTTCATGAACCTCCCACTTCATGCACATGTGTATATGTGTACACACTTACTCGCACACAACCCCACATCACACAGCTAAACACGAAACACCGGCACGACTCTGGGTTGCCAAGCAACCACATGGGATTCAGTAGGTTGTGTGCGAGCCAGGAGCGATTCAGACCATTTCTGTTCAGCCCTACAACCTTCCACAAACTCGATATCTGGACCAAGAACTTTGGATGGATCACTTAGCAGCTCTCTTCATCAAGTGTCGCTCTTGGCTGGAGATTGGTTGGAGATTGAATTTTAGCAATCTATAAAATCCTGATGTTTCAGCCAGGAGTGAGACTGTAGGTAAGAGTTCACATACGCAGCCTAAATACTGTGTCTTATCTAAAGTGTGGCTTGAAAAAGAATAACTAAAAACCAGAAAAAACAAAATGGGAGGTAGTAAGAGTACCTGTCTCATCTTTTTTTTTTTTTCAGCTCTTCCTGCTGTGGAATTGAAAGATAATTATATAATATCTCAAGTTTTCCCTCAGCATATTGTAATAATAATAATAATAATAATAATAATAATAGGCACATTAGCATGGTGGTTAGCACCTTGCACCTAAAGGGTTGAGGGTTCGATTCTCACTTCCAATGTGCATGGCGTTTACATGTTCTCTCTATGCTTGGCTCCTTGTACTGTAACTTTTCCCTTTTCCATTTTTTTCATTTAAAGTCCCAAGACATGTAAGATAGGCCAATCGTTCTTCCCAAATTGCTCACTGTGCGTAAATACTGTAAGTATGTGAGAGTGTGAGTGTGCCCTGTGATGGATTGGCACCTGTACAGGTTGTACCCCACCTCATCCACAATGTATACTTGGATAGACTCCAGGCTTCTTGTGAACCAGTACAGAATAAGCTGTATATAAAATGAATTATTATTATTATTATTATTATTATTATTATTATTATTATATTATTAATAATAATAATAATAATAATAATAATAATTGTTACAACCTCTGTGTAAACCCTCACCAGACATGGTTCTGTTTAAAACCTGATGTAGGAAGCTGAAAACTATTAAATCTCCAATGGATCCTTGAAGTAACTTTGAAGAACCCATTTTCAAAGAGTGTGCAGTCCTTAAAAAGGTATGGATGTATGTAACTGGAATACGCTGTCATTACTTTCACCACTTTACCGTTCTTCTTGTATCAAAGCCCATTTAAGTCTATATTCTTTCTAGTCCACCAGACATTTTATCAAACCTTTCCCATACTAGTGCACATCCATTCTATGAATTTTTTTTCTGTATTACAATGTTATTTTGCCATATTATAAACGTCGTAAAAAAAAATTATAAAAAAAAAACACTGTTAAAAAAGTCTGCTATTACCAATGGTTCTATTTCAAAATGTTGCATGCATTGGTTAGCAGTGCTGTTTACCCTCCCACTATCAGTTCATTAGCGATCTGAATCATCTCCAGCCCTCACACTCCCCTCTGTGCTGTGGCAGTGTCAGGCTGTCATCAACATCCAGTGTCCCCTGGGGGAGGATTAGGATACCAGCTGCACAGCTTTAGCTATACAAGTCCAGGAAAATCCCTGCTTGTTCCTTTTCTTGGGATCATGAGCCAGTGGTCAGACACTGGCAAAATTCTAGGCCTGCAACCGGTGTGATACTGCCATCAAGAGACTCCCTGTGGATTAAAACCATAGGGTTTTGACATCCTCTTATTATACCTACATGCTGTGCTAAACAGGACGGCCAGGGACGAACAGAGGCCTTGGGTGTGAGACGGATTTTGTACAAATGAAGGCATTAAAAATAGGCTTCTTTACCTTAGCATTATCCACTGGTACCTCATTATGGGCTGGCTTATGAAAAATTCTGTTACTTTTTATAAGACAATATTGGGATCGTATTTAGTAAAAGTAAAGTAAAGCCTTTATTTTGTCTTTATTTTTTATATACCTTTTATAACTTTAACCTTTGCTATTAAGTTAGTTGCACTTGTGCTGTGTGTGTGGGCCAGACTGTTGGAAAATTAGATGTTTGCACAGTTTGTTACTACAATATGTTTCGTGTAAATGTATGTTTTGAAGCGGCACAGTCTCTGTAGCCTCACACCTTCATGGTTCAGGGTATGATTCCCGCCTCGGGTCTGTGTGCATGATGTTTGTACGTTCGCCTCATGCTTAGTGGGTTTCCTCTGGGTACTAGTTTTCTCCCACAGTCCAAAGACATGCAGATTAGCAGATTAGGCTGACTGGTGTTCCCAAATCACCAAATCCCAAAACACTGTGTGTGTGTGTGTGTGTGTGTGTGTGTGTGTGTGTGTGTGTGTGTGTGCTCTGCGATGGATTGGCACCCTGTAAAGGGTACTGTATACCCTGCCTAAAGTCTGCTGGGATAGCAACTGGGCACCCTGTAACCCTATACAGATTAAGCAGTGTAGAAGATGAATGAATATACATTATGGGCTTTGTGGAAAGTCATTTCGTCCTTTTACAGTATGTCTGGACAAATATATGAATACATTTCCCAGTTAATTTAAAGTGAGCAGGAATCATTATGGCAGCATGGTTACTGAGTGATTAGCATTCTCTTAATGCACTCAGTTAACAGAAACATTATTTCATTCATATGACTCTTAATAACCTATTGCTGAACACAGACAACTTTTCACATACTGATGTACATACTGATACAGCTTTTGAACTTAAATCATCATCTCTGAATACAGTCCAAAGCACAACGTCCAGCAGAGGCAGTTTGGCAGTGCTTAGATTTGAACTCTTGACCTTCTGATCACTCACGCACACACGCACGCACACACACACACACACGCGCGCACACACACACACACACACACACACACACACACACACACACACACACACACACACACACACACACACACACACACACACACACACACACACACACACACACACAAAGATTGATCCTGCATTTCAGCACCTTGTTTTAACGGATGCTTTAGTAGTGGATTAGTGGATTATATTTTCTGCTTTGTTAGCAGCACACTTGATTGCTTATCTGAATAATTATCCGCCTTAATTAAAACAAAGAAAGAGAGAGAGAGAGAGAGAGAGAGAGAGAGAGAGAGAGAATTTGGTTTAATTGCTTAGGCTATAATGTGCTTTATCTTTATGGAGTTGTTGCCATTTTACTACAAATAACTACACCAAAATGGTAACCATGGTGATTATCACCCCCTCTTCATTTAGGAAGTTAAAGAACACAAGTGAGAGAAACTCATCCGCAAAGCAATAAAGCACTGAGGTTATACTCAGGTTTTTTTATTTTTATCACTCTATCACACTACATACCTGTGGGTCAGATTTTCAATCTGGCAACAATAGAAAGCTCTCATGTACCAGCACAGCATGACAAATACAAGCACTGAAGATAAAACTATTGTTTTTTTTGTGATGCAGGCTAAGCTGGTATGTTTTCACGAGTCAAACTGACAGCTCTGAGTAGGATTTTCAAACATGTCACACTATAATTAATTAGTTTATGTGACACACAAATTCCTCATTTTGACATAAATAAGTTACACTTGGGTGAATAATAAAAAGAAAGTGAACAGTGCCATCATTTCTTGTTTACCTTGACAAATGTTGCTAGGCAACAGATTGGTCACTTCTAACCAAAGATAGGACAATATTCCATAAAAAGTATAGTGTGTTACAGCTTTTATCTTCTTCTTTCTTTTTCGGCTGTTCCCTTTCAGGGGTCGCTACAGCGAATCATCTGCCTCCATCTAACCCTATCCTCTGCATCCTCTTGTCTTACCCTAACTAATTTTATGTCCTCTCTCACTGCATCCATTAATCTCCTCTTTGGTCTTCCTCTAGACCTCCTGCTTGGCAGTTCCAACATCAGCATCCTTCTACTAATATGCTCACAATCTCTCCTCTGAACATGTCCAAACCACCTCAATCTGGCCTCTCTGACTTTATCTCCAAAACATATAACATCTAAGTGTTACAGCTTTTTTCGCCTAAGCTTACAAAGCTAGTTGAAGAGATAGCACACTGTAAACCCGATTAAGTTGGCAAAACTCAAAATATTTGAGGTAATCAGTTACATAAAATTTTTTTAAGTAATGATGTTTCCAATTTTAAATAAAAAAAAGGTTTTGAGATTGTTGAAATCAAATAAATTGTTGCAGACAATCCAGCCCGAGAATCGAAACCTGGGCCCTTCGCATGACAGGTGAAACACCTACCACAGAGCCACCAGTGCTTTCTAGATTTTATGTTGGTGGAACTTTAAGGTGACAGTTACTGTTACTTACATGTAAGTACTTATTACTTAAAATATCAAATTTGTTCATCTAACTTGCATCTAACACAACATCTAAGTGTAATTTCTACAAACTCATAAATGGCAAAAAGTTCTAAATACTCAAAAAGGTTTATTAATTTGACCTAATTGCAATTATTTAAATTAACAGAACTCAGTGTTTAATTACTTTGAGCATTAGGGTTTACAGTGCAGAATACATGTACCAGTTTAAGGTATGGGATATACATGACAGGGTACCTAAACAGAGATCTTCAGATGTCATGAGTGCGTGTGCGTTTGTCCATCCTATTTCACCCTAAGGTGACCTTACACAGGAGAAACCTTCCCCCAGCTTGCTGCTCAGCTGTGCTGCTCTCTGATGGTGCATGGCTCAGCATTAGCTCATTTACACAGACACTAAAACAAAGCATTTGAAAGAGGAGTGAATTGAAACCAATTTGCGGTATAAGAAAATACTTTTTTTCAGCTAGAGCATTCCCAGACACACTTTGAGACCGCTCTGAGACCTGTGTTAACTTCTTAAGCGGGTTAAAAAAAAAGGGGACCTTTAGCATGATTTTTCAGTCAGGACAGCAAAACTAATAAGATCAGCAATTGTATGTGTAGTGAATATAAGTCTTACTCATGAGTCTTAAGTGTGAAGGGTTAAACTCATTTATATTGATTTGAAAGTATAGGACCATTTGAGCAAGTAGTCATTTAGGATAACTTGATGGACAGTGATGAAGATGTATAAATGTTACAGGCTTGTCAGTCCCCGCGATGTGAATATTTGCGGTGTAAACACAGAACCTGAACATAATGGTTAAAAAACTCCAGATGCTTGAGGAACGGTACGTTTTGAGTGGAAGACTCATTAATTTCCTGGTATTAGACTGAAGCAGATTTCTCATCTCATCTTCCATGTTTTTAACTTTGGAGTTACTGGGTAGAAATCTTATTAACTGGGCAGCAATCTTGTTAAATCTTATTTAGCTGTTTAAATGTCACTTTGACCAATCCCAATTAGCAAAAAACAGATGTGATGATGCAGGTTACAATGTTTTTCCATTAGCAAAGCAGACTCAAATACATGATTAATCCAATATTGGACTGTAGCTTCCATCTGTGTCTTGTCATCTTTATAATTTACCACAAAAAAAATCTAACTTTTAAATTTTCTAATATTCTGCAAGGAGCCTTTTTAGTAGCTTTATTATTCTTTATTGAAATAGAGGGTAACATTACTTTTTGCTAGTAAAATTTTTAAAATTTGTTGTAGACTGAGTATGAAAAAGATTCACCCCCTTTAAAATAATAACATTTTGTTGGTTTGCAGCCAATCAGGTAAAGCTAATCACCTCCTCAATGGCACACAAAACTTTGCAAATCTAGACTTTGCAATATTTGCCCACTCCGCTTTGCAGAACTGCTCAAGTTTAGGTAAATTTCATGGTGACTGTTTGTGGCCTGGAAGGCACGGTGGTGTAGTGGTTAGCACTGTCGCCTTGCACCGCCAGGGTCCAGGTTCGATCCCCGGCCAGGCTTGATTCCCGTCTCTGTGCATGGAGTTTGCATATTCTCCCGTGCTTGGTGCATTTCCTCTGGGTACTCTGGTTTCCTCCCACAGTCCAAAGATATGTAGGTTAGGCTAATTGGCGTTCCCAAATTGGCCGTAGTGTGTCTGTGCCCTGCAATGGATTGGCAAGGTGTACCCTGCCATGTGTCCTAAGTCTCCTGGGATAGGCTCCAGGCCCCCCGTGAACCTGAATGCAGGATTAACTGGTATAGATGGTGAGTGAGTGTTTGTTGACTGTAGGCTTCAAGTCATTCCACAGATTTTCAGACTGGTTTAAGTCTGGGCACTGTGTGGTCAGTTTTGCTGTGTGCTTTCGATCATTGTCATGTTGGAAAGTAAACCTTCTTCCCATTGACAACTTTCTGGCAGAGGGCCACAGATTTTCAAGAATTTTACAGTAATTGACCCCATCCATTTTCCTTCTAATCTGACAAGTGCTCCAGTTCCTGCTGCAGAGAAACACCGCCATAATAGAATATTACTACTTTCATGCTTTACTGTAGGAATGGTGTTATTTGTTGCGTTATTAATGGTGAATTGTTTGGGATTTCCCCTAGACATATCGTTTGGTGTTCTTGCCAAATAATACAGTTTTAGCTTTATCTGACCACCTGTGTTTATTTGCAAAGCTCAGTCTTGACTGCAGGAGTGGCTTTTTTTCTTGCCACTCTCCCATTCAAGCCACATTTGTGGAGAATTTATGATATTGTTGTCACATGCACACAATGACAGAATTTACTCCATTACATTTACTTTTCATTTTTGAAAGAAAAAAACAAAACAAAACAAAACAAAACAGCAACTCTTACTTGAGTAATTTTTTTTGGCTACTCTACCCACCTCTGCACAATGACCACTCTTTGCCATAAATTTCTTAAACTGCTTCAGAGTTGCTGTTGGCCTCTTGGTAGCCTCTCTGCCCTGTTTCTTCCTGGCTCTTTCATCCAGTTTGGAGCGACGTCGTAATTCAGTTAGAGTCTGTGTTGTACTAAATACCTTCCGCTTCTTAATAATAGACACTTTACTGTGCTTCTAGGCATTGATAAAGCCTTTGATTTTAATCAGGAAAATTATATCAGTTATTTTTCAACTATTAGTGTAATAGTTGTAGGTCATTCGAGTGAATTGCCACAACTGTACAAATTGTACAAATTGTTCAGAGAGGAGAAAAAAAAAGAATACAAAAACTTTTAGTTGCGTAGGTATACACACCCTTTATATAACTGCTCACCCTGTGAGTTTGCAATGTGTAGAGTATGTCCCATTTGTCTCCAATACAAATTTGTGTCTCACACAAATAAATCCATTAGGGCTTCCTGATCATGTCTGATGAGATGTCCAACTCGGACAGGTTTTAGAACTGTGTTGTCAGTTGATAGCGAGTAAGATACCAGTTATTGCATTTCAAACTTTATTTATTCTTACCAGCTGATATGACTATAAGCAAGATGTACACTGAACTTCTGAAATAGTCCATACTATGACCAGCCACCAGTTTTACAAAACTACTCATACAATACTCATAAATAATAGTCTTTATAAAGTGTTCTAGAGTTTTGACTAGTTTAAAAAATATTCTGTGTTAAATATACCTCCAATTTTCTTAAACTCAAGCCTGGGCTTTAATCAATTTTCAGTTTTTTTCCCCTTTGTTTGTTTATTATATTATTACTTAAATCTGACGTGTCACACAAGTGTTCCTGTTTTATCACTTCCCCTTTCATTGCTTTTAAACAGCCAGTATTTGGGTCACCAAAAGTGCAACCTGGCAATAGTTAGTTAATTCAATTAGTAAGCCACCTGTACTTGTCTTTTTTGTAAAGCTAGGCTGAGTGTGAGGACAAGAATTAAAACAATTCTGATTTTGTGCAGTCTGAAGATTCAGTCTAAATCTCCTTAAATCACCAACATCTGGAGCAATAATGACATTACCAGATCCCAGGACATCCCTTCAAAATTGCCAAAAAAGTCAAAAAGTAAACTACAGAGAGGCTGCCAAGAGACCTGAAGCAACGTTTAAAGAGTTGAAGCAAAATCAGGGAGATACTCATGGCTCACTGCATGTGACAACCCTATCTCAAATTCTTCACATGTACTAAAATTTGCCAAACTAACAAACAATGGCAAAATGGAAATGAAAAGTCAAAAGTAAATATAAATAAATAAATAAATAAATAAATAAATAAATAAATAAATTCACAAGTTAAATGTTTTTAAATTATTCTATCAAAGACCTGTGGAATCACTTCACAAGGGCCATGCACAGGAGATCCCCTTACACTTTGACAGAATTTTTGGAAGAGAGTAATAAAACAGCTAAATCATATCAAAATGTGCCAATTTAGTAAACTCTTACTAATGATGGTATATATACAGATGGATGTCACAGAGTCAAAAGTGAAGGCAAAATGTTTCATGTGGCCCTCTAGTGGCGGGCTGTAGTACAATTTTTAACATTTACATCTACATTTGGCATATGTGCAAATTACATAAGTACTTTTAAGTTTCCATCAATAAATATATTTTTCAACCGGTTGACTAGGAAAACTTCTGGCAAATGGCTAAGAAACAGATATGTCTTTAGATGTCATTTAAATATTAACTCCACCATTAAATATTAACTCCAAACCACAAATTATTTTCGAGAACAGTATTATCTGATTTTTCCATGTTCAGTTGTACTTAATGATGATGCCTTTTATAGAAGTTATTTGTTGATAATTTCAAGGGCCGTGGTCAATATTGTGATTTATGGTTTCGACCAAGATTATCAAGCCTCCCAAACACACACTGCACAATCCTTGTTTTGGATACTACATGCCATAAACAAGTACAAAACATTCTCTTTGATGTGATAGTACGGCTACTGCACAGAGCTGTGTTTTGTCAACTATTTTATATACTTTTAGATAGACAAATATATGTCGAGTATCGCAATCAAATCATAAACACATGAATTATGCAGATGACACGGTATTTGTTTTACTGACCTAACAAATCTTTAGTGCCAAATGCTGAAAACCGAAATACAGTTCGATGAACACTTCAACAGATAAGGAGATTTTATGGAAATAGTTGTGTCTTTGTGTCATTTTATGGGTTTGAATTGCATAGTGTTTTAACCTTAGGGATCATTTGGATCCTTGCATATTTGCGTGTCAAACTTCATTGATCACTTGAAATGAGGGAAACACCTGAGTCACGGAGAAACTCCATCTCCCAGAACACACCACAGCCTCCAAATCACATCACAAACTCTAGTCTCGAGTAGCACCATGCACAGTGTGTCAGGTTTCCAATCACCAGTGCTAGTAGTCACTCTTATGGCCCATATAAACAGACTTCGACCCCCCCACTTGGAGAGAAGTAAATGCTTAGCATTCTTTTATCTGACATAGTAAGATTTGTTTTATTGTGTTTGTTTTTGCTGATTTTGATTCATTGCCTTACCAAACTTGTCTGTCTTTGCTAGTTTTTATGACGTTTTGGATTTGCATGCATTTTTGACAACAACAACAACAACAACAACAACAACAATAATAATAATAATAATAATAATAATAACCTCAGTAGAAATTGCATTTGAGCCTCTGTATCATAAAATACAGCAAACTAAATCATAGGTATTGAGCAGGCATTAGTTAATAAAATGGGAAGGCTTTTGCTATTATAGAATTAAAGAAATCATTTTAAACTAATTTGGTTTCTGTTACTTTAAATATAGTCAAATGTCAGTGCTACATGAGATAACACATTAATTCATAGATTAACATATTAACCCATGTGAATTTTGATAATCTTGTGGTTGTGTTTCCTTTTTGTCATAAATAGGTAATGAAGTTTTTATAATGCACTGTAAAGCACAAGTATATCTAAAACAATTATTCATATAATGCTATTATAAATGCATTATTATTATTATTATTATTATTATTATTATTATTATTATTATTATAAAAATTACATAAAGATAATTCAACTGATTAACCTGTGGCATTTTTAAATGAGTAAAGATTGGCCAAAATAATAATTACATTGGAGCAGGGACTTATATTAACTTTTCATGCAGATAGATCACCATTTCTGCTATCTATTGCAGGCGATGTATATGTTCACTAAACAGCGCTGTGTTTCAAATTGTATACTTATGTATAGTTCAAAGTTGATTTGTTCAATAAGATTTAATTGTTGTTCAATGGTTTAAAAGTTTGAATCTAATTTGCCTCCAGACTTGCTGAAACATCTGTTCTGCATATCAGATTCTAAATCAGCAGTTTTTAATTTAAGATACAGACCATGATCATGAAAACAGCTAAAGATTTAAGATGAACAGAGCTTTGCTGTGCATAAAATCACAGTATAAATTTACAGTTCTTGATAGAAAGCCGACAGCCAGGGTTGCCTCGGGTCTGAAATGCTGTCTAATGTCTGTCACTTAAAATTTTTCCTCATATAGCCTACATCTATAAGGTTGAGTAATAATGCTGCTTGGATTACTTCTGCTTCTGCAGGCACAAAAATCAAATAGCCAATAAACCAAACAGCTTTTTTGTTGGGCCCTAGTGTAAAGTTCCCTATAGGAATCACAACACTTCCCACTAGACTTGTAAGCCAGTGTGAGGATTATTCCTTACGATAATGGAAATAATAACGGAGACTTCAGTAAGGGGTGTGCTTAGTAGTTTATCATTCTTATAAAGAAGCATAGCACCATGCAGGACAGAAGAGCTTTACAGAAGGTGATGCAATCATCCACACTGAGATCCCTGACCTGCACTCATCAAGCGGTGCAGGATCAAGACCAGGAAGATAGTGAAGGTCCTCAGCCACATCAACAATTTTCTGTTCTCTCTGTTGAGGTCAGTGATGTGCTTCAGCTCCCCGAAAACCAACACAGAGAGAATGAGGAGGAGCTTCTTCCCACAGGCTATTTGGCCCCTCAACCAGAACACCACAAAGAACTTTTTATTTATTTATTTTTTGTTCCTTCACACAATGAACACAAACCCTGCGTTCCTGCTTACACATCACAGTCAGGATGTCTCATATTACTTAATACACTGTTTGTACACTGCTCATATGTTTTTCACATTTCTTGTACTTTGGAACATGGACAACCACACCACTGCTAACAGATATATCACTATCAATCCATTTCATACAATTTCTTTCCGAACAGAATGTAAATCCTACTTAATTTCTTTCTAACTATTTTAATTATATATATGGTTGTGTATATGACTAATAACATTTTAAATGAATTTGATATTGATTATGATTAAAATCCTCATAATCTCTCATAGCTGCCAAAAGAAGTTATCAAATTGTTATAGTATTGCTATAGTGTCATGCCATAATAATTGCATAAATTTTTTAAAAAATGCAATGGAAATGCAATGTATGAAAATTATTGTATAAGGTTTGACAGTTAAAGTCTGGGCATTTAAGAAAACGATCTACTTCAGAAAATTCAAAACATGTAGCTGAGCCATTCATGTGCATGACAGAAACAAAAAAAAAAGGTTTTAGTAGTAGTTACTGTATGCAGGTGACTGTGTATTAAGTAATCAGACATGTATTTTAAAAGTAAACACCTATTTGGCACTGCAGCATCTGTCAAGCACACTACAACACGCAGTTTTATAATGCTGACCTGTTTGCAGAAAGACACCTCAAAGCCACATTCGGTGCTCCATTTTCCATACTGTTATTTCAGCCTAGTAAGTGCACTTGTCCTCTGTGGAATAACAACTTTATGGCCTAATTTCTGGCATAGTACTGAGTTTAAAGCTATTCATCCCCATCGCTCTCTCTCTCTCTCTCTCTCTCTCTCTCTCTCTCACACACACACACACACACACACACACACACACACACACACACACACACACTACTTATATACAACCAAGATAAAAAAAGATAACAGTATAATCTCTCACTTAGTTTTTGCAAAATAGTGCCATATCCTGCGGTGAAAAAAAAAAAGAAGTTTCAGTTAACCCTTTATTTGCCCAGAACTTTTAGATAGGTTCAGACCTTACTCTTGTTACATTTTTTATATCAATTTTTACTACAGTTAATGAATAATTCATAGTTCTGACTGATATGTTTTAAGAAATTTAAGGTTTTCAAAATTACAGTGTTATAACATTTCCTGTTCAGAATAGTTTTTAATATCTACTTATGCTGTTATTGTTTCTGATGATCACATTTATTGTGCAACTGAAATGCAAGCAAGTTTCATGGAATGGATTAGAATTAGAACGTTTTAGTCTGTCAGTTACGTGTTTGCAAAATACAGTCATAGAGTTGTGCATTATGCGGCCCAACAAGATCTTTCTCTGGCAGTACTATGATTTGAAGTTCTTAAATAATTTCAAAAAATGTAAACATTGGTGCAGTGTTTCTCACAGGTGACTCAAAACAATTACGAGACAGAAAGAACATGAGTGCTCTAATCATGGATTTTTTTTTTTTCTCACTGAGCCGTCACTTACTTAAGTGTTCATTCCATCAAACCTTCAGAGAGTATCAATATGAAGATTGAAGGGGAATAAGAAAACACATTAAAGATTAAATTAGCAAAAAAGGAGAAAATGTCATTGAACATTAGGATAGTAACGGGGACGGACAGGAGAGGGTGATGCGCTGTGGGTGTGTGTGTATGCAAAATCTTTCATCCTGTTTGGGTAAATGGCTTTATATTGTATCAAGAGCTACAACACTGATTAATACTGACATTTTGTGTAATCGCCTACTCCCCTAAACCACACACGCACACACATAAAGACATATTCTCAGACAATCAGGAGTCTGCTTGATTGTAAAATGCTAGAGCAGTCAGTCGAACAGAGATATAAATGTGTGCATATGTGGGTGTGCAGTTGTTTGTCTGGTTTCATTACTAATTTAGTTGATAATTTGCTGGGAAAGTTCAAGTGATGTTTCAAATGATGACTGAGCCGAAACGACACAGTATCGTCACTATGCAAATAATGGGCAGTCTTTATACGCTGCGGCTTGAATATCTTACTATAACATTAAGCAGGCAGGAGAGGCAGGATGCAAAAGCAGGCGCTCGTTTATTCAAGTGGAGTAGGAACATAGCAAATGCAGAATACTAAGAGGAACAGGACAACCTTAAATAAGAAATTAACTGGGAAACCAAAAACAGTGAACTGAGCAGCAACAGTAGAGATGCAAGAAGAAGAAAAAAAAACAACTGAAACAAGCAATGTACTGTAAATAGACACACTATTCAGCTTAATAAGGTACAGGTGAAGGGTACAGGGTTGGGGGCCCTCGAGACGTGAGGTGGCAGTCCATCATAGGGTACTAGCACATGTTCAGGGACACACCACAGACAATTTGTTAGACCCTGTTGTTAAACCCTGCTAGACTACTCTGCATGTGGGAGGAAACCAGAGTACCCAGAGGAAACCCACTGGCATGTGGGGAACATGCAAACTCCATGCACACAGATGCAAAGGTGGGATCTTTCAACAATATTTTTTTTTATTTTAAACAGGGAAACAGAGTGAACATGTAGCGTTTCAATGCACATTTTATAAACCCCTAAACCACCCACCCCACCCCTTCCTGACTCCAAGCAAGATGCCAGGCATATTTAAAAAGGGAAAGGTGAGAAACAAAACACACACACACACACACAAAAAAAAAAAAAAAAAAAGGTGGATTGAGTAGTGAATCTTCTTCAGGGACAAACAGGACATAATATCTCTGTGCCACTGGGCGTGAGTGGGTGAGGTGGCATCCTTCCACTTGAATAAAAGAGAACGCCTGGCCAGGAGTGTCGCAAAAGACAACAAATGCTGTTTAGCTGGAGTTATACACTTATCTTCCTCTCCAATGATACCAAAAAGAGCAATCAGTGGGTCTGGTTCAAAGATGGGATCTGATCCCTCGTCCACTATGAGACCATGCCTCTAAAATAATAATAATTATTTGTTTAAATGAAATATTATAAAATATTCAATAATAAGATTGTTGTGAATCTTGGATGAATGTGTATTACTGTTCAAATTGATCATATGTCAAATATTTTGGAAATGGTACAAAGCACAAATTCTTATATCAAGAGTTACTGGCAAATAATAGAACTGGGGACAACAACGTGGGATCATTTGTTCCCTCTAACAGTGAGCACTTAGATGGGCCTTTTAAAGCAATTGTTTTCCATCTCTTCAGTCTGAAAAAAACACTACAATTGGCTCCTGTGGGCGTTCTCGCTCTGCTGTCCCCAGCTTCTGATATTTCACTTGGACCACATTGACAGTTACTCTTGGTGTAAGATCACGTGTAATACATGTACATCAGACACACTGGAGTAATTTTAACACAGTCATACACGTTCCATATATGATGCATACACACTTAAGGCAGTGGTTGATCTTTGACTTCGGTATACAGTTTTCCCGTCGAAATCATGTTCTCCATACTGACATACTTTCAAAAGCTTGTTCCCTCACTGTAGTTTTTTTTTTTTTTTTGGCTTTCATTCTCAAACCCATTCTGTGGTCGTATAATAGCTGACTGTATGAAGAACTGTGCCTTTTTGTGAAAACTGAAAAAGCAGTAATTAAAACGTCATTTTCAGAAGAGACTTTTGTTACAAAATGTGATGAGCAGGTCATAAAACTGGAATGACAGCAGCCACAAAAGTGGAAAATAACACCCTTTTGCGTTTTACTCCCACTATATCAGTATATGTATATCAGTATATTTCTGTATATCTCACTATTTTCATTTAGGTTTTTTCTCCTCTGAAACTGAGAAGTATACTTAAGGTAGTGTGATGTGAGAATGAACATTATTTATATGACATCTTTTTCAAATGTATTATTCAATGTAATTTTTTACATAGTGTAATGTTATAAGGGGGCAGTGGTGGCTCAGGCGGTTGAAGCTCATGGGGTCAGGAGCTCAAGCCCCTTAGCCAAGGGGCTCAACCTCATGCCCAAAGCCTAGAGTAAAGAGGATGGTTGGTCGAACCCGTAAAAACCTGTAAAAAACCTAATTGCTATAGGAAAAACAGAGCTTTTTTTTCCATGTTGATATTCTCAACAGAATGAAAAAAAAAAACATTATAAAGGAATCTGGGTTCTGAATAATATTCACAATAACTGTCACTTTTTCCTAGACCATTCATATAACAGTTGATTGTGTATTTTTTCAGTTATACTGCCATGTAAACTAGCTTTTTAAATGAGCAAGAATAGAGAAAATAAAAAAAATAATAAAAATATTATATTTAAAGGTAATGTTATTGTCATAATGCATATTAATATAGCCAAGGCACACCATGGAGCCTTTATTTATTTATTTAGATATGTATTTTTTTTTTTATTCATCATTACGACACCCTCCCAAAGTATCACCATCATGATACCCTCACACAAGTGCCCTAGCTGAGGATAATCAGGTCTCATTTTGTCTCCTAGCAGCAGTAACCCAAAAGTCTGGTTTCTTTTCCAGATTCGAAGCACTCTGCAAGCTCTGCTGCCCCTGTGTTGCCATGCTTGACCCTTTTTCTATAATGCATGTTTCAAAGTAGGTTGAAGGACCATGCTATAAAGTCTCAAGGCAGGCTTACAGGCGACCACAGCTTCTCAGCTTTGTCTCTAGCAGTCACTGACCAGGTCAATGTACTTCTCTCTATAATGCAAAAGCCTTCTGTATGCATTCAAGCTGGCCACGGTTTCGTTAGCTCCAACTTGATGCTGTCCTTGCCCGGCAGTGCAGATTTGACAGAATGTGAACAGAATATCATAGACTGCCTGTCCCAGGAACTTTGTGTGATGTGATACTGCTTGGCAGACATTAGTTCACTTGATAGTCTTCTCCACAGCATGCGCCCATCTTGCCCAGGCCCCTTGCTGTCTCCACGGCTTTGCTACAAAATCTTGCAGTTGACTACTTAAACTATGAGCTTACATACAGTCGTGGCCAAAAGTTTTGAGAATGACACAAATATTAGTTTTCACAAAGTTTGCTGCTAAACTGCTTTTAGATCTTTGTTTCAGTTGTTTCTGTGATGTACTGAAATGTAATTACAAGCACTTCATACGTTTCAAAGGCTTTTATCGACAATTACATGACATTTATGCAAAGAGTCAGTATTTGCAGTGTTGGCCCTTCTTTTTCAGGACCTCTGCAATTCGACTGGGCTGCTCTCAATCAACTTCTGGGCCAAACCCTGACTGATAGCAACCCATTCTTTCATAATCACTTCTGTCACGGACTAACCGGAGATGAAGCAGAAGACTAGCAGTTAGCCCTGTAGCGTGGATGGTAAACCCAAACGCGGAAGTAGCGCGAGCAGGCAGGATAACCACGCTAGTTATTCTTAGAACTCTCCCGAAGCGAGAGCAAGAGTTTACACAAATAAACCCGCGTTCTAAATACACACACCCAATCAGAAGCGATAACCCAAGAAAGTGAGTACTCACGTTTGGACGAGCGAGGCGTCGGCGATAGCATGGGCATAACTCAATGACTGAGCAATGTGAGGCGTCATCTTGTTTCCTTTTATGCTTCCTGAAACCCGACCGTATTACTTCCGGGTCCTAGTACCGGTCGTGTTATGAGTGTGCATGACAGTACCCCCCCGTCCAGGACCGACTCTTGACGGTCCTGGGGTGGAGGATACCCGACGACGGTAGTCCCGGATGAGTTCGGGGTCTAAGACAAACCGAGCCGGAATCCAAGATCGCTCCTCGGGACCGTAACCTTCCCAATCCACCAGGTACTGGAGCCCTCTGCCCCGAGGACGTGAGTCAAGGATCCGGCGAACGGTGTAGGCGGGACCACCCTCAATCATACGGGGAGGGAGGAGCAGGGTGGGTGGGTGGAACCATTGGTGAAGTTTGAGCTGGGAGGTGTGGAATACCGGATGGATCCGGAGCGCCGCAGGCAGCTGGAGCCGGTAGGTGACAGGGTTAATCCGGAGGTTGATGCGGTATGGTCCGATGAATCTAGGTGACAGCTTTCTTGACTCAGTTTGCAGGTGTAGGTTTTTGGTCGATAGCCATACCTTATCACCTACTTGGTACATTCGTCCCGGTGGGTGTCGACGGCGATGTTGCAGAGTGTAACGGCGGTTGGCCTTTTGAATGGCGTGGTTTGCTTGTCTCCAAAGCCGTCGACACCGGCGAACCAACTGTTGGGCCGACGGCACCTCCACCTCCGGTTCTGATGATCGAACATCGGAGGTTGGAAGCCGTAGCATACCTCAAATGGGCTTAGGTTGGTGGCAGAAGATAGGTGGAGGTTGTGGGACAGTTCAGCCCAAATGAGGTAGCGGGCCCAGGAGCACTGGCGATCAGCAATGAAGCATCTCAGGTAGCGCTCCAGTTGTTGGTTGGTTCGCTCCGTCTGACCGTTAGTCTGTGGATGGTAACCGGAGGACAGACTGCAGGTGGAATTGATCAGACGGCAGAAGGCCTTCCAGAACCGGGACGTGAACTGGGGCCCCCTGTCCGAGACGATGTCCTTTGGGAACCCATGCAGGCGGACTACGTGCTCTAATATCAGCTCGGCTGTCCTTTTAGCTGACGGGAGACCGGAGAGGGCCACCAGGTGAACAGCTTTGGAGAACCGGTCGACGATGGTGAGGATGGTGTCCCTTCCTTCAGAAACCGGCAGGCCCGTGATGAAATCAACGGCAATGTGTGTCCAGGGTCGGCGGGGAACCGGGAGTGGTTGAAGTTCCCCGGGCGATGGTCTGTTGCTGTCCTTGGACCTGGCACACACTGGGCACGCCTGGACGAACTCGTCTACGTCTTTTTTCATACTGGGCCACCAGAAAGCACGTTGTATAAACAGTAGGGTCCGCCGTTTCCCGGGGTGTCCCGAAAGGGGGGAGGCGTGTCCCCACTGGAGTACTTCGGCCCTGATGGCATTGGGGACATAGAGTCGGCCAGGCGGCACACCTGCTGGTTCGGTCTCCGTAGCTTGTGCCTGGCGGACCCTCGTTTCCAGGTTCCACCTGAGCGGTGCGAGGATCTTGGTGGGTGGCAGTACAGGCGCGGGGTCCGCCCGGGGGACGTCTTCCTCGTGTTGTCGGGAGAGGGCGTCGGCTTTGGTGTTCTTGGACCCCGGGCGGTATGACAGGTGGAAATTGTAATTCTCGAAGAATAGTGCCCACCGCGCCTGTCTGGGGTTCAGCTGTTTTAAGGTGCGGATTGTGATGAGGTTTTGGTGGTCGGTCCAGACGATGAACGGCTCTCTGGCGCCCTGGAGCCAGTGTCGCCATTCCTCCAAGGCCCACTTTATGGCCAGCAGCTCGCGGTCCCCTACTCCGTATCGCTGCTGAGTGGCGTCAAATTTCTTGGAGAAAAAACTGCAGGGGTGCAGTTTTTGGTCTGGACCTCACTGGGAGAGAACAGCCCCGGCGCCCACATCCGAAGCGTCCACCTCCACAACGAATGGTTTGTCAGCATCCGGGTGAAGTAGGATGGGAGCAGTGGTGAAGCGGCGACAGAGCTCATGGAAGGCAGAGACGGCAGTTGGGGTGAGGTTGAAGGGGTGAGATGATGGTCGGGTCAGAGCGGTTAGTGGCGCTGCAACGGTACTGTAGTCCCGGATAAAGCGGCGATAGAAATTGGCAAACCCGAGAAATCTCTGGAGCTGTTTAAGAGTCTTGGGTAGGGGCCAATGACTCACAACTTCCAGTTTCTGCGGGTCCATGGCCACACCCTGGGGCGAGATGACAAAACCCAGGAACGTGGTGGAGCGCTCGTGGAAAGCGCACTTCTCCAACTTACAGTACAGCTGGTGGGCGAGCAATCTCTTTAGAACCGCTCTGACGTGCTGGATATGTTCGTTGACAGTTCGGGAGTAGATGAGGATGTCGTCAAGGTAGACGAACACCCAACGGCCTAACATGTCTCTGAGAACGTCATTGATGAATTGTTGGAAAGCGGCAGGTGCGTTGCAGAGACCAAACGGGATGACCAGACTTTCGTAGTGTCCTGTAGGGGTGATGAAGGCCGTCTTCCACTCATCGCCCTCTCTGATGCGCACCAAGTTGTAGGCGCTCCGGAGGTCCAACTTAGTGAAGATGGTGGCACCAGAGAGGGCGTCCAGGGCAGAGTTGGTAAGAGGCAGTGGATGTCGGTTTTTTATGGTGATATTATTGAGCCCCCGGTAATCGACACAGGGACGTAGACTACCATCGCGTTTTTTCACGAAAAAGAACCCCGCAGCGGCAGGTGAGGAGGAGGGCCGGATGGTACCATGGCGAAGTCCGCTGGAAACATACTCCTCCATCGCCTGCATCTCGGTGTTGGATAATGAATAGAGGTGGCCGCGGGGTGGTGTCGCACCTGGCTGAAGATCGATCGCCAGGTCGTATGAGCGATGAGGAGGTAGGTGGGTAGCGCGTCTCTTACAAAAGACTTCAGCCAGGTCCCGGTAGTCTAGCGGGATTTTATCTGTGTCGACATCGGGGGCCTCGGACTCCCTAGAGCACGTCCCAGCCTCGGCCCGTAGGCAGAGCTCGGTGCAGGTCGGCCCCCATTGTAGGATCCGGCTTTGGGTCCAGGATATGAGCGGGTCATGCTGCAGCAGCCAAGGGTGTCCGAGGATGATGGGTGGTGATGAAATGGTGGTGGTGTGAAACTGAATCTGTTCTCGGTGCTGGTTGATGATGAGGGTGATCGGTTGGGTTTGAAAGGAGATGGGGCTGGAGGAAAGAGGCCGACCGTCGACTGATGTAATGGTTACGGGCTGGGATAACGCCTCGATCTTTATCCCCAATTTTTTGGCATAGGAAGAGTCAATGAAGTTACCTGCTGCCCCGGAGTCGACGAACGCGGTACTTCCGACCCGTTTGTGGCCAAATTGGAGATGTACTTTTACCGTGAGACGGGAATCACTAGTCAGGGTGGTGGAGAAGGACATGGGACCCGGTGAGTTCCTCCCATTTCTCACCGGGGCTGCGCGTTTCCCGGCCGCAGAGGACAGATGGCCCGATGATGTGCGGAGGATCCGCAATACGCGCAGAGCCCCTCTCTGAAGCGGCGTTCCCGTTCTGCAGCGGTTAAGGAGGCGCGCCCTAATTGCATGGGTTCCCCGGCTCCTGTGTCAACCACGGCGGGAGGTGGAGAACCGACGGTTCTGGTGGGTGCTGCAGTGAATGAGGCGTGGACTTCTGGAACTGGAGAGCGGGAGAGGAAGGGCGTGGTGTGAGGTAGTGCTGTCATGATGGGTGGCAGGGTACGAGGAGCTGGCTTGGGGCGAACGAGCAGACGTTGGTCGATCCGGAGGGCGAGTTGAATTAAGCCCTCCAAGGTCGCTGGGAGCTCTCGTCCGGCGAGCTCGTCTTTTATCCGTGAAGCCAGTCCCTCGTAGTAGGCCGTCCGGAGTGCGGAGTCTCCCCAGTCGGTCTGTACGGCGAGAGTGCGAAACTCCGCGGTGTAGCGACTCACGGACGACCCTCCCTGCTTTAGATGGTATAGTTTAGAGTCGGTCTCCACCTCAGCAGCCGGATGTTCAAAGGTGAGTTTAAGTTGGCGGGTGAATTCTGTGTAGGAGTAGGCGACGTCTGAGTCTGAACGAAGAACCGCCGTGGCCCACTCAGCTGCCTGCCCGGAAAGCAACGAAACGAGAAGAGCAATGCGCAGTCGGTCTGTGGAGTATCTGGTGGAATTAAACTCAAACAAAAGATCCAATGCAGTTAGAAAAACGCTGCACTTCCCATCCGTGCCATTCCATTTATCCGGTAAAGATAGAAAAACATCAGAAGGTGGAGAGGGAGTTGGCGGCGCAGCAGCTGCTGCGATGGGCGTGGCCACAGCCGGCTGAGCGGCCGCCCCGCGGAGAATCGCATTCTCCTGTCGCAGCTCCGCTACCTCGCGGCGCAAGGCCGCGACGCCCTGGAGCTCCGTGCGGAGCGATGCGACTTCACCACGGAGCTGATCGATCAGCTTAGCATGCCGGTCAACCACATCGCAGAGGTGAGCAAACTCCGCTGGGTTTACTGCCGATGGCTCAGTCATTCTGTCACGGACTAACCGGAGATGAAGCAGAAGACTAGCAGTTAGCCCTGTAGCGTGGATGGTAAACCCAAACGCGGAAGTAGCGCGAGCAGGCAGGATAACCACGCTAGTTATTCTTAGAACTCTCCCGAAGCGAGAGCAAGAGTTTACACAAATAAACCCGCGTTCTAAATACACACACCCAATCAGAAGCGATAACCCAAGAAAGTGAGTACTCACGTTTGGACGAGCGAGGCGTCGGCGATAGCATGGGCATAACTCAATGACTGAGCAATGTGAGGCGTCATCTTGTTTCCTTTTATGCTTCCTGAAACCCGACCGTATTACTTCCGGGTCCTAGTGCCGGTCGTGTTATGAGTGTGCATGACACCTGGTTAGGTCATCATTCCCTTCATCCATATTCCATGTAGCTACTAACCTAACTAACCACTAACCCAGTCCTGTCTCTGTGCCCCTGGTTTTGTCTCTAGTCTGTGTTCGGTCCCATGTCCTGTCTTGTCTCCAGTCCTGTCTCGTCTCCAGTCCTGCCCCCATCTCCAGTTCCCGTCTCGTCCTGTCTTGTCTCTGGCCCCTTTGTGTCTTTCGTTAGCTCCAGGTCCTGTTTCAATATTCCAGCTCCTGTTTCCGTATTCCAGCTCCTGCTTCTGTATTCCAGCTCCTGGTTTCCTTGTGTGAGCTCCTGGTTCCCTGTGTCAATCCTTAGTCCCTATGTCTGTTTAAAGAGCCCTAGTTATAGTTTGATTTTGTGGTTTTGGTTTATTCGTTTGTTTATTGTCTTTATTGTTTTGTTTGTAAATAAAGACATTTTCTGTTTACAACCCCTGTGCATCCATGCCTACGCTACATGCCCACTGCAGCCGGTCTGGCCTGTAGTAATAGCCAGGCCATGACAGTAAATAGGTAGTCTGAGAATTTATTTACCATAAGCTCTGTCGTTTGTTATCAATGGGCGCATAGGTTAGGGTTAGAGAGAGAACACCTGTTTGGTCCCATAGACACACAATACTTCAGATTGAAACACGACTGCCCCCTACAGGTAATGAACGGCATTTTCACAGCTTCCCGCGAGTTGCCACGGAAGCGCGCGAGATCCCTTTTCAAGAAACGTGCGTTCTTAATAGGCAGATCTGTACATGGAACTACAGGCGACTAAGCCACTATTTCCTCATCATCCCCAACCTACACCACAACATCTACGTGGGTGCAGATATCATGGTTCGACTCAACGCCTGTGTGGACACGCCAAACAACACCACATGGGCCCCCCCCCCCATCACCCCAACTATCAGCGTCAATCTCCCTCCAGAACCTACGCTCAGGTCAAGTGTTGCCAGAGGTATGCGCTATGATCAACGAACAGAGGGCCACGATACTGGCTTACCACAAAAGTGTCAGCATCCCTCTCAACATGCAGCCTGGCCACACTCTCAACAATGGCTTAGGTTTTTTACACCCGTCCAGAAATTGCCTGAAACTGGGACTGACCCTGGAAGCCACGCCACTCATCGAAGTGTCATCCCGGGCTGTGTATGTTTTGTTCAACAACTGTATGGCCAAAGACATTGACTTTCCCAAAGCCAGTCACCTGGGATGGCTCATTAATTAGACGTTCCATGACTTCGCGCTCACAGTGCCCATGCAACAACACATACTTGGCACCGATATGGCCAGTCCTGAAGCCCAACGGCAAGTGGCGGGCCACAGTCAACTATCGCAAGCTGAACCAGCAGACAACCCTGTCGCGGTGGCCTATGACCCAGCTGGACCAGGAACTCCCCAAAATCAAAGGCACAACGATCCTATCTAGGCTGGATGTCACTTCTGGATTTTGGACAATCCCGGTTCACCCCGACGACCAACATAAGCTGGCATTCACCTTCGGCAGTCAACAATACACCTTCAGATGGTGCCCCTTTGGCTATGCCAACTCGCCAGCGGAGTTTAACATTTTCCTGAATAAAGCATGTCCTGACGCCAGAACCAGAGGCAACCTGATTTACGTGGATGATGTTCTGCTCAAGAGCTCCAACGTGGCAAATTATCTTGCAGGGATCGATCACGTCCTGAGCCAGCTGACCACAGCAGGGGCAAAAATCGCCCTTCACAAAAGTCAATGGTGCAAAACCAAGGTAAATTACGTGGGTTTGCTCATCAGACGAGAAGGCCTTGAACTGCAGTCCAGCCATATCCAGGTGATACAAAACATCAAAACACCCTGCAACATCTCTGAGCTATGGAGTTTTCTGGGAGCATGCAACTATTCCCGACAATTTGTCGAGAACTACACTGATCTTGCATGACCATTGACCAAAACTAACCTTTCGTGTGGACTGAAACACAAGACACGGCTATGAGTATGCTCAAACAACGCCTGTGCTTCGCCAATCAGCAAATATCAACCACCGAGCACCACTGCAACGGATAGGAATAGACTTCCCATGGTCTGACCTGCAAATCAACTGGGTGGGACCCTTGCCACAATCAGCAAGGGGTAACAAGTACTTCCTTACTGTGGTCTGTGAATTTACAAAATGGGTAGAGTGTCTCCCAGCTCCAAATGAAACAGCAGAAACAATTGCTTACCTGTTAATGAATCACATCATCTCAAGATTCGGACTGCCACTGAGGGTCAACTCTGACCGAGGAACCCACTTCACTGCCAAGGTCATGTACAAAGTATGGAAACTCCTGGGACTACAAGCCAGGTTTCACATAAGTCATCACCCGATCTCCTCGGGACATGTTGAATGAGTTAACCAGACAGTGACCAGTATGTTGAAGAAGTATGTGTCTACCAATCAGAAGGATTGGGACGTTAAGCTTTCCCTGGTTTTGATGGCCATCAAGGGCCACACCTCACCGGTCTATGGGAATATCTCCATTCGAACTGATGAGGGGGCGACAAATGACATTGCCACTGCACCTGCTATACCAACCCGGCGACATGAACCTGGTTACGGCCTACACCACCCACCAGTACCTAGAAGAGTTGCACCGGCACTTAAGGGTGACATTCACTTTTGGCCAACAACACTTGCAGAAAAGCGCAGAAGGCCGCAAGGCCTACTACGAATAAAAGGCTTCCTGCCAGGAGCTTGATGTCGGAGACAAAGTATGATACTACAGGTTCAACCAACCAAGGCAGAACACCCCACATTGCCTGTCAAAGAAATTCCTACCTCACTGGGCAGGTCCTTACGAGATTGTGGACAAGCTCTCACCCATCGCCTACCAAATACGGGTCAAACAAGGGCACAGCGAGCCAGTCCTCCGATGGATCCACCGAAATCAGATAAAGAGGCTTTCCGACCCTCACCTGAAGAAAGGGGGAAAGAGCTAGCCCACTGACACAGATCTTTTTCCTTTCATCGCATAATCCGTACTCAGCTAGAAAACTTCAATAGCCCCTGGCTTGTACACCCTCCTCCGTTACGCCACTAGGTCCCACCTCTAATAGAGAGGTACGTCACGTCCCCCACACCGCTGAGCACACTGTCTTAACCTCACTTGGTATGCTCCTCTGAGAACTTTATTACTCCTACTACGGCTATTATTACCTTCAAGGTTGTTGTTTTGCTTTAACATTTCTTATTGTTTTTTTCCATTCTCTCTCTCTTTTCTCTTCTCTGATGATTTATGTTCCCTTGTTACGCTTATCTCCTCCCTCACGTTGGTTAAGGGAACTATGACATCCAAACTTCACGCCTGTCGCTAATTAGAGTAACTGCTGCGCTAAATGTTATGATAAACAGTAAAAAGCATGGTTAATCACTCGAAATGATAGTGCTTCGTGAACAACCAGGGCTCTTGATCACAAACTGCAAGACCTACACCCAAAAGGTGTTTGTCCGGCTTAACGCTTGTGATGTTGCCAGAGCTCAATGCAGCCCCATCCCCGCTCAAACCACATGGGCCGGCACCCGGTGGACTCGGGAAGTCCTCGACCATGCCCAGGCAGATATGAACCACATGCTGTGTCAATTACAAAAAATTATGGTGACCCAGGCTGAGTTAAGCGGGTACAACCTACGCCCCAAGTGATTTTTGGATGCCCTACTGGGGGCTGCTGCGGCTGTAGGGACTCTGTTCAACATCGCCATGAATCTAATGAATCTGATCTGATAAATCTGGCCACCATAAGGAAATACATGGGTGAAATCCAGGCGGAATTGCCTGAGATCCGACAGCAGCTACTAGTGCAGAGCCAAGCACTCCAAACCTTTGGGAAATCGTTGAATGGCACGATCACTGTTTTAAATACTCATAGCACTCTCCTAAACCAAACCATCCGGTCCATATACAAATTGTTTTCAGTAGGGCAAAGTGACCTGGCTCAGATACAGGTCCTAATGACCCTTATGACCGACATGCTGTGAGAAGTAAGCTCCTCGATAGATAGTTTAGCTATGGGAAGGATTCCTTCCTATTTGATACTCCTTAGTCTGGTCCAAAATATCCTGACCTCTGCCACTACTCAAACTAATCCCATCCAAGCCCACCTCGCCTTGTCTCTGGGCAGCTCCATTCCCCTACGTGTTGACCCAGAATCAGGTGACCTAGCCTTTCTCCTCAGGTTACCAATAATAGACAATAACAACGTTTACAGCCTCAAAGACGTTGTTAATGTAGCCATTTGGCAGGGAAACACCCACGTTAAGATACACACACCCGAAGTCGTTGCATATCACGATAACAACGAGTAGTTGTACTTGGCCCCTAACCTGAAAATGTGTATGCTCACTAAAGACATCCATTACCTATGCCCCAGTAAGCCCTTCATCCGTGATAATACGGAAGGAATCTGCAGCCTAGACCCTATCCGCCCCGACACTAGATGCCCAGCAGATGCTACGCCACAGTCTCAGGTCAAAACAACCCAAGACGAAATTGTCGGAAATCAGTAATTAGTAACCACCCCGGCACGCACAGCCACACTTACCTACAATCAACATGATATGGCTATGCGCGTCCCGCTGTGGATCCCTCTGTGGATCAATGTCCCTAAGGGCTCAATCCTCCACATTGATGATTTGGCATTATATCACCTTCCCGAAGATGAATATTAGACCGAACTCGAAATCTCGCCCTTTTTCAAACAATACTCCTTTGCCCTCGATCCAGAATTGGAAGAAAGGATCAAGGATGAAGAAACACAACTCATTGATTTGACCCCCCGTCAAAACAGCCTTGGAAGCTATTGCACGCCTCCCCCCTGCTGGTCCCCCCCGCCCATTGCTCGTTCCTGGTCTGCCGCCAACACAGCACTCTGTGTGTCTATTATCCTAGGACACATCGTGAACCTAACGCTGGCTTTCCTCCTGTTTATGCAAATGAATGTTATGGAAGAGTCACTTGATAAGTGTACATCAAGTGTCCCACGCATTTTCCAACGCGGTAAACCCGAACCAGAAGCTGAACCCGAAAACTCAACGGACTTGATTGAAATCACCCCAGCACCACCTCGTCGAGCCATGGCAGGTGGTCCTGTCAATGACTCGCAACTATAGGTAGAACGCAGCATATGGAGCACTCCAACAATACACCCCTCAGCTTAAAGTCCCGACAAATGACGTACCCAATTTTTTTTTTCTTTTCTTTTTGCACCATGGTTTGGCAAGGTGAAGTTACTGTTTGTGTCTTGCTCGTGCCTGTTCTCTCTCCCTCTTCAGCCTCTGTACCAGTGCCCGCTGATGTTCACAATGGAAACCTCACCGAGCAAAAGGGGGATCTGTAGGGCCTGATGTGCCACCTCAAAAGGAGCTGTGATTCTGTCAGCCCTCAATAAAACAGGCCCTGCTGCTCCCGTTATCTCTCTCTCTCAGTGGTGTCACACAGCTGGACATGAGACCTGATCAAAAGGGGAAAACCAGATGGCTTTCAACAACCCTTCTGAGTGGTGCAATCAACAGGCCCCTGATAGAGGAAGAAAATGTTCAAGGCATCAGCAAATAACGAAAGAAATGGCTACCCTTCCCCAATTCCAAGTTGCTGATTTGCAAAACAACATCCTTGCACAAGAGAAAAGGCAGCTCACATCCTCAGTCAAAGCAGTGTTGAGCAGCACAGGTCAATGGAACAGGGAAGTTTCACAACCACCTGGCAGTTGCCGACCCCCCGGAGTGCGCTTCCTGCTTCACCTTTTGTCCCCAGAACAGGGAACATGCAACGCTTCAAGGGACACGTACAAAAGGGAAGAACCTGGTGGCGGGTGGACGCTAACCGCCAGCTCTGATTGGAACACCTAGATGCAGAGCAAACCCTCGCTGTGAGATTAAAAATGCAAGGTTCGAACAGGTCAAGGACCTCTTTCATCCGCTCTCAACCGACACTTGAATTCCGACTTCTGACCTGCGCCGTGACCGAAGACTCTACTCTACTAAACAAGAAAACTTCGGCTCGAACTCAGACGCCATTTTATTTCATTTGCCAAAGAGAAAGCGCGGAAGAAGTCTCCGAGCGTCAGCATCGGTAACCGGGCAACCAACACTCTGCTGAGGGTTTTCCCGAAAGACGTCACTTCAATTAAGCACACTGACCAATCAGCCACGCCATGATTCCCTTCGCTGAAGGCAAATTGATGAGAACAACCGTCACTTAATGCAAGTAATCAAACAAAGCTCCATACCTTGCTGAAAGTGGTGCGCGATGCATAACTAAACCGTAAGATTACACCCAAGGCTCTGTTCTTGTGACTTCCTCATGTTCTAGGAAAACGAAACAGATCTTTATTAACTTTCACCCTATAAACTGTTCGTGTGTGTGTGTGTGTGTGTGTGTGAGAGAGAGAGATTGAGTGATTGAATAATTAATTTGCGTAGTTTGATGTAACCTAGATTAGTTCAATAAATTCTTGCTTCTTGATAAAGAACTGGTGTCTTGGTCATGTGTTTTAAAGCTTAAACATTTGCCCAGATCTTACGTTACCTAGCTGCAAAATTAGGTAAATATCTGATGTTGTATTATCCTCGTTGGCCACGGGATAAACAGGATTGGTAAAACACACTCCCTCGTGCTATTTGGTAGAAAGTGTGTATTAAAATTGTGTATATTGGTTTCAACAACTTACCTCGAATTGATAAAGATTCGACTCACCTCTGAATCAGAGTAAAAACCCTACAATTATTTTATAGGAAGATCACTAAAAACAATAATACTACAAATCACATACTGCACTATGAAAAAGTCTTAGCCATGTACAACTAACTGATGTAGGGCAAGGATGTCTTTAAAAAAAAATCTACATTCATAAAATTTTATAAAAGGCAGTAAACTGTCAGGGATAACCCCTAGAGGGCACCAAAGCACCCTGAGTCTTTTGTGTTGTAGTTTGTTTTGTTTAACTTAATTTCCCATGTTGCAACTCAGTCAGGTGACATGGCCGCTCACCTGAACCGAGTTGGCTATTAGTTTTATTATAAATAGTTTGGTTTCGTTGAGTTATGTGTCTTGCATCTGTTGATTTATACCCGTAAAATGTCTGTAAGTTTAGTTTGTGGCTCCCCTTACCTTTATTCGTGTTTTGGTTTTGTTTTACTTATCAAGTATATTTGTTTCTCTCTGCATTTATGCCTCGCAACCCTTCATGTGACAGAATGCAAGACCTTAACAGAGGCATAGCAGAGGAGCCCTTCCCCCTTGGAGATTATTTTGGGGGGGGCAACGATGTATGCGTTGTGGGGAGCCGGCGCGGAAGGCAGCCGGATAACCAAGCGGCGTTGCAGCAAAAGGAGAAGGAGATCGGGCAGGAAGACGGAGGTCAAGGACGAGCTGCGGAGAGAGCAGCCAAACTGGGAAGGCTGGCGGCTGGCGATACGGCGCACTCTGTTCGAAAATGGAGCAGCTCGGGGTGACGTGAGTCCCCGCACCCACTGGAGGGTAAAGACCAGGAGGTCTACGTTTGGCGGGGACCAGGGTGCAGAGGCGCACCACACCGAGCGTCTGGGAAGAACGGAGTGTGAGTGGGACGTGCAGCAGAGGGCAGCCTCCCAGCGTGCATGGAGCAGCTTTGGATGGAGCGCCAAGAGGAATGAGAGGCGCATTCGTGACCTGCAGGAGCAGATGGCCACGCTCCAGGTGCTGCTAACGCAGCTAAACCTCAGAGAAGGCCCAGACCTGCCCGCTCCTCTGACGGGTGACAACAAGCTTCCGCCGCTACGCAGCGCCTTCGAGGAAGACAGCGAGCTTCCTCTTCCTCCGCCGCCGCTGCACGGTGCCTTCGTGGACAGCAAGCTGCCGTCGCTGCACGGCGCCTTTGTGGACAGCGAGCTGCCACCACTGCACGGCGCCTTTGTGGACAGCCGTCATGTGCCGCTGAGGACAACGAGGGTCCTCTTCCTCCACCGCCGCTGTCATGCGCCGCTGAGGACAGCGAGCCTCCTCATCCTCTGCCGCCCTGCGTCAATGAGGACGGCGAGGCTCTTCTGTCTCCGCCGCCCTGCGTCACCGAGGATGGCGAGCATCCACTGCCTTTGCCGCCCTACATCAACGAGGACGGCAAGGTTCCTCCGTCTCCGCCGCCCTGCTTCAACGGGGGCATCAAGCTACCTGGCTCACAGGACAGAATAGCCAGCCTCCTGGTGAGAGGGGCAGACATTGTGCCCTGGGGGGGGATGCCCGGGACCTCCTGTGGCGCCCCGAAGTTGCCCCCTTTGAGGGGGGGTTATGTCAGGGATAACCTTCTAGAGCGCCAAAGCGCCCTGAGTCTTTTGTGTTGTAGTTTGTTTTGTTTAACTTCATTTTCCATGTTGCAACTCGGTCAGGTGACATGGGCGCTCACCTGAACCAAGTTGGCTATTAGTTTTATTATAAATAGTTTGGTTTCATTGAGTTATGTGTCTTGCATCTGTTGATTTATACCCATAAAATGTCTGTAAGTTTAGTTTGTGGCTCCCGTTACCTTTATTCGTGTTTTGGTTTTGTTTTACTTATCAAGTATATTTGTTTTGTTTAATTTCCCTGTTTTTTGTTATAAATAAATCGTTAATCGTTTCCGTTAACACCTGGACTCTCTGCATTTATGCCTCGCAACCCTTCATGTGACAGTAAACAGTGTGATGACTCTTTGCTTAAAATATAGTCTCAGGGACAATTTGTGCAGTTTTGTTAGGAAATTTACTTACATCCAGAATATCCAGCAAAATAAACCACAGTCTTTCTGAGGACTTTGTCATACCTGCTTCTTTTACAGAACATGTACGCAAGTGGCCTTAATATGCTGCTTTTTTTGTAGCCTACAGATTTTTTTCCTGTAAGAATATTATGTTTGCTGAAATACTAAGGATTGGAAATCATAAATTGTTTATACTTATTTAATTATAACATCTGAAAAAAAAGCAGACATCCTTATCCAAAGCGACTTACATTTTGCTCACATTTTACATCAGAGCAGTTGAAGCATAAGGGCCTTGCTCAAGGGCCCAACATGGAGGTCACGGATTTTAACCCAGGACCTTTGAAACCGTAGTCCAATGCCTTAACCACTAAGCCACCTCTGAAACATTTATAACAAAGGAAGTATAACATAGGAACAACAGTTGTTTCACATGCTGGTCAGAAAGTGATGACCCAAACTGAGGCCTCATTTTGGTCAGTAACATGATTTTATTTTTTTTTAATAAAACACACTCAAATGGTTAAGCCTGTCAGTTACTGGGTTACGGCTTGGAAACTCTCACCACAGCTTCCTACCTGAGATACACGTAATTCATCCTCATAAAGAATACCTCGTCCTCCAGTACATCTATCCTGAATACTCTAACTCTAATTTTTTCCCCCTGTTCTTTATTTCTCTACCCATCCCGAGCCTTCTGGGGATTTTGCCAGCTTCAGTTGACAGAGGCCAGTCCTGCGAAGACCCTGACGTATCCAGAAAAGGACGGAATCCAGATAAGGATTCTGCTTCATGATGGTTTGGAGCTACAGATGCTGCTCCAAAGCTCCCAGTGATCCAGACCCCACCTGCCTTCTGCACCTGCTGACTCATCCCTGTGCTGAAATGGACTTCATGTTAATTTAAATAACTTCTGCTATATTTAACTTTCAGCTGTATAACACACAAGATGTTATATAATTTCTGTTATCCGCCATCACCCAGATGAGGAGGGGTCCCCTGTTGGGTCTGGTTACTCTCAAGGTTTCTTCCTATTGCCATCTCAGGGAGTTTTTCCTTGGCATTATCGCCGTCACACTTGGCTTGCTCATCAGGAACAATCTCATTATCTAGACACATTTGTCTCCCATATACACACTTCCATACATTTTAATTTTGTGAAGCTGTTTTGAGACAATGGCCATTGTTAAAAGCGCTATAGAAATAAAATTTAATTGAATTGAACTGATATGTGAAAAAAACAACAACAATTGATTATTATAAGGTATATGAGGTACCTGTAAGGTACTTGTGACAAATAATTGAATAACTGAGGGGTGGTGGCTCAGTGTGATAAGGCTCTGTTATTGATGGTCAGACGTTCGAGCCCCAGCTCAAGGTGGTTGCCACTGTTGGGTCATTGAGCAAGGCTGTTTCCCCCCTCGGTTCCAGGGGTGCCATATAATGACTGACCTTGTGCTTTGAAAGCGTAGCGCTGGTTATAATGGTACAGCTTGGAAGATCCTAAGCCAAGGAACCTTCTTCAAGTAACATTAAAATTAGAGAACATTCCTACCTTTAAAACACTGCTGATACAGAGTAAATCGCTTAAACCAGTGTCTCTGGTTCATAAGTTCCACAAATGGAAATCTAGGTTCCTGGATATTCTCTAATAAAGGACTTCATTTTATTTTATTAACAATAAACACACTAGATGAAGACTCACCATGCACTGTGATGTTGACAGGATTACTGTTTCCTCCAGATTCAGACTCACACCAGTAAACTCCAGTGTATGATGTGGAGAGGGAGCTGATATTACATGTAGATCCTGTAACTGATCCCCACTGTGAACAATCTAACACTCCCTGACTGTGTGTGTATCGTCTCACTGTCCATCCAGTAGAGTGACTCTGGTCCTCACAGATCAGTGAGAGAGAGTCACCAGTAAAGTGTTGCGTTCTGCTGGGATTGATGATCAGAGAAACTGGAGGAGATTGACCTTAAACACAGAATAGACGCATGTGTTCTCATGATTGTGTTTGGAGCGTGAACTTGTACTGAACACATTTATACCTCATTTACTTAAACAGTGATGTTTGACTAACAATAATCCTCTACCAGTGCTTAGGGCTATTCACCTGCCTTAAATTTTTGCACAAAATATTAAAATAGCTGTAAATGTAAATATCTGGAATCTAATTTTGACATATGCTATATTCAACACTCCAACACAACAGTGTCATTTCTCCTCACCAGTGATCCATAGTGGCTGTAGATTAGATGAAAGTGTGAAAGATAATCTGTCTCTTTCTGCTCTGCACCAGTAAACTCCTGTATGATTACGAGCAGCAGAATTGATAGTGTAGGGACGTCCAGACACATAATCACCATGACTGTCTCTTATTTTTCTGTAGGGATTAACTGTGTACCATTTGAATGTCCAGTGTGTAGAGGAGTCTGTAACCTCACAGCTTAGAGTCACTGAGTCTCCTTCAGTCAGCCAGCTGTGTGGAGATACACTCAGTACTGCCTTTGGAATCTCTGTTACACAACAAATACAGCATTATAAATCTGTGCATTTACGTTATAAATAATAACAGTCCAAAATATATGTCAGACTAACTAGTTATACCAATTTTAAGTTCTACTTTTTTTTTCAGGATCTTTTCACTTTCAGGGCCTGGGATCAACAAAACACCACTACACAAGCCAGTGATTTTCACTTTAATGTAGAGCTTTAAAGAAAAGTTTGTTAAATATCACAGAGTGGGTTATTAGGTAAGTGATGTAGACTATATATATATATATATATATATATATATATATATATATATTACTTTTATGTGAAGTTAATAGGGGTGCACGTTTAAATATTTCCACATAAAAATATTTATAAATGTAGTGAAGAATAGCGCAATAATCTCAAGACCATTAAGTAAGCAGCTGATAAAAGTATAGCTTTGATGCTATGAAGATTTGACCCTGGACAATTTTGAATGTGGCTCATTAAATACATGAGTTTGACATTAAAGTTCAGATTCATAAAATTGGCATATAAAAACTGTAATATAAAAACTCAATAATATATTATTATATTATTATATTATTAATATTGTTAATATATTTTGGATAACACAGATGTTGCTGAGTACCAACCAGCTTGAACATCACTTGGATCTGTCATTATTGTGATGAACAGTTTACAAGATGAACAGATATGAGTGTTGGGATTCTCTCCTGCCATGCAGAAAGCCAAAGTTCAATTACTATTCAATGTTCAATGTACTATTCAAATGCAGTCAATAGGTTGCAGAGCATTCACTGTGTTAATCCCAAGCCTTCACTTACACCAGTGACACATTGGAAGGCTACATCAGGAAGGTCATCTAGTGTAAAACCTGTGTCGTGTCAAAATGTGGTCTTCTGTGGAAACCTGTTAATAGTCGCACATGAAACAACTACAGCAATCTGACTTGAGAAGAGACAGATGATCCTACATGTGGATGATGTCAAGTGTAGGATGTAAATCACAGCTCAGCTGGGTGATATGCAGTGATTGATTGTAAACACAGCATATTCATCACACATTTATCATACAATCTTACGCACCATAAATATAATGTAAGCATGAATCTATAAAACTATAAAAATGTTGTTGGCACAGACTAACCTGATACAGTCAGTGTAACAGCATCACTGATCTCTGAGATCTGAGAGTCTCTGCTCCGTCCTCTGCAGGTGTAGTCACCACTGTCTGAGGCAATAACATACCAGATATCATACTCCTGCCTTGTGCTGTATGTATAGTCTCCATAGGATGCACGGGGGCCAAGTCTGCTATTGTTCCTATACCAGCTGTATGTCCACTCAATGTCTCCTCCTCCCTGTATGTCACATCTGAGAATAATATTCTCTCCTCCGTACACATGTGTATTAGGCTGTATAGAGACCACAGGTTTAGGACTCCCTGTAGAGCACAACACAATAAACAACTGCTTGTCATGTCACACCAGATTCACCTGTTCACTTCTGCTCCAGATTCCACTCCACTCTTTTGATCTCACTGGCTCATTCTCTGCTCTCCACATATCTGTGCACCATCATCAATCACTTCTTCTTCCTATTTAAACCACGCATGGACGCCACCACATCGCCAGATTATTGAGTGCCCTGCCAGCCCAATATTCCCACGTCTTGTCTCGTTACAGTCTCCCAAGATACCGACCATGCTTCGTTTATTGACTACGTCTCTGCCTCATGTTTGGATTTACCCTTTTTTAGATTTCTCGTCATCAACTGCTTACCTGTTTCCTCGACTATGGATTTGGATCACGGATTTTCCTCCAACTCTCCGGCTTCAACCCTCACTTGTTCTACAACCACGAGTCAGTCGTCACGCCCTACCAAGCTCACGCTACTGCCACCACTCTCCAGTTACATTCAGTGACAACACTACTCCACCCGAGTTCTTCCCTCTCCACGATCTGCATTTGGATCCACCAAGCCCACCACGGAGCCTTACACTGCTTTAATTAATGTTTCTTAGTTAGTAACCTAGTATCCCAGTGTAAGGATCTCTCCAATAATGGAAACCACAAAGCAAGTTTTGTAAGTCACTAGGAATAAGATCATCTGCCAAATTCCTAAATGTAAATGACATGAGCTACAAAGAAATTTCAGAAGAGAGCCTTTTATACAATACATTTTAATTACAAGTAAACATAAGACAATTTTTTAATATTAAGTTAAAATTACAGTACTTTTATGATAGTGATGACTAACTGCATATATCTCACCTAGAACATTTGATATTCGTATAAGTGAAATCAGCACTAAAAAGGGAACAGAAACAGAACATAATTAAAATTTTAAAAAGATTCAGTGACAATGTAAACATTGTATGTACACATTTAGTGACACTGAACATTACATTCAACAAAACAAAACCATATGAAAGAAGTAAAATACTTAAGTAAAAAAGCAAACAAACAAACAAACAAATAAAAAAATTAAACTAATAATTACAATTTCTTTGTTCCTGATCTGTGTGCATGTATTATTATTTAGCCTGATAGTACTGATAATAGTCTGTGTGAGACTAGTGAACCAGTATGAGGATGTATTAATGTTGAGACTTTAAGAGCACTTAAAATTTTTATTTCATCTTTTACATTCCATAAATGTAATCATGAATAGAAAAAAGAAAGTGTGGTGCCAAGGCGATGTAAACATAATCATTACACCAAAACTGAAAAAAAAAAACTCACAGTCAATCATGATGACTGAACTTATGGCCACTGTGCGAACCTGCGCAGACTCCACGCAGGTGAGATAGGTTTACATAGTGTAACTCCTGTATGGCTGTTACTGCACCAGCTGATCATGGAATGTTAACAAATATACTACTGCACTGTTCCCTTTCAAAAGCTACACTCAATGCTGCATGAAAACGCTATGGGAACATCTCTTTGTTGCCCGGTTGTGAAGCCTGTGCATGTCAAACCCGCCGAATACCTGCACCTGCAGGTTATAAATAGGAGTGAACCGGAAACATCCTCAGATCTTTTTGTCTTCAGGACCGCTTTGTGTTTGCGTGTGCATGTACAAGCCGTAACGAAAACGAAATAAAAATAACAGCTTTAACTCACCGATATGGCGGAGTTGCTTAAGAGATGCGTGCCTCTGTGCGATAGATCTCTTTCGGAGGGCGATCTTCACGAATTTTGTCTTGAGTGCTTGGGGGAAAAACACGTTCGCCTCGGGCTTCAGGGAGAATGTGAGTACTGTGATCTTCTCCCTATTAAGGTGCTTCGCGCGCGGCTCACTTTCTTTAAAGAGAAACCGCGAGTCACGGCGCATTCCTGGGGCTCGCGTGCTGATCTGGCAGACGCGCACGAGACGGAATTTCCGATTTCTCTCTCGCTCTCTCCGGATCAGGAAGTTTTAGCTTCTGCTTCGCAAGCGCGCTCCGGCGCTTCTTGTGATGGAGCGGAATAATCTTCTTCTCTCGCTTCCATGGAAGTAGCCTCCTCACAACGCTCCTCCAGTGCTCACAGAGCTTATGAGGAATTATTAGAGGTTGTGACACATGCAGTCGAGCGATTGCATATCGACTGGCCGCAGAAGCGAGATTCCCCTAAGCGTTCAAGACTAGACGACAGGTTTCTGTCAGATGGCCGGGGGGAGGAGCCTCAACGCCTCTCTCTCCCCTTCTTTGGTGACCTCCATGATGAGTTAACCCTTTCATTGAGCAGAACATTTACATTGCGTGTTTTTGTACCATCAAATTCGATTTATTCGAATATCGTTGATGCGAAAGCACGCGGTTATATGATGATGCCCCAGATAGAAGAGACGCTTGTGGGCTATCTCTTTCCTGGGACATCATCTTCCCTGAAAAAGCCTACTCTCCCCTCCAAGCCATGCAGACTGGCATCTGCTTTGGTGGGTAAAGCTTTTCAGGCAGCAGGACAGGCTGGCGCTTTACTGCACACCATGGCGGTTTTGCAGGCTTACCAGGCTGACCTGCTGAAGGACCTGAGCACCGGCGGGGTGATTGATGACAAGGCGTTTGCAGAGCTGCGCCGAGCCACAGACCTGTCTCTCCGTGCAACCAAGCAGACGGCCCGTGCTGTGGGCCATGGCTGCCATGGTATCCACGGAGAGGCATCTGTGGCTGAACCTCTCGGGCATCAAGGATAAGGATCGTGCTGTCCTCCTTGATGCCCCCGTCTCGCCTTCCGGCCTCTTTGGTGACGCCGTTAATTCTGTCGCCACTAGGTTTCGGGAGGCGAAGCTATATGAGCAGGCTTTTGGGAGAATCCTTCCCCGCCGTGCTCAAGAACCGGGACCGTCGGCCACCCGGCCCCGGCCAGGTCTGGCTCCTATCAGGCGTGAGGTCCAGAAGGAGAGCGTGACCAGCCGCACACCCCCTCGTAAGGACTGGGGTGGGGCTCGCCGCCTTTCTCAGAAATCTGCCTCAAAAAGACTAGACTCTTCCAAGAAGAAGCCCTGAGATTCGTGCCCCTGGGGCCGTGGGGGTGTTCCCCCCCAGGAAGGGGCACCTCTATTCTCATCACAAAACAGGGCCTCCTCCCTGGCACTCCCTGGAGGTCGGTGTTCAATCCCCGCCACCACTGGTGTTTCGGGGAGCGGCAGTCTCCAACGAAGAGTTGGGTGTTCGGGTATCTCCTGCCATACTTCAGGATACCCGACACCTAACACCCCCCCATCCAGCCAAAGTGTCAAAGCTCGTGCCCCTTTCAGTGTCCCTTTGGGGGCGAAGCTTACCAGTATCTGGTCCTTCCATTTGGACTAGCTCTGTCACCCGCACATATACAAAATGCATGGATGCAGCTCTGGCTCCTTTACGACTCCAGGGCATCCGTATTTTGAATTACATAGACGACTGGCTGATTCTGGCCCAGTCTCAGGAGCTAGCGCTTCGACATCGGGATCTCGTCCTAGCCCATCTTCATTCTTTAGGATTGAGACTCAACGCCACAAAAAGCGCTCTCCTTCCTGTTCAGAGGACAACATATTTGGGTGTCACATGGGATTCGGTCACAATGCAGGCACAGTTGTCTCCTGCTCGTGTCGAATCCATTCTCAACACCCTGAAGGAAATCACGCTAGGCCAGAAGGTCACTGTGCATCATTTTCAGAAATCTTTAGGCCTCATGGCGGCTGCGTCCATGGTGATACCTTTGGGCCTTCTGCACATGAGAGCATTTCAGCTGTGGCTAAGAGCCAGGGGGTTTCATTCAGGGGCCAACCCCCAGAGGCTAATAAGGGTTACGCGCCGAGGGTCCCACTCTAGGACTGTCTTGTCGTCGCAAGATGCTAACGACAGGCGCTTCCCTCACGGGCTGGGGTGCGGTCGTGGATGGTCGTCCAGCACAAGGGAACTGGAGAGGTCATCTTCTCGCATGGCACATCAATTGTCTCGAAATGATGGCTCTGTTTCTGGCCCTGAAACAGTTCCTCCAGCAGTTGAGAGGCGACCATGTCCTAGTGCGGGTGGACAGCACTGCGGTAGTCTCGTACATAAATCACCAGGGTGGACTGCGCTCGCGCCACTTGAACAAGCTAGCGCAACAGGTTCTGCTTTGGGCACAGGACAAGTTCCTCTCCGTCAGGGCGATTTCCATTCCAGGGCACATGAATGTAGGAGCAGACCTGCTATCTAGACAAGCTGTAGAACAGGGGGAATGGAAGCTCCACCCCGAAGTAGTCAGTGAAATCTGGGAAAGATTTTACGTAGCAGAGGTGGACCTCTTTGCCTCACAAGAAGCAGCACAATGCCCCCTTTACTACGCTCTCCTCCAGCTCCCTTGGGTCTGGATGCAATGGCCCACACGTGGCCCAGGTTATGCCTTTATGCATTTCCACCTATAGTTCTGCTCCCGGGAATCCTGGCAAGGGTCCGTCAACAAGGGTTGCGCCTCTTATTGATAGCGCCCCATTGACCGACCAGAGTGTGGTTCTCGGATATAATATCTCTCCTCGGCGGCTCACCCTGGGTGATTCCAGTGAGGAGGGATCTTCTGTCTCAGGCTCAGGGGACAATACTTCATCCCCGGCCGGAGCTCTAGAACCTTCACGTTTGGCCCCTGAACGGGACCAACTGAGACATGCTGGGCTTTCAGTCAGCGTAATTGAAACCATTTTAAGTGCCAGGGCTCCCTCCACTAGAAGAACTTATGCCCTCAAATGGAGTGTATTTGAAAATCGGTGCATGGCAAGACACATAGACCCAGTTCACTGCCAGTGTTTCAGTGGTGGAGTTTCTGCAAGAAAAGTTGTCCTCGGGCTTATGCCCTAGTACGCTCAGAACGTACGTAGCCGCTATTTCAGCTTGTCACGCTCTGAATGACAGGGTTTCTGTGGGCTATCACCATTTAGTTGCCCGTTTTATTCGTGGAGCTAAACGGTTGAGGTTGCCCACTAGAGTGACGGTCCCTTCATGGGACTTAACTATCGTACTCGAAGGCCTGGCCGACACCCCTTTTGAACCACTAGAGTCAGCGCCTGTCAGGCTTCTGTCTCTTAAGATGTTTTTCTTATGGCTATTACTTCTTTGAAGAGGAATGGGGATCTGCAGGCTCTGTCAGTCTCCACATCCTGCCTAGACTTTGCCCCTGGGCTAATCAAAGCTATCCTGCATCCTCACCCGAACTATCTTCCCAAGGTTCCATTCTCGACCATGCACCCAGTTGTTCTCGAAGCCTTCTGTCCTCCGCCTTTCACAGCTCCGGAGCAGGAAAGACTTCACTTACTGTGTCCAGTACGTGCTCTTAGGATCTACGTCCACCGCACTAGCCAGTGGCGTCAGTCAGAGCAGCTCTGTATTTGCCATGGGGGTCGCAACCGGGGGGCGGCTGCCACTAGACAGACTCTGTCACACTGGGTGAGAGATGCCATTGCCCTAGCCTATGAGGCGCGTGGTCACATTTCGCCTCTGGGAATCAGGGCTCACTCAACCAGGGGGATTGCCTCATCGATTGCCTTGGCAAGAGGTGTTCCCCTGCACCAGGTGTGTGATGCGGCGGGCTGGTCCTCTCCACACACGTTTGTTAGATTTTATAGTCTGGATGTCAATGCTACTCCGGGTTCACGGGTCCTTGAGTCAGCATCCCAGAGCTAGGTCTGAGACCTCCTCGGCTTGTGTGCACACGCTACACAACCTGGGGGTCCAGACACTTGCAGTGCGGCGGCGTTGTTATTCTCATTCCCATAGCGTTTTCACGCAGGATTGAGTGTAGCTTTTGAAAGGGAACGTCTCGGGTTACTTGACTATAACCCTGTTCCCTGATAAAGCGGGAACAAGATGCTGCGTTCCGATGCCGCACTGCTGGCATGCCTGGACGTCCTTCAGACAAAATTGACCTGAGGATGTTTCCGGTTCACTCCTATTTATAACATGCAGGTGCACCTTATTCGGTGACGTCATGCCTGGCACAGGTTATAAGCCGAAGGTATTCGGCGGGTTTGACATGCACAGGCTTCACAACCAGGCAACAAAGAGATGTTCCCATAGCGTTTTCACGCAGCATCTCGTTCCCGCTTTATCAGGGAACAGGGTTACAGTCAAGTAACCCGAGACGTTACTTTTAGTCTATATTGTGCTGGGTTACCTACTATGCATCTTTGCATCATCTTTAATTTATTTTTACTATCGTATTACTTTATATTCCACCCATATTCATGCACCCACTCCATTCACCTAGGTGCCACTGAAACCACTGTTCGGCTACAGAGTGTAATTCCCCTAAGACTGCATATGTTTAATCTAACTGAACGTTGAGCTTGAATAAAGACTGTTTTCTACCTTTTCTTTCTGTGTGTCTCCATGTGTTGCACTATACACTGAACAATGTTCACATAGTTATACTGTATATTACTGTATGTAGAGTACCATATCCTTATTATATACTGCACCTCCCTTACAGAAAAAAAAAAATGGAAACATATTGTAAAATATAGTGCAATTTATTATATAATACATTTCTGTATATAGGAAACTATTTCTTATATTTATGTATATATTGCAATATATGAATGCTCGTTTTTCATGCGAGGTTGTGCTTCATTGAATATCAACCAGATGGCACATGGAAGGACTTGATTTAAAAGCCGGATCATCTAACCCGCTACTCGTATTTTCACTTTACAAAAGGCATTGTATAGAACAAAAGGCTGATAAATGTAAGGGACTGCCCCTAGAGGGGACTGTGGATATCTATGTTTGTTAGTTTTTGTAGTTCTGTTTGTAGACTCAGTTTCCCAGGAGGCACCTTGGTCAGGTGATGATTGAGCTCACCTGAACCAAGGTCGCTCATTAGAGTAGTTATAAATAGCTGGTTGTTCTGGCAAACTGAGCTGAGCATTAATTATGTTAAGAGGGCATTACGTTGTTTTTGTTTTGTGTTTTAGTTTGGTTTAGGTTAAGTTTGGTTTTACGTTAAGAAGGCTCGATGTAATTTGTAATTAGTCTGTGTGTCCTAAGCCTGTGAGTGTTTGAAGCTTGTGAGTGTTCTAAGTCAGTGTGTGTGTCTCAATCTGCGTGTGTGTGTATCTCTATCTGTGTGTGTGTGTGTGTGTGTGTGTGTGTGTGTGTGTGTGTGTATCTCAGCCTGCGTGTGGGTTCTCAGCTTGTGCCTGCTCTAAGCCCGGGTACGCTCTTAGAGTGTGTTACTGCTCATAGGAGCATGAGTGTGTATTTGTGTTACCGCTCATAGGAGCGCGAGTGTGTGTGTTGCCGCTCATAGGAGCGCAAGTGTGTGTGGTTTCGCTCATAGGAGCAGGAGTGTGTGGTTTTGCTAGTAGGAGCAGGAGTGTGTGTGGTTTCGCTCGTAGAAGCAGGAGTGTGTGTGGTTTGGCCCGTAGGACCAGGAATGTGTGTGGTTTCGCTCATAGGAGCAGGAGTGTGTGGTTATGCTCATAGGAGCGCGAGCGTGTGTGTGGTTTTGCCCACAGGGGCGCGAGTGTGTGTCTTGTTTTTCCCACAGGGGCACGAGGGTGTATGTGCGTGTCGCCCATAGGGGCACCAGTGGGTCATGCTTGGAGCAGCCTGTGTGTTTTTTGTGTGATCCTTGTTTGTTTGTTTTAAAAGAGCCTGTGTGTTTTGGTTAAAAAAGACTGTTTTTTGTTTGGTGAGTTTCTGTGCTCGAGTTATTTTCTGTTCATGTTCTGTTTGATTATGTTATTAAAAGACTTTTTTGGTTAAAACAACTCTTGTCATGCACACTCATAACACGACCGGCACTAGGACCCGGAAGTAATACGGTCGGGTTTCAGGAAGCATAAAAGGAAACAAGATGACGCCTCACATTGCTCAGTCATTGAGTTATGCCCATGCTATCGCCGACGCCTCGCTCGTCCAAACGTGAGTACTCACTTTCTTGGGTTATCGCTTCTGATTGGGTGTGTGTATTTAGAACGCGGGTTTATTTGTGTAAACTCTTGCTCTCGCTTCGGGAGAGTTCTAAGAATAACTAGCGTGGTTATCCTGCCTGCTCGCGCTACTTCCGCGTTTGGGTTTACCATCCACCCTACAGGGCTAACTGCTAAGTCTTCTGCTTCATCTCCGGTTAGTCCGTGACAGAATGACTGAGCCTCCGGCAGTAAACCCAGCGGAGTTTGCTCACCTCTGCGATGTGGTTGACCGGCATGCTAAGCTGATCGATCAGCTCCGTGGTGAAGTCGCATCGCTCAGCACGGAGCTCCAGGGCGTCGCGGCCTTGCGCCGCGAGGTGGCGGAGCTGGGAGAATGCGATCCTCCGCGGGGCGGCCGCTCAGCCGGCTGTGGCCACGCCCATCGCAGCGGCTGCTGCGCCGCCAACTCCCTCTCCACCTTCTGATGTTTTTCTATCTTTACCGGATAAATGGAATGGCACGGATGGGAAGTGCAGCGTTTTTCTAACTGCATTGGATATTGTGTTTGAGTTTAATTCCACCAGATACTCCACAGACCGACTGCGCATTGCTCTTCTCGTTTCGTTGCTATCCGGGCAGGCAGCTGAGTGGGCCACGGCGGTTCTTCGTTCAGACTCAGACGTCGCCTACTCCTACACAGAATTCACCCGCCAGGTTAAACTCACCTTCGAGCATCCGGCTGCTGAGGTGGAGACCGACTCTAAATTATACCATCTAAAGCAGGGAGGGTCGTCCGTGAGCCGCTACACCGCGGAGTTTCGCACTCTCGCCGTACAGACCGACTGGGGAGACTCCGCACTCCGGACGGCCTACTACGAGGGACTGGCTTCACGGATAAAAGACGAGCTCGCCGGACGAGAGCTCCCAGCGACCTTGGAGGGCTTAATTCAACTCGCCCTCCGGATCGACCAACGTCTGCTCGTTCGCCCCAAGCCAGCTCCCCGTACCCTGCCACCCATCATGACAGCACTACCTCACACCACGCCCTTCCTCTCCCGCTCTCCAGTTCCAGAAGTCCACGCCTCATTCACTGCAGCACCCACCAGAACCGTCGGTACTCCACCTCCCGCCGTGGTTGACACAGGAGCCGGGGAACCCATGCAATTAGGGCGCGCCTCCTTAACCGCTGCAGAACGGGAACGCCGCTTCAGAGAGGGGCTCTGCGCGTATTGTGGATCCTCTGCACATCATCGGGCCATCTGTCCTCTGCGGCCGGGAAACGCGCAGCCCCGGTGAGAAATGGGAGGAACTCACCGGGTCCCATGTCCCTCTCCACCACCCTGACCAGTGATTCCCGTCTCACGGTAAAAGTACATCTCCAGTTTGGCCACAAACGGGTCGGAAGTACCGCGTTCGTCGACTCCGGGGCAGCAGGTAACTTCATTGACTCTTCCTATGCCAAAAAATTGGGGATAAAGATCGAGGCGTTATCCCAGCCCGTAACCATTACATCAGTCGACGGTCGGCCTCTTTCCTCCAGCCCCATCTCCTTTCAAACCCAACCTATCACCCTCATCATCAACCAGCATCGAGAACAGATCCAGTTTCACACCACCACCATTTCATCACCACCCATCATCCTCGGACACCCTTGGCTGCTGCAACATGACCCGCTCATATCCTGGACCCAAAGCCGGATCCTACAATGGGGGCCGACCTGCACTGAGCTTTGCCTACGGGCCGAGGCTGGGACGTGCTCTAGGGAGTCCGAGGCCCCCGATGTCGACACAGACAAAATCCCGCTAGACTACCGGGACCTGGCTGAAGTCTTTTGCAAAAGACGCGCTACCCACCTACCTCCTCATCGCTCATACGACCTGGCGATCGATCTTCAGCCAGGTGCGACACCACCCCGCGGCCACCTCTATTCATTATCTAACACCGAGACGCAGGCGATGGAGGAGTATGTTTCCAGCGGACTTCGCCATGGTACCATCCGGCCCTCCTCCTCACCTGCCGCTGCGGGGTTCTTTTTCGTGAAAAAACGCGATGGTAGTCTACGTCCCTGTGTCGATTACCGGGGGCTCAATAATATCACCATAAAAAACCGACATCCACTGCCTCTTACCAACTCTGCCCTGGACGCCCTCTCTGGTGCCACCATCTTCACTAAGTTGGACCTCCGGAGCGCCTACAACTTGGTGCGCATCAGAGAGGGCGATGAGTGGAAGACGGCCTTCATCACCCCTACAGGACACTACGAAAGTCTGGTCATCCCGTTTGGTCTCTGCAACGCACCTGCCGCTTTCCAACAATTCATCAATGACGTTCTCAGAGACATGTTAGGCCGTTGGGTGTTCGTCTACCTTGACGACATCCTCATCTACTCCCGAACTGTCAACGAGCATATCCAGCACGTCAGAGCGGTTCTAAAGAGATTGCTCGCCCACCAGCTGTACTGTAAGTTGGAGAAGTGCGCTTTCCACGAGCGCTCCACCACGTTCCTGGGTTTTGTCATCTCGCCCCAGGGTGTGGCCATGGACCCGCAGAAACTGGAAGTTGTGAGTCATTGGCCCCTACCCAAGACTCTTAAACAGCTCCAGAGATTTCTCGGGTTTGCCAATTTCTATCGCCGCTTTATCCGGGACTACAGTACCGTTGCAGCGCCACTAACCGCTCTGACCCGCCCATCATCTCACCCCTTCAACCTCACCCCAACTGCCGTCTCTGCCTTCCATGAGCTCTGTCGCCGCTTCACCACTGCTCCCATCCTCCTTCACCCGGATGCTGACAAACCATTCGTTGTGGAGGTGGACGCTTCGGATGTGGGCGCCGGGGCTGTTCTCTCCCAGCGAGGTCCAGACCAAAAACTGCACCCCTGCAGTTTTTTCTCCAAGAAATTTGACGCCACTCAGCAGCGATACGGAGTAGGGGACCGCGAGCTGCTGGCCATAAAGTGGGCCTTGGAGGAATGGCGACACTGGCTCCAGGGCGCCAGAGAGCCGTTCATCGTCTGGACCGACCACCAAAACCTCATCACAATCCGCACCTTAAAACAGCTGAACCCCAGACAGGCGCGGTGGGCACTATTCTTCGAGAATTATAATTTCCACCTGTCATACCGCCCGGGGTCCAAGAACACCAAAGCCGACGCCCTCTCCCGACAACACGAGGAAGACGTCCCCCGGGCGGACCCCGCGCCTGTACTGCCACCCACCAAGATCCTCGCACCGCTCAGGTGGAACCTGGAAACGAGGGTTCGCCAGGCACAAGCTACGGAGACCGAACCAGCAGGTGTGCCGCCTGGCCGACTCTATGTCCCCAATGCCATCAGGGCCGAAGTACTCCAGTGGGGACACTCCTCCCCCCTTTCGGGACACCCCGGGAAACGGCGGACCCTACTGTTTGTACAACTGTCCTTGTTGGTCCAAGGACAGCAACAGACCATCGCCCGGGGAACTTCAACCACTCCCGGTTCCCCGCCGACCCTGGACACACATTGCCGTTGATTTCATCACGGGCCTGCCGGTTTCTGAAGGAAGGGACACCATCCTCACCATCGTCGACCGGTTCTCCAAAGCTGTTCACCTGGTGGCCCTCTCCGGTCTCCCGTCAGCTAAAAGGACAGCCGAGCTGATATTAGAGCACGTAGTCCACCTGCATGGGTTCCCAAAGGACATCGTCTCGGACAGGGGGCCCCAGTTCACGTCCCGGTTCTGGAAGGCCTTCTGCCGTCTGATCAATTCCACCTGCAGTCTGTCCTCCGGTTACCATCCACAGACTAACGGTCAGACGGAGCGAACCAACCAACAACTGGAGCGCTACCTGAGATGCTTCATTGCTGATCGCCAGTGCTTCTGGGCCCGCTACCTCATTTGGGCTGAACTGTCCCACAACCTCCACCTATCTTCTGCCACCAACCTAAGCCCATTTGAGGTATGCTACGGCTTCCAACCTCCGATGTTCGACCATCAAGAACCGGAGGTGGAGGTGCCGTCGGCCCAACAGTTGGTTCGCCGGTGTCGACGGCTTTGGAGACAAGCAAACCACGCCATTCAAAAGGCCAACCGCCGTTACACTCTGCAACATCGCCGTCGACACCCACCGGGACGAATGTACCAAGTAGGTGATAAGGTATGGCTATCAACAAAAAACCTACACCTGCAGACTGAGTCAAGAAAACTGTCACCTAGATTCATCGGACCATATCGCATCAACCTCCGGATTAACCCTGTCACCTACCGGCTCCAGCTGCCTGCGGCGCTCCGGATCCATCCGGTATTCCACACCTCCCAGCTCAAACCCTTCATCACCTCACCAATGGTTCCACCCACCCACCCTGCTCCTCCTCCCCGTATGATTGAGGGTGGTCCCGCCTACACCGTTCGCCAGATCCTTGACTCACGTCCTCGGGGCAGAGGGCTCCAGTACCTGGTGGATTGGGAAGGTTACGGTCCCGAGGAGCGATCTTGGATTCCGGCTCGGTTTGTCCTAGACCCCGAACTCATCCGGACTACCGTCGTCGGGTATCCTCCACCCCAGGACCGTCGAAGTCGGTCCTGGACGGGGGGTACTGTCATGCACACTCATAACACGACCGGCACTAGGACCCGGAAGTAATACGGTCGGGTTTCAGGAAGCATAAAAGGAAACAAGATGACCTCACATTGCTCAGTCATTGAGTTATGCCCATGCTATCGCCGCTCGCTTCGTCCAAACGTGAGTACTCACTTTCTTGGGTTATCGCTTCTGATTGGGTGTGTGTATTTAGAACGCGGGTTTATTTGTGTAAACTCTTGCTCTCGCTTCGGGAGAGTTCTAAGAATAACTAGCGTGGTTATCCTGCCTGCTCGCGCTACTTCCGCGTTTGGGTTTACCATCCACGCTACAGGGCTAACTGCTAGTCTTCTGCTTCATCTCCGGTTAGTCCGTGACAACTCTCTGCGTTTTTTGCATTGAGTTTAATCATGTAGCACTTTTAGTATTCATAGCAAAAGCAACCGAACAGTGTGATTAAAGTACCCAAAATAACCCAGAATTTTGACACAGCATAAACACCTCAACAATGTGTTTACAGAAACCCAGCATTTTTTAGTGTACTACTAATGAATGGAGAAAGCGCAGTCAAAGCCCAGGGATTCTGCCTGCTGTTGCATTATATTCAGCGAGTAGCATATACACACACATCTACAAAATTGTTGGTACCTTTCGGTCAATGAAAGAAAAACTCACAATGGTCACAGAAAAAACTTTAATCTGACAAAAGTAATAATAAATAAGGATTCTATGAATGTTAACCAATGAAAGTCAGACATTGCTTATCAACCATGCTTCAACGGAATTATATATAATTAAAAAAAAATTAACTCATGGAACAGGGCTGGACAAAAATGATGGCACCTCTAACTTAATAGTTTGTTGCACAACCTTTTGAGGCAATCACTGCAATCAAACGATTCCTGTAACTGGCAATGAGACTTCTGCACCTCTCTGCAGGTATTTTGGCCCACTCCTCATGAGCAAGCTGCTCCAGTTGTTTCCGGTTTGAAGGGTGCCTTTTCCAGACAGCATGTTTCAGCTCCTTCCAAAGATGCTCAATAGGATTGAGGTCAGGGCTCATAGAAGGTCACTATAGAATAGTCCAATGTTTTCCTCTTAGCCATTCTTGGGTTTTTAGCTGTGTGTTTTGGGTCATTGTCCTGTTGCAAGACCCATGACCTGCGCCTGAGACCCAGGTTTCTGACACTGGCCAGCACATTTCTCTCTAGAATCCCTTGATAGTCTTGAGATTTCATTGTACCCTGCACAGATTCAAGACACCCTGTGCCAGATGCAGCAAAGCAGCCCCAGAACATAACAGAGCCTCCTCCATGTTTCACAGTAGGGACAGTGTTCTTTTCTTGATATGCTTCATTTTTCCGTCTGTGAACATAGAGCTGATGTGCCTTGGCAAAAAGTTCCATTTTTGTCTCATCTGTCCATAGGACATTCTCCCAGAAGCTTTGTGGCTTGTCAACATGTAGTTTGTCATATTCCAGTCTGGCTTTTTTATGATTTGTTTTCAACAATGGTGTCCTCCTTGGTCGTCTCCCATGTAGTCCACTTTGGCTGAAACAACGACGGATGGTGCGATCTGACACTGATGTTCCTTGAGCATGAAGTTCACCTTGGATCTCTTTAGAAGTCTTTCTGGGCTCTTTTTTTACCATTGGGATTATCCGTCTCTTTGATTTGTCATGAATTTTCCTCCCTTGGCCACGTCCAGGGAGCTTGGTTACAGTCCCATGGATCTTAAATTTCTGATTAATATGTGCAACTGTAGTCACAGGAACATCTAGCTGCTTGGAAATGGTCTTATAGCCTTTACCTTTAACATGTTTGTCTATAATTTTCTTTCGAATCTCCTGAGAAAACTCTTTCCTTCGCTTCCTCTGGTCCATGTTGAGTGTGGTACATACCATGTCACCAAACAACACAGTGAATACCTGGAGCCCTATATATAGGCCCACTGATTCATTACAAGATTGTAGACACCTGTGATGCTAATTAGTGGACACACCTTGAATGAACATGTCCCTTTGGTCACATTAATTTCAGTATTTTCTAGGAGTACAATCATTTTTGTCCAGGCCTGTTCCATGAGTGTATTTTTTAAAATAATTCTGTTGAAGCATGGTTGAAAAGCAATGTCTGACTTTCATTGGTTAACATTCATAGAATGTTTTTTTATTATTACTTTTGTCAGATTAAAGTTATTTCTGTAACCACTGTGAGTGTTTCTTTCATTGACCAAAGGGTACCAACAATTTTGTCCACGTGTGTAGTATGTTTGTGTTTGTTGCATTTCTGGGGGAGTATGTCTGCATTTTTTTTCAATAAATCTGCTCATATCTGCACGCGTTTATCAGCCTTTTGATCAAAAAGCGTGCACGCGCAACTCACTTTCACTTTGCAAAAGTCAGTGTTTATTGTTTAGTTTATATTTAAAGCACATATACACAATAAAACAATATTGTTTTAGGCTAACTTATCATACCTTTATTTCATTCTTTGTTGTACTTTTTGCACACATGCACGAATTCATTACAATAATATTAAGAATAATAACAATAATAATAATAAATCCACAGCACTACTACTACTAATAATAATAATAATAATGGAGAAAAGGTTTATAAAGTTTGAGCTCGGCACGTTTATGAGCTCTGTCTCTTGCTGTCAATGGGCCCCTAAGAGAGATAACACATTTTTGGCTTCAGTAAACACACAATACTTCAGATTGAAATACGACTGCCCCTACAGGTAATGAACGGCATTTTCACAGCTTCCTGTGCACTGCGGCTGCATCTTACGAAATCCCTTTTCTCTAAATGTGTGTAAGCATATTTTTGTAAAATATACTTGTGTATGCAGCAATTCAACAATATGATAATATTAATCAACATAATATTAATCTTAGTGCAAACAATATTAATCTTAAGTGACAGAAGATAAAAGTAAGCAGAGAGAAGATCAGTGTGCAGAAGTAAGCAGAAGTAAAAAGGACCTATGCAAATCATAAAAATTAGAAGTTAGTGGCAGAAGAAAACATAATGGGTTCACTCAGAGGTGAGCCAAGAAAAGAAGACGACTATAAGACAGGTCGTGAAACAAACAGTAAGGAGATGGGTAGTGATACTCAGTGTACCATGGGAACCCAAAGTAGATGGGAAAAGAGTGACCCAGACATAAACTGTACTTTTCTTTTTTAGCTGTCATGTGTATGAGGAATAGACAAGATAAGGCACTAGGTGCTGGACTCGACAGAGACACAAGCATGAGATAAGGCGCCAAGTGCCGGACTTATCTCATGCCCAGACGAGCAAACTTAATGAAGGATTGAAACAGGTGCTGGTTACACATGCTGCACGTGCACCTGCAGTCGCGCGCAACATGTCTAAGTAAGAATATAGACAAATAACCAAAAGACACACGATCAGTTTTAAGAACACTGAGTAGACACAAAAAATAAGTACTGCCTTGTTATTTTTTATAAACTAAACACAAGAAGGGTAAAGATAATGGAAATTAATTTGCAAGAAAAATTTATTATAACTGGAAAAATCTAATAACTTGATATAGATGACGTAGGGAGTCAGATGATGAGGTATATGATGTAATAAAATAAGATATAGAAACTATAATTAGAATAAGAGAATTTATAAGAAAAAGTTGGATTATAATGGGAACATCTTCCAAGAATTGGGTTGGACATCTTCCAGGAATGAGGAGAACTAACGAAGGTGGGGGTGATAAGCATGGGCACCTCCTCTGGATAAAACTGTATAAAAAGTCATGATTATTTCTGTAGAATTCAGTCTGTCTTTGGTAGTGCTTAGACTTCTAATCTAGGAATTGCTAAGCTGGCTCACTTGGGGTTTATTGCTGCAATAAATCCTGTCTTACTTCATCCAGATCTGCATAGAGTCGTGAGTTGTTCTTTGGTCCTTTTTTACTAAAGTTACAGTGTTTGTGTAATATTTGTAATTATGGCAACAGTAACTAGTGTAGGAGAAAAATCTCCCACATTTATTGGTGACCCCGACGTGATTGCCTTCATGGAGGACTCCTCCGGTGACCGGGACCAGCGCGACCTGACAGACCATCAACTGGCGCCATTATAGACAAAGGTAAGCAGAAACCTGTTTTATCGAATTCTGCATTAGATGTTCATGGTCTGTTAGGAGTGCGTGTTCTCCCAGCAGGAGGAGGTAATCCTGAGGTATATTGAACAAAGTAATATTTAATGTTGCCAATATTGATAAATTAATTACTATATTTAAATTAATTGATATGTTTATTTTAACATAAAAGACTGGATGAAGTAACAAAGTATTAGGAGATCTCCATAAGTTTTATTTTTGTTCTAAGATTTTTGTTGTGTATTCTCTTTATTATTTTATATGTTGTGTGATAAGTGAGGTAACGCCACTGTGTTGGGTCAAGGCCTGACGAGGAAACTTGCCAACAAGTGGGGCTGGACCCACGAAAAATTCCTGCAATACACTAAGTAGGAGCTGCGGCTCCAGACGTGGCAGGTGGAAAATTCCTGAGTCCGCCGTTAGGCACAGAACAATAGGTTATTCACCGTTCTGAGACGCGAGTGCAGCCAGGTGTTGAGTGAAAAGAAGAAAAATTCCTGCAATTTCACTAGGTAGGGAACGTAAGCAAATTCCCAGACGTGGCAGGTGGTAAAAAAGTCCTGTAACAAGCCGATACGTATAGAACTCACAATGCTGTGAGGTGTTTCTAAGATGTGGAGCTGGGCAGGTGTGTATAGGTGGTTATTGTGAAAAAGTCCTGTAGGTGGTTGTGCTGTAATCTCGAGTCCTAGGGATAGAACCCACTGGTGTGAGGTATCGCTAGGAGCAGTACTGCAATCTCAGTCCCTAGGGCTAGAAACCATGTAAATGAGGTTTCGCTAGGGATGGAAAGTGATTGCTTATAAAATTCCTACAGGTGACATTGAAGATTTCTGGGCCCAGGTGTTGTGATTAAGTGTTTTATTGAAGAAATTGTTTTGAGTACTCAATTTTTGAAACTGTTGTAAAAAGCAAAAAAGCGCTTGTCCCGTTTGTCTTTTGTATTTGTGTGCAATATGTCTCTAAATGTATGTGTACATGGTATTTATGTGCAAAGTCCTTTTAGAATTGATGTGTCTGTGAAAAAAATATAATGCATAAATATCAGTGATATGAGATAACCTAAGTATAATAATAATAATAATAATAATAATAAAAAAGGTGTTTTTGGATTCTCTGACTTATAATATAATAATATATATATAATTTTATGAAATATAATTATATACAATTTATAATAATTATAAATAATAGCACATAAGTGATACATATAACATATGATATGTATAGTATATAAAATGATACGTACAGTACAGAGATTAATTGGGATGAGCAGATAAAAGAAGAAGGAGTTTTAAGTGCGAACAGGAGATTCGAATTTCGGAGTCAGATCAGAGTATGACATTATTGAATAATCCAGGAAAGGATTTAATTTTAGAAAGAGTGTGACAAGTGAGAGTGGATGCTTAGGCTTTCACTAATACCTGATGTGTTAGATCTTAATTGCCACACACTCACTTTAATACTTACATCATATTTCAGAATGAAGAGATGAGTTTTTTTCATTGGTTTAGTCCGTAGAGAGATTGATTTGAAAGTAATAAATAGCATGATAGAATTAGGAGGAATAGGTGGTTCCCCTGGTTTTGCTCCGCTGATTTCACTGCAGCAAGCATACCCAGATTTATTGCGTTTAGACGAAGACGCGGAAGGACGGAAAGTTAAAAGATATAGACTAATAGAAGCGAAGGAAGGTCCAGTAGTGCTGTGTTGTGTGTGGATGATTGATAACAATACTGAATTCACTTTAATATCTGTGAGCCCAGACGGAAGAATAATTTTCCAGACCCTTGACAAAATAGTTACGCTTCTGATTATGACACTAGTAGAAAATTAATGCTTAGGAAAAAAAATTAAAATAAATAATAATAATAAATAAAATAAATAAATAGAAAATAGCTGTAAAAAGTTGGCAGTAGCCATAAAGCGCACAGCAAGTGAGCTGTAGGAAAGAAGTGTGAGAAGAGGAGCAGGAAGTAGCACCATAAAAGGAGATCTGAACAGGAGTGTGTGATGGGGAAGATATTCTGCTGTGAAAAAAAAAAAAAATGGAAAAAATGGCCAAAGCCAGCGACACCTGCAGACATAATTATAGCTAAACAAAGAGTATGAAAAATAGATTAGAAAGTGCATGATAAAATGGCATGACAGGACTTCAGGAGAGTTGCAATGGCCTAAAGAGGGAACCTTTAAAGAAGAATGTTGTAAAGAAGTAAAAGAAATGATCAAACACAATATTAAAGAAAAGAGTAGATTAAATTTAACTAAAACAGAAGTTAGAAGTTGCAGAATAGTTCGAAAAAGAAGGAAAGGAACAGGAAAGAGAGAGACAAACTGAAGAAGAAAAAACAAGAAACACTCAGGAAAGAAGGATCAGAAGTTAGACGGGAGTGAAAAAAAAAAAAAAGAGAAGGGACAAAAGAGAAAATGAACTTAGAATTAGAGAGACCACCACCATACACTGAGGAACACATGCAACTGAAGGGTGGGGGAATGTACCCACTACAAGAGCTGCATGAACAAAATAAAGTGACATGGGGATTTGAAAAACATGTATTGGGAAAGATTAAAGTAACGTCATGTGACACTGAGTGGATGAATAGACAAATAGATAAGAAACATCAGAATTAGCAACTTCCGGATGTGGTAATGAAAATGGAAAGGAATGGAGTGAAGAAAGAACAACAGAGTTATATGAGTTTGGAGAAACTGAAGAACTACAGACAAGAAGAAGAGATATGGAAAGACTGAAAGAACAGAATGCGCAATTTCTGCCTGAAGTACAGGGGTTTGAAATTAAACACCAAGCCATAACTGAAAAACTGATAATGGAACGCAATAAAGAACAGCAGTCCAGAGAAAGGTGGAAAACAGAGAACCAAGAAAGAACGTATCACATGCTGAAGGAGCACTCATATTATCGCTTTATGAAGCTGATGAAGATACAACAGGAATAGAAGAAAATGAATTATTGAAATAATTAAAATGATTATTGAACCAGAGAAAGAAGCAAGAAAAAGAATAGAAGAGAAACAGACAAGCACATCAAAACACAATAGTCAACAACACCCAAAGAGCAGGAAACAAATGTATAGAAATGAATATCAACATGACTTTTCCGATAATGCAGAAGAAGATGGTTACAGCGATGTTTCCCCTCAACATATCGTTCAGGTGCCTGGAAAACTACCTCGACAGATATCTCAATGACTCTGTGAAGGAGAAAAAAAAAAAGGCTGTATCTGAAATAAGACGATCTATGAAAAGAAAATCTACACGTTCAAAGAAACCCTCAAGCTGGTATGTCACCTCATCCTGGCCTGACGAAGGAGATATTTGAAGAATAACCTTTAATGACGAACAACATATGTCAGACCCGGAAGAATACACTGAGGTTGGACACTACCCACTTGTGTCAAAAAAAAAAAAAAAAAAAAAAAACAGTATCAGTATGTGCCATGGTCATTTATGGATATGACAGGTCTGGCTAACCAATTACCAGATTTATGCAATGGAGCGCAAAGATGGATAACACAGCTGGAAGAGAAAAACCACTGGACACCTTCTGGTATTAGGAGATGTAAAAGCTATACTGGCACAGACAATTGGGGAAGTGAAAACCACGGAAATTCTGAAAGAAGCTGGCCTGCAAGCGGTAACCAGACAAAATGCAGGAAATAGCCTCGCATTTGGAACATTCAGAAACAAGATTTGGAACGCTCTGCAAAAAGCTCATCCACCTAAAATGGACCCAGGAAAGCTGGAATGAGTAACACTGGGAGAAGAATGCCGTAAAATTCATCAATGATTTCCAGATCAAGTGGAGAGAAGAAACTGGAGGCTCCTGGGTCCTGGCTCCTTGTATCAAACAGATACAAGTAAGAGCCTGTTCCGGATGATGCTAAAGGAAAAAAAAAAAAAGGTGTATGCCTCCGGAAGTCCAGACCGCCTTAGAAGGAACGGTTGGGCTAAATACATTACCGCGGGACACGTTCCAAGCGCACGTTGTGCATTACGTGGACCAATACCGGAAAAAAAAAAGAAGAAGAAAGAGGCGAAAGAAGCTGCTGAGTCAATAGCAACCCAGCTACATAAAATACAACTGGGAGAAATCACAGCTCAAAGGAAAAGGAAAAGGAGAAAAGGGAAGGTCAAGTCCAAGCAGCAATGATGGTGCCTGAAAACCAAACACCAACAACTCCTGCTGGACCATTACAGCAAATACAGCAACCAACCATAGCTAAAGCCCCTCCAATCTATGTGCACCTTGGAAACCCACAAAGAGAAAATCAGCCTGTAAGATGGCAAGGACAAGGTCCAAGGCCAAATATGGACAGGGGACAAAGGGGACCGTATCAACACCAATCAAGAAGACCTCAGTTCAGAGCAAATGCCCCTGGAGAAATGGGCCCGAATGCACAAGACATCCCGTGCTGGCAATGTGGAGGAGCAGGACATATTAGAAGAAATTGCCCACAGGTGACATGGGGAATTCAAAATGGATCTCAACCTCAAGGATCATATGGAACAGGACAGGCACCTCGGGGAAATATGGAACCTCCCGGCCCAAGACAACCTACTGGAGCATGGACACAAGGACAACCTCAGAATCAATGGACAGGTCTCTGGATGGGACCCGAGAACTGAAATTGACGAGGCCCAGAGAAGCCAGAGGGGGAGCAGATGCAGTACGTCTCAACTCTGCATCCACAACAAGAACTAACCGTAATGGTGTCTATAATTCACAACCAATTCCATTCATGATTGACACAGGTGCTACATATTCATGTATAGGACGTGAAGGCTCACAGCTCCCTCTCTCAAGCAATACAATAAAAACCACAGGCTTCTTGGGATTATCACAAGTATTGCACTGTACAGAGCCCCAAATAATAACATTAGAAGACACCACGATAACAGCACCTTTACTATTCTCACCTACTACTTCAGTAAATTTGCTAGGGAGAGATTTGTTATGTACACTTAAAGCAAGAATTCAATGTAATACTAAAGGACTGTACATAAAACTAGGACAGTTCCTACAGATTACTGAAAAACACAACAACTTGGACACATTGTACTGGCTATTGTGCATAGGCAAAGGAGCTCAACATGCACAGAGTTTATGGGAAAAATGGATTGAGCAACAACGACCAGATTGCAAAAGAGTAACCTTGCCATCACACTGTACTATGTACTACGATCAAGGAAGTCAGGATGAAGAATATGCACAATTGTGGTCAGATGTAACGGAGAACACAGTCACTGATGTGTTACAAGGAGATATAATTGTAGGTGCTCTAGGAGCAGCCATCTGTGTTCACCTGACTAAACAAATGAAACACTGGCATCAAGTACCTAACACAGCACCTCATGTTTCTTTATTAGTGAAAAGACACAATCCAAAGAATTAGGACTAATGGTCAAACGAGCAGCTAAAGTGACTAAGTGGGAACCAACCCTTAATCCTTCTGTACATATATCACAAGATTGAAGATTTTTGAAAATAATATTTTCAGGAATAGATAAACGTGAGGGCTACACACACAGAAATAGATGGGAACATGCCGTTGTCAACACACCCTCAGAGGGGGATGTGTAACACTCTGTTGTCATCGCACACACAAATGACAGGAAAGATGGAAGAACAGTCAGATGAAAACGAATTAGCATTAGAGGAGGAATTGCTGAGAACAATCCCAGAAAAACTATGGACAAGACATTCTACAGATGTAGGATTAGTTAAGTTAATCAACATTAGGTAATGCAAAATTACATTATCAAACGCAATATCCACTAACACCTCAATCCATAGCAGGGATAAAACCCACAATAGAAGGATTATTAAAGTTTGGAGTATTGAAACCCACTAAGAGTCCTTGCAACACTCCCATGTTTCCTGTCAAGAAGCCCAACTCAGATAAATGGAGACTCGTGCATGTCTTACGAGCTATAAATCAAATTGTAGAAGCAGAATTGCCTGTAGTGCCTGATCCTCACACACTACTGTCTAATATACCAGAAGAAACTCAGTGGTACACTGTCATAGATTTATGTTCAGCGTTTTTTAGTAAAGCACTTCACGTCACCAATAGGACATATCCCAGAGCCAGATGGGCCATGTAGCCATATAATGTTCAACTATGTGGACATGGGTGAACCTAGGATTCAAGGAAAATGATATATCTTAGTGGTTCTGGATAGGTTGAGTAGATGGGTAGAAGCTGTAGCAACAGCTAAGGAAGATGCAACGGCAGGAGCAACAGTTCTGTGCAGGGAAGTAATACCAAGATTTAGAATTCCAGACACAATTAGTTCAGACAATGGGAAACACTTCACAAATAAGATAATACAGAGGATAACGCAATGGCTAAATATCAAGCACAGATTTGGATGTGTGTACCACCCCCAATCTCTGGGGATGGTAGAAAGAGTGAATGAAATTCTAAAAATGAAATTGGCTAAAATATGTGCAGATACAGCTATGAATTGGTTTCAAGTTTTGCTGCTAGCTTTAATGTGCATGAGATCGCAAACTAACCCCAACACGCATCTAACCCTGCATGAAATGCTGACTGGCAGACCAATGCTCACATCATTTATTTGCGGGCACTATAAAGGCCCTACACTCAAACAGCTACAGAGTGAACTTGATCATTATGTAAAACACTTATCTGAAATACACAAAGTTATTTTCCAACAGGTAAAGGGAGCCACATTAAGTGACAATACAAAGCAGAGAGCAGCTAACGACGCAGAAGACGCCGAAGAAGCAGACGAGAGGACTGTGCGGCCTGGTGATTGGGTATTCCTCCGAGTGTTCAGAAGAAGGTGGAATCAAGCCAGAAGAGAAGGACCATACAAGGTGGTATTGGCAACTCCAACTGCTGTGAAAGTTAAAGGAAAAGACGTATGGTACCACCTAAATCATTGCTGCAAGGCACCAAAGCTGGACCAGGTAAAAGACAGGGCGCCCCAGGAAGACGCTGAAGAGTCACCAAGAGCAGGACCTTTGGGTTTGCAATCAGATTCCCAGGAGAACCACGAAAGGCCAAGACAACAAGCACCAGATCCGTATGAACACACTGAAGGACTGCCGTGGACAGAAGAGTCAGAAGGAGAACAGGGATATTGGCCGGTGTGGCCCCAAGAAGATATACAAGATTGGGAAGCAGAACTCAAAGAAGAGGAAACAGAAGCAGAACTAGGAGGGCCATTACACAGAACAAGAGCCCAAGTTAGACAACGAGAGCACAGACGTACCATAATTGAAACGCGGAGACCGTTAGAAGCTGATGGCTCAGATAGTGATAATTAAATTAGTAATTAGTAAATTATTCAAACCAACTATAGTTGAAAGAACATTCCCAAAAAATAAATAAATAAATAAATGAATAAAAATAAAAAAAAACACCCCAAGAAACATATTGTGTAGGTTATTTGGCCATAGTCCCACGTGTCACCATTGTGATCCAGATGGAGAAACAAGAGCAGACGACACCATATCAGGACTGCGAGGAAGAGTCCATTTACAAGCAAATGAAGTGAACAAATGATCAACCATGCTGCATGATGGACAAATGACTGTATACTTATTAAATCACATGTATGCTGAAAATTATATAGCGTAACAGCATATTTTAATCTAACACATTTAATCCATGTTTTAAAGTAACTATATCAGAAAAAAAGTAGTATCAGTAGAAGAAGTAAGTTTTGTGGGTTGTTTCTGTATTTCTGTTTTGTCTCTGCTATGCATGTATGTACTGCAGAATGGAACCGGTGCCTGACCCATGGTGGACGGTTTCCTCTTCTGTCTGCTGTAATGTATGGAAAAAAGTTGTAGAGAAGACCCCAAAGAAAAGACGGGAAGACTTGAGAAGTGATCTGGCTCATTGGCATCCACAACAACCCTGAGGAACTAGGCCGTTGTAGTGTTTTCTGGCCTCAATGACGATTGGGCTGCATATGATATTTGTGGGACAGTTGAGTTTGACAACATCTATATGGAAGCATCTAAGGCCATAACTAACATGATGTTGGGGGATAACATTTTATGGACAGATACACCGACACCCCTGCAACGTGCGCTGGATGTTCATCCTGAAGCCGAACTATGGCTAGATTTTTCACGCCTTGATATGTGCAGGCCAAACCAAATTCCACTATCAATGCTGTTGAACTGTGAGGACATGTATGTACTCGAATTCACTATTGAGGATCAAAAGACATTGACTGAAGAAAGGACTGAAGGACATGATACGTTATCACCATTTTACAGGGATCCTAACGCATTGTTTAAATGGCATTGATGTCAAATGTCTTTACCATCTACACATATTGTGTAGAGATTGAGTCCTGGTGGTGAATGCACTGTCGAGCACAAAAAATCTGGCAAGATGGGAATTTTTCCTTCTGAATTGGCCATACTGAGGGTTTTTTCGCCCATCTCTGGACTCATCATATTATACCCATTATATACTTGTTATATTCACATATACTCATTCATGATTTTACGATACATATCTTTCTTAGGTTCACTTTGGACATGATATATTTTTTGTATTTACTTTTCTGTATTATCCTCTTGTGTTATACGTCTACCCTTATGTATCTCCCATGTTGGTAGTTTCATATAGTTAGGGGGAAATATGTAAGGGAGTAAGAGGTACATAGGAAGTAAGAGGTACATAATAGAAACATTTCTCTTTTACGCAACATTTTTTCTTTTATGCGACTTAAAAGTCGCAGAGGGGGAAATATGTAAGCATATTTTTGTAAAATATACTTGTGTATGCAGCAATTTAACAATACGATAATATTAATCAACATAATATTAATCTTAGTGCAAACAATATTAATCTTAAGTGACAGAAGATAAAAGTAAGCAGAGAGAAGATCAGTGTGCAGAAGTAAGCAGAAGTAAAAAGGACCTATGCAAATCATAAAAATTAGAAGTTAGTGGCAGAAGAAAACATAATGGGTTCACTCAGACGTGAGCCAAGAAAAGAAGACGACTATAAGACAGGTCGTGAAACATAAACAGTAAGGAGATGGGTAGTGATACTCAGTGTACCATGGGAACCCAAAGTACATGGGAAAAGAGTGACCCAGACATAAACTGTACTTTTCTTTTTTAGCTGTCATGTGTATGAGGAATAGACAAAATAAGGCACTAGGTGCTGGACTCGACAGAGACACAAGCATGAGATAAGGCGCCAAGTGCCGGACTTATCTCATGCCTAGACGAGCAAACTTAATGAAAGATTGAAACAGGTGTTGGTTAAACATGCTGCACGTGCACCTGCAGTCGCGCACAACATGTCTAAGTAAGAATATAGACAAATAACCAAAAGACACACGATCAGTTTTAAGAATACTTAGTAGACACAAAAAATAAGTACTGCCTTGTAATTTTTTATAAACTAAACACAAGAAGAGTAAAGATAATGGAAATTAATTTGCAAGAAAAATTAATTATAACTGGAAAAATCTTGTTGTTGTTGGCATCCTTCTGTCTCTTGAGACAATGGAATCTGCACCCGTATTTATTGAGTTATGGAATTGCAGCGTCGGCTGTGGCTGAATAAGCCAATACGGGAGCTACAGCTCCTACCACACTTGCTGCAAGTGTAGACATCTTCAGGGACAATGGAAGGAGTGGTGGCAAGCTGAGTCCTATGCTGTTTGGTGCTCTTTCTTTCCTGACGCTGGATCTCTCTCTTCTCCTCGGCCTGTCTGACGCCGGTTTTGACATTTGCACACCAGCTTAAGCGGTTGGAGGTCGCTATCTCGAGATCTGCTGGATTCATGCTACATGACTTCAGATCTCTCTTGCAGATATCTTTGTAGCGCAGTGCAGGTCGTCCGGTTGGTCGTGTTCCTGTGGCGAGCTCGCCGTAGAGGATGTCCTTTGGCATACGGCCATCTTCCATCCTACACACATGGCCAAGCCAACGCAGGCGCCTCTGGGAGAGAATGGCAAACATATTTAACATGCCTGCCTGGGCCAAGACGCCTGCGTTGGAGACATGATCCTGCCAGGTGATGCCGAGGAGTCATCTGAGATTGCGCATATAAAAGGCGTTCAGTCTTCGCTCTTGGTACGTATATAGGGTCCAGGTCTCACTGCCATACAAAAGGGTACTCAATACGCATGCTTGGTACACCTTCATCTTTGTGTTAAGGGTCAACATAGAATTTTCCCACACTCGCTTCGCTAGGCGGGCCATGGTTGTTGCTGCTTTGCCTATCCTCACGTTGAGCTCGGCATCCAGGGATAGGTTGCTGGAGATTGTGGATCCCAGGTATGCAAACCTGTCCACCACCTCAAGGATGTGATCACCAATGGCGATTGTGGGAGTGGTGCTGACATCCTGACCCATGATGTTGGTCTTCTTGAGGCTGATGGTGAGACCAAACTCTGTGCATGCATCTGTGAAGCGGGTGATGAGTCGCTAAAGAGCCACCTCGGTGTGAGCAGTGAGGGCGGCATCGTCGGCAAACAGCATCTCCCGGACGAGGACCTTGCGCACCTTGGTCTTTGCTCTGAGGCGGGCGAGATTGAAAAGGTTCCCATCACTCCGTGTAAGGAGAAAGATGCCATCTTCAGATTTGCTGAACGCGTAGCGCAGGAGCAGAGAGAAGAATATGCCGAAAAGTGTCGGGGCCAAAACACACCCCTGTTTCACGCCATTCTTGATTGGAAATGGGTCCGATGATGATCCGTCGTACTGAACTGTGCCAGACATATTGTCATGGAACGACTCGACCATCTTCAGGAGCTTAGGGGGGCATCCGATCTTATGGAGGAGGGCAAAGAGGCCAGACCGACTAACCAGGTCAAACGCCTTGGTCAGGTCAATGAAAGCGAGGAACAGGGGACGTCGCTGTTCGCGGCACTTTTCCTGCAGCTGCCGAAGGGAAAACACCATGTCGACGGTTGATCGCTTGGCCCGGAACCCACACTGCGACTCGGAATACACGCGATCGGCAAGTACTTGTAAGCAGTTAAGGACTACCCTGGCGAAAGCCTTTCCCACAGTGCCGAGGAGAGAGATCCCACGGTAGTTGTTACAGTCGCTGCGGTCGCCCTTGTTCTTGTAGAGCGTGATGATCTTTGAGTCCCGCATATCTTGGGGTATCGTTTCCTCATCCCAGCACTGTAGAAAAAGCTCGTAAAGATGTCGAAGGAGGGAGCTCTCTTTTCCAGCCTTCACAATCTCTGGTGGGATTCCATCGCTGCCTGGTGCTTTCCCACAGGACAGCGAATCAATGGCCTTGCTGAGCTCCTCGATGGTGGGTAGTGAGTCGAGTTCTTCCATGGTGGGCAACGAGGTGATGTTCTCCATGGCTGTTTCAGTGACAGCGTTCTCTCTGGAGTACAGCTCCCCGTAGTGCTCAACCCATCTCTTCATCTGCTCATCGCGGTCCTTGATGATGTTGCCGGATGTAGACTTGAGGGGTGCGACCTTGGCTGCACTTGGTCCAAAGGCTTTCTTCATCCCCTCATACATGGCATGGGTGTTTCCACAGTCCGCAGAGGTCTGGATGTCGCTGCAAAGCTTCAGCCCATAGTCGTTGGCACACCTGCGGGCGATCCTCTTGGCATTGTTGCGGGCTTCTCTGTAGGCGGCCAGTGTTTTCTCACAAGGCTTCCTCTTGTATTCGAGAAGCGCAGCACCCTTGACTGCTATGGCAGGCTCCATCTCTTCGATCCCAGCCTCAAACCAATCCTCATTTTTTCTGGCTCTCTTACCGAAGGTGTTTAGGGCAGTCTGGTAAACGGCATCACGAATAAGATCCCAGTGTGCTGTAGCACTGCCTGTAGCACTGCCTGTGGCACAGTCTTCCAGGGCCTTATCAATAGCCTCAGCAAAGCATTCGCGCAGCTCAAGCTTTAAGGTTCTGGCTGTATCGATGCAAGGCCAGCCCTTTTGTTTGGAGCGGTGAATCCGTCTGAGTTGGAGACGTACCATGCTTCCGACCAGAGAATGGTTGGTGTCGCAGTCGGCACTATGGTAACTGCGAGTGCAGAGCACATGGTTCAGCATGGGTCTCCTGGTGATGACTAGGTCCAGCTGGTGCCAGTGCTTTGACCTGGGATGTCGCCAAGACACTCTGTGGTGGAGTTTGGTGAAGAAAAAGGTGTTGGTGATGGCGAGGTCTTGGAAGGAGCAGAGCTCAAGTAGCCGCTGTCCGTTCTCATTGAGCTTGCCAACGCCAAAGTGTCCAATGCAACGTGGCCAGGAGGTGTATGCTGTGCCCACTCGGGTGTTGAAGTCTCCGAGCAGGAACAGGTTTTCCTTCGCTGGGATCTCACTAATCCTTGCCTCAAGCTCCTCATAGAATGCATCTTTAGATTCGACCGTGGAGCAGAGTGTAGGGGCATAGACACTAAAGATGTGTGTAGGTTCCGATGAAATAGTGAGGCGGAGTGAAAGAATGCGCTCGGTTCCCTGAGACGGAGGTTCAACTGACGACAGGAGTGAGTTACGGACTGCGAAGCCAACCCCATAGAGTCGGCGCTCGTCTGGCTCCAGGCCTTGCCAGAAGAACGTATAGTCTTTCTCCTTGAGACTGCCACTAGAAGCAAGGCGTGTCTCCTGGAGGGCAGCAATGTCAATGTTCAGCTTGGCCAGCTCGCGATTGATGATGGCGGTTTTTCTGGCGTCATCAACTTGGTGGAGGTCGTCAGAGAGGCCAGGACACATGGTTCTGACATTCCATGTTGCCAGTCGCAGGGCTGGCGATTTCTTTTCATTTTTCTTTATGTGTTTGCCTGGTGCTCAATTTTACAACAAGCCTGTCGATTTTGTCTAAGCTTCAAGCACCCGATGAAGCAAGCATGTTGTGGCGAGGTAGTACCTTATTGCCCGGGGGCTGCCCGGGTTGAGGCGGGCGGTAACTTCCCAATGGAGTCAGAGGACTCCTCCCACCGTCGAGAGCAACCCCTAGCGCCCAGCTCTACGCCAAACGAGCCTAGGCTTATCACTGGTGTCTGCTGCTCCCCGTGTTGGGTCTACGCTGAAACAGCGAAGCTGGAGTGGCCTCTCCAGGTGCAGGCCTGGGCAGATGATATGGAGATCCTGAAGTGCCCAGTGCCAGGATCCCCCTTTCGGCGTTACTGGCAGAGTCCGGAGGAAAGGCAAAGCCGATACAACCGGTGCCAGCGCGGCTGTAGGAGTTGCCAGAAGGCATCGCAGTGCTCGGCCAACTGCCTACGGGTCTCCATACCAGATTTTCTGTCTGGGTTTACTCCCATAGCCTTTGGCCACACACGGCCAACCTGCAAGGCAGCAGGAAACTCGTGGAGGGCGGGATCGTTCATGCCCCGTGCAGATGCAAAGCAACTGCCCACTGCCCACAAAAAATCGAATAACTTGATATAGATGACGTAGGGAGTCAGATGATGAGGTATATGATGTAATAAAATAAGATATGAAAAATATAATTAGAATAAAAGAATTTATAAGAAAAAGTTGGATTATAATGGGAACATCTTCCAAGATTTGGGTTGGACATCTTCCAGGAATGAGGAGAACTAACGAAGGTGGGGGTGATAAGGATGGGCACCTCCTCTGGATAAAACTGTATAAAAAGTCATGATTATTTCTGTAGAATTCAGTCTGTCTTTGGTAGTGCTTAGACTTCTAATCTAGGCATTGCTAAGCTGGCTCACTTGGGGTTTATTGCTGCAATAAATCCTGTCTTACTTCATCCAGATCTGCATAGAGTCGTGAGTTGTTCTTTGCTCCTTTTTTACTGAAGTTACAGTGTTTGTGTAATATTTGTAATTATGGCAACAGTAACTAGTGTAGGAGAAAAATCTCCCACATGTGCTTTCTTAATGTAAATCTCTTCCTTTTCACCTAGAGACCTGAATGAGATTTAGGTGTTTTCTGCTAGGCGACATCTTCTGAAAGGTGTCTCAAATGTGGCTCATTTCCTGTAAATCTCAAAGATCGTTCATATTTGTATTGTGTGCGACTCACATACTGTACATACATAAATGAGCTGTCTTTGAGGATTAAATGTGGTTTGAGCTGTTTTCTCGATCTTTTCAAATATGGCTCATTACCTCTAAATCTCAGAGATACACACATAAAGTATACAGTGCTTGTAAACTGTGCATTTGGGTTTCTAAAATGTCGAATTAAACTCATATCTGAATTTAATATGGATACTTGCAAGTGTGTATGAGCTATACAGCTAAATCTCTTGCGAAGACTCGCAGGCGTCCTAATGGAAGCAATGTTTGGGCTGATCATTAGTTGTGTAGGATGGATAATGTGTGTGTAGTGTGTATAAAGTGTTACTCAGGTTATCATTGTGTAATAATAAAATTAGTTTGATGAGTTTACATATCATACATTACATCACTTCACCTGGTCATTTCAATTGTTTACTTGTACCACAGTCTACTAGGAGACAGTTGTTAAACCATATTAAGGGTCCTTCACACTGTAATTTAAAATTCAATTTTCCTTTTTTTTTCTTTTTTTTTCTTTTATATTTATCTCTTACTATAATTTAATTCTTCACTGCACTTCTACCTCCTTGTTCTCAAGAGGCTAAGACAAATTTTATTTGGACATAGGTATAAATGAAAAACAAAATCTTGAATCTTGAATGATCTTAAGTGAGAAATATGAAAAAAAAAAGATCAAGAAGCGGCAAATACTTTTCCACAATAATGTACATTATATGGCTCTACATTAACATTGATAAACCCCCACTCCATCCAAAAAAATATCCTGCCAAATACATTATTCATATACTGCTACATTCATTATCTATAATGTTGTCAATACAAAAATTTGTTAAGAATTAGCTAAGGGCTAATCCACACTAGCTGACATTCAATATAGTCAGGTATCTGTGTAGCAAAGCTAGTGTTTAGCATTGCCTGGTATCTAGTACTAGCTGGATTATAAATACATATTTGGACATACTGTATATTACAGAGATATCAGGAGCTGGCTTATCAGAGATATCAGGAGAAATCGATGTTTCTGCTACTTACACCCGGCTCCACAGACAGTCTCTTGCATTAGCCTTTCTCTAAATTTAGAGTATATAAATTATCTAGTCTCTATCAGCCTCAATAGTGCCCTGCACATTAGCATTTAGCTTGCAACCTATTCCAGAAAGACAGCTCTATCATACAGTGGAACCTCGGATTGCGAGTAACGTGGTTTACGAGTGTTCCACAAGACGAGCAAAGATTTTTAATAAATTTTGAATTGGAAACCGGGCGAAAGTGTTAGTTTAGAGTGCCGAGTATCGTGTATCATGTATGAGCCTCTTATTTTGACACCGAGCGTCAAGTGATCACAACTGAGCCAATGAGTTTTCTCTCTCTTGCACAGCGGAATTATAGTAATATAATTATATATATATATATATATATATATATATATATATATATATATATATATATATATATATATATATCGTCTCCCCTGTGCGTCTCAGCGCTCATCACTTAGTGGTATAATCAACATCTCTCTCATCTCTCCTATGTCCCTCACAACAAACACACACACACACACACTCTCTCTCTCTCTCTTTCTTTCTCGCCTTTCTGCTCTGTCACAATTCTTTTCAAAGGTAAGGTGCTGTTTCATTGGTTATTTTTTATTTTTTACTTTACAGCATTAGAGAGATTTATTTTTTCCCCGTTAAAACAGTGTTTGTGTGTGTGTTTCTTGTGAAACTTAAAAAGCAAGGTGGGAAGAGATAGGAGGAGTTTTATTGTTTAAGACGAGGCGAGGGGCTAATTCCACGCACACACACACACACACACACACACACATATATACAAATACACGGCGCCTGCAAACACAAATGGAAACACTTATCTGTCTACTTATCTGTAGTTTTAGTTTTTTTTTAACGTTAAGTGCAGGTTAATTTGTTTTATTTTTACTTTATATATTGTATAAATTATTTTTATGTATTCATTGTTTTGGGCTGTAGAACTAATAATTTGAGTTTTCATTATTTCTATTTGGTTTACGAGTGTTGTGGAATACGAGCCCGCTTCCGGAACGAATTATGCTCGTAATCCAAGGTTCCACTGTACTGGAATGGAGTGGTCACACACAGGAGGGAGCACATTCACACGCAAAGAGAGAGAGCACACTCACATGCAGGATTGGAACACTCCACACACACATATTTAGAATCACACGTAAGACATCAGGCTCCCTGTCTTGCATAAATTTTGACACCTCTTTGCTCCTTGCGCCGGATAAAAAAAAAAAATGTTAAAATACAACAGACTCGTGTGTTTGCATGACTATAAAGATGTGTTTGCTACTGAACAGCTGCTTAATTGTCTGCTATGAAGACAATTAATAACATTATTATTATTATTATTATTATTATTATTATTATTATTATTATTTTAATAATGATTTAAATAGTAACTAAGTTTCATATGTATTATAATGCATTTTCTTAGTTTAACTAAGTGTAGCTAATGCTAACATGGCTGTGTTCAAACTTTTCTGCTCAATTTCATTGTCACACTAACACTACCGGATGTAAATACTGCTATTTACACCCCGCTCCACAGACAATCTCTTAGCATTAGCCTTTTTCTAAATTTTGAGTATTTAAAATTGTCTAATTCTCTATCAGCTCCACTACAGCAGTAGTCAGATATCAGTTATTCATAACTAGTGTATGACCTCCACTGGTGAAAGTTCAAACACCAGTCACCAGACAAGGATTTTTCAACATCGCAGTCAACAGTCTACTTTTCTACATGGTGGTGTGCTGGGGAGGTAGCCTAAAAAGCAGGGATGCCGTTCGATTGGACAAGGTGGTCAACCAGTCAGCTGGTTTATTGGTTGGTATGGAGCTGGGGTCCATTCGTTGTACGTCGCTTCACACATCTAAGATGAGATCATCCTCATGCTAATTACGATGAGGCTAATATGGTTCTTCGACACACCTGTTGTTGTTGATTAGTATATCTGGATTGAGTTGTCTAGGATTATTGCGCGTCCGTGCGTTTGTTTAAAAGGCGATATGCATTGACAGTAGAAACTGATCACCAGCCCTTCGACTGGTTGACGAAATGACAAAAGAGCAGCTCTTTTTTTTTTTCTCAAGAGGAGCAAAAGCTTTTATTAGAGGGTTATGGAGAATTTCAAACTTGAATAAAGATCATTTAAAAAATATATAATTATTAAATGCGTGAGTGCTGCCCATGTTGCATGTTGCTTGATATGTTATTTTATTTATATACGATATATATATATATATATATATATATATATATATATATATATATACTATCTTAATTGATAGATAAATATATCTTAATTGCTCTTTTTGTCATCTTTAATGTCAGTGCCAGCAGTGGAACATGGGAACAGGTAAAAGTAAAGTAGAAGAACAAGTATAGTAAGAGGAAGTATATTGTCATGCTGTGCTAAGGATCCTGTCTATCACGTAATACAAGAGGAATTTGAAAAACTCTGTGTATAATCCTGACACCTTCAGTAACCGGTTGCTCTCTCATAAACGGGCAATCAAATCCAGCTAACTGAGTTAGCAACATACAAAAAATGGTCCCCTGGATTATTTTGAGAAACTGGTGTAGACGAGGAAACTAAACAAAATGCTGTCCATCTTGGCCATCCCCAATGACTCACTGCACATAGTTTTCTGAAAACAGGGGAGTTTGTTTCTTCTGTCGCAAAAACTGCTTAACAGACAGACTTAAGAAAATCTTTTGTTTCCAGAGCCATTGAGCTCTTCAACACCTCTCTACAGGGACATGGTAATGTTAACTGGGAGATCTAGGTTAAGACTCATCTGCTATTTACATCACAGTATTACATGTATAACTCTCTCATCTGTTAATTTGATCCAGGGTCTACTCAATTACTCTCACTATTGCATATCTTGCCATTACAAACAAACTCAATTTTATTGTCACTTTCATGCTGCTCTTTGCACAATTACTTGGGTATTTGAAAAATTAATACTATTGCATTGTGACTTTGTCACATATGAAATTGCACATCGATGGCTGCACTCCAGTTAACTTTTTTTTTTTTTTACTTGTGGTTTATAATCATGATTTATATATTCCTTATATATCTTGAAGTTTTTGTTTCAGCATTGCACTAGTAACTTCTGGTCAGTTCTCACATTACCTTGTACTGACCATATGTACTGTACGTGTTACTGTCTCTATTGCTGCTGGATATCTGGAAATTCCTTCTGGACCAATAAAGTATGTATGCACAGTATGTATGTGTGTATGTACAGTTATGTATGTTGTTATGGAATGTGCCAGTATTTTAAGGTGTCATATGTCCCAACTGATTATAGGTGATGTAATGTATGAAGCTGAAACTGTTCTAGACATCAAAGCAGGGCGAGTCGCAGCTCAATGAGAATGAAAGCATCGTAAGAAGATGTGCAGAGTTAGGGTGTGAGGTAATGCTGAAAAGACATCGTTAACTGACATTGCTAACATCTGTGGAACAAGAATCAGTTAACATTTGAGAGGCTGTGGGCAGCAAGGCTGATGTTATCAAAGTTTTTTCATACCTGTGATGTATTGTGTGGTCTAATGTCTGTGGTTAGCGCACTTCTTAGGAAATTGTCGGGCAGTTAGTAAGAAATAGGACAATGATATGTATTTTGTTGATTATTTTAAAACTATTTAGAGGCAGTAGAGAGCAGCTTAGTTCATCAGTATTTACCTTATAAGGTTAGAACCTGCTAATTGGTTAGTAGGGTAAGATTGTTAGAACATGAGTCACAGAAACAGGGCAAGAGTGCTCTGTTGTACTACGATAATGTTTTTAGGCAGTGTTACCATGCATTGTTAATTTAGGTTCATATGACTTTGCGTTCTTTTATTTTCCTTTGAACCCTTTGCTTAGTTATACTTATTTACCATATATTGCTTTTCTTTGCTGAAGTTGTAGTTGATTGCAATATAAAATAACAAAAGGACTGCCTACAATGGTGAGGTTAGAACCCCCAGTACTGTGCAGCAGCTGTGAGTTCTTTGAGTTCGGGAACAGACAATTCCAGGGACTACATTTCCAAGGACACTTTCTAAGGTGAGTCTTCTGCTGACCTTTACAGAATTTAACACTAGTAATCTTTCACAAAAAACAACTTTCATTGTACCACTACGATGACAATAAAGTCTCTTTATATTTATCTATCTATTGTTTCTTCCAGTTTACACTCATTAGATTATTTAACCCCTGTGAACTCTGTATACTTGTACTCTTACCTGTTGAACTATCATAGTTACTGAGAGTAGTTACACATCAAACTAAACCCTTCTCATAACAGATATGGATCCACTGATCCACCTGAGCAGTCATGCTGAAGTACACACAATGTCCTAATCACACAATAAACTCATCACTCAGGACATTCAGACTGCAGATGAACAACTTTATACCCACACTCTATATAACACTCACTCTAATGAAGATACAAAGAGAACATTTACTCACAGAACATCACAGGGAGACGACTGAGCTCCATCCTGTCTCTATAATGACTGAGTACCTGGCAGAGCAGAGGTGTGAAAACTAATGCCTCAGAGCTTCCTGTGTTCTTACATAAATAGCATATAGCTATTGCATGAGAAAGACAGCCAAAAAATATTGAGTAAGTGTGAGTCAGAGATAAAGAGAGAGAGAGAGAGAGACCTTTTTGACCTTTAACGTTCCTTTATTTTACAAAAATATTTGTATCTGCACTTTTTTTCTTTTCTTTTTTTTTTTTTTCAAAGACAAAAGATCTTGTCAATAAGATAAAAAATAGATAAGGTTGTGTGAAAAAAACAACAAATAAATAAATAAATAAATAAATAAGTTGATTAAATTATTGTAGTTACTAGTAGGTGACTAGTTTTTTTGTAAGTGGAAGAGGAAAAAATAAATAAGTAAATAGGTAGATAAAAGTCAAAACAATAATAATAATGCAAGCTTAGCAATGAGACTTTGAAATGAATTCAGTAAAACAGATCAATGAGAAAAGTTAAAACTAAAAGGTCGAGTGTGTTCGATGCTGGACTGGTGTACTAAAGCAAGATCTAAAAAAATATGAATAAGTACAGTAATACACATACTACATAAAACCAACACCTAAAAAGAGATAAAACACAGGTAAAAAAAAAGAAAAGAGATAAAAGGGATTACACACTTGTCTTTAAAAATTGAAAATTAAAACCTCCCTGTCTCCGGAGCATAAAACCCCCATGTGCCCACATCTGGTCAAACTCTGGTAGTCTGTGGGTCATCTTTAGGAAGGCGAACTCTTACTACTGTCATTCTTGTTCACCATTTTAGTTTCTGTTTGAATAATTTCTGCTTCAAGTTATTTTATGGTGGTTTTGAAGGCGTCTGATGTGTGCTCAGTGTACATCTTGCAGAAGTTTTTTATTTGATTTTTTCCCACCTCCCACCAAGAAACCAAACTGCTAAAATCCCCTTTTCTATCTCTCCATTCATTCCATAAAATTTTAAAATTTCTATAAAAAATCTCGTCCTGTAAAAGTTTTGTGTTAAAACGCCAGTATGAGCTTTGCCTTTTTGTGTTTGGCATCGTTAACTCTATACTTATCAGGTGATGATCAGAAAACCCAGTGGGGGAGATGACTGCTTTGGAGAGATTGTTTGTCTCGGATGTGGTGATATAAAACCTGTCCAGTCTTGCTGCAGTGATCGTTGTATTATTAGACTTAACCCATGTGTATTGTCTAGTGTTTGGATTTTTTTCCCTCCACACATCGACCAGACTGCTCTGTCTAATGAGCTCTTCGAGCACCTCAGCAGACTTTGGGTGTGGTTCCTCACCGTTTCGGTCTAAGGTGAAGTCTACTGTGTAATTCCAGTCACCTCCCATTACTATTGTGGATTTGTTTCCATCTCGCTGTATTATGTTTTTTATTCTGTTAAAAAGTAGAGTTCTCTCACAGCCATTATTAGGGGCGTATACATTTAAAAAAGTAAAACTTTTCTTTTTTATTTCTGCTTTCACCATTAAAACTCGACCTTTCACTATTTCTGTGGTTTCGACCTTGCTCATGCCCACTGCTTTATTAAAAAGTATTGCCACACCAGCACTGACGTTGGAACCATGACTTTGGAAAAGTTTACCTTCCCACCACATGGCCCACTCAGACTCGTTGGCTTGGTCACTGTGCGTCTCCTGTAGGAAGACCACATCAATGTTCTTTTGCATTAAAAAGTCTCCTGTTACTACTCTTTTTCTCTTATCTCTGCCGCCATTCATATTTAAGGATCATATTTTAAAAATATCCATCAGAAAAAGTAAAACAGAAGTAAAAAAGAGGGAGGAAAAACCGATGTAAAGTGCCTTAAAGAGAAGAGAAAAGACCCGGTGTGATGTGTTTATTTGTGTTTTACATATGACAGACACCATCTCTTTTTTTTTACTCAGTAGATTGTAACTTGTATTGCACTGTAAATGTGCTACCGATGCTATAAATTTTTTAACATCTGTGAAATGGTCTTCAATGTTGATGGATTTTTTATATGGTTTCCTTAAATATTAATTTATATCATCCAGTGTATAGAGCTGCTGATCTCCCCCAAAACGTGATACACTGATATCCGATATATCCGAAAATCGATCTTCTTCATAATCCTCATCTATTAAGTCTTCATCTTGCTCCGGGAGTGATGTTTCTTCAGCACTACCTACCTCACCCATGCTAATTAACCCCCCCCAATAAGACTGGTTCTTTTACAGTGTCTGAGCCCCCTGCTGAAACTAGATCTTTCTGTGTGTTCCACGTGATTCTTTTTGCTCTGGGCTCTCCAGCCCTCTCCACCTCTCCCCATTCACTAGCTCAGCTTGTATGGCCCATCGTTTAGCTTCCCGCGTTTTTTTCCTCACTCTTACCTGTTCACTGCCTGTTGGTGCTTCTATCCGCTCACCATCAGTTGTTACATTGCTTTCTGCAGTGGGTTGGCCCCCATCCTGCCCCTCTGCAGCACGTGACTGCTCCGCACTGGAGCTGGCTCCGTCCAACGCCACTACACCACCTTTGAGCTCCATGCTGGAGCTCACTCCATCCTGCACCACTACACCACCATCCTGCACCACTACACCACCATCCTGCTCCATTACACCACCATCCTGCACCACTACGCTACCATCCTGCTCCATTACACCACCATCCTGCACCACTACGCTACCATCCTGCTCCATTACACCACCATCCTGCTCCACTACACCTCCATCCTGCACCATTACACCACTAGTCTGCTCCACATTGGAGCTCTCCCCATCCTGCACCACTGCACCACCAGTCTGCTCCACACTGGAGCTCTCCCCATCCTGCACCACTGCCCTGACCCCACTAGGCCCCGCCTCCTTCCTGACCTGTGCACTATGTGGGCAGCTGAACTTTTTGTGCCCGATGTCCCCACATTCGAAGCACCTCATGCTCCCAGTGCTGGCATACAGCATGTATGACTTTCCCTCATGAGTCACTCTGAATGAGATGTCCAGAGTGGACTCAGTCAGGAACATGAGCACTGTACACCTGAAGGAGGCGCACTTTATGAAGGTATTGTAACTAAGACTTGGGGAACATAGACTTATAAAATGAATAAAGTAACATGTTGACAGTTGAGGAGGGGTGGTACAGTGATTTTCTTCCCCCATATGAAGTTAAAATGAGATCTGTATGTGCTTTATCATTAGTAAATTATATATATATATATATATATATATATATATATATATATATATATATACACACATGTGAATGAATAAAAAATAGTCAGATAGTCCCTATATATATAGGACTATCTGACTATTTTTTATTCATACATATTCACATTTCATACAAACTTAAATAATTATTTTGATTGTGTAAGGCTGCTTTGTCGCGATGAAAATTGTTAAAAGTGCTATACAAATAAAATTGAATTTAATATTATGATGGTCTATCTGACATGAGCAGACGACAACAGTAAGAATGGAGCCAGGTGAGATGCAGAGAGAAGTGTGTCAGACTTCTACACACAGCTCTACAGTGCAGAGCCCTGGGCCTATCCTACAGAGAGCTACTCAAAGATCTTCCCAAACTGTCAGTGGATCAGAACAGATTGCTGGATGTGGCTCTCAAACTGCAGGAAGTAGCTGATGCTGCTCAGCAGGAATAGATGGAATGACAAGTGAATTTTATAAAGACATGGAAATTAATTAAGTTACTACCAAATAATTTGCTTCTCACCAATCGGTCTGTACTTTTGACCGTAAACAGAAATCACATGCCAACCTTTGAATATTAAGTTTGAGAACCCCAGGTATAGTTGTTTAAAATGAAATAAATTGATTAAATATATTGTCTAGATTGTGTAAAAAAAATAAATAAATGTCAGTCAACATTGCACTAGATATATTTATTAAAACACAGTAATAGTGTAAAATGCTTGAGAAAACAGTATCAGCTTTGTACATGAAAGAGTGTTTAGTTCTTAATATTTTTACTTTACTTTTCACATATCAGATGGTTTGTAGGTTGAATCTCTGAAATGTGAAATTCATAGAAATATCAAAGAAATCAAAATATTGTGCTAAAAGTCATATGTATTTGTAGTTTGTTGAATGTAGTTTACCAATTTTATGCTGCAAGTTCTGTCACCCCGTTCTAGTGCCTACCACCGCAAATATATTACCTGTGGGAAAAACTGAGTGTGAGTCAATAAACATGAGCATCAGCTGGGGTGTGCGTGTAGATATTTGTTTAGATAACAGACACCATGGCTTTTAAAAATATAATTAGAGCTTAAGTCATATGTTCTATCTAAGAAATACTACAGTGATTTCAGAGATTTGAGCTTCAGGAAATCCCCAGGTGCTCTGCAGTCATGTACTCGCCCAATGTAGCTTCATCTCGGAAAGAACTTCTGAAAACTACCGCTGGCTGTGATGTCTGTGTAGTGGTTAAAACATCAGAAGTTTTCGCTTTTTTTATTTTGTGTATTTCTAACTAGAATTCTTGGTATACTACGGTTATATATATCGCGGCTGAATGATGCACCCTGTACACTCTTTGATGTTAACTACACAAAGCAGTGTCTTCCCAACTTGGAGTTTCTTCAGCTTACGGTATATCAGATTGGTGGCCATGAGTACCCATCTGTTACATTTCTGAGGAAAACAGTTTTTTAAGGGCACATTTAATCAATAATATTAACATTTTGGACTTTTCAGGGGTCTTGAACTTGGCAACACTTGAAAATTGTCAGACAGGTTAGAATCTGCTGCCATTTGGATGCCTGGGCGTCTGGGCCACGAGCATAGCTCATGGCCCTCAGGGGCCCTCACAAGTGATTTTTCTGTCTAGCTCATATACACTTTCGCATAGGCACAAGAAACTCGGTACACATTTAGAGCTAATTTGAGACAAACAACTTTCGCACTGCATGTCCTGGGCTCAACTCAACAGGAGGCTGGTTATTTTGGGACCAAACCAACTTTGGTGTAAGTTTAACACCAAAATAACTTTCTGTGTGGAATTATATTCAGTGACCTCACAGTGTGATGCTTATTTTCCAGCATCTGCAGCCAATTGTACACACATAAACATCACAAATGTTAACACACATATGCACACGCGTGCACATGGTCTTCATCACCTGCCTGTGACCATGATGGCTCTCTTCCAAATGCGCTGAACAGTTTCTACACACGGTTCGACATGCAGAATTACGTGACGGCGAGGAAGACCACCTCTTCTCCTGTGCCCTCCTCCGAACGACCAGGTGCTGTGTCTCACCATGGCTGATGTGAGGAAAACTCTACGCAAAGACAACCCACGTAAAGCTGCTGGACCAGACAACATCACTGGTAGAGTGCTGAGAGAAGGTGCAGAGCAGCTGGCATATGTTCTCACCGACATCTTCAACATCTCTCTGAGCAGCACCGTCGTTCCCACATGCTTCAAGTCTACCATCATCGTCCCTGTGCCAAAGAAGTCTTCTGTGTCCTGTCTCAATGACTACTGCCCTGTTGCACTCACACCCATCATCATGAAGTGCTTCGAGCGGCTCGTCATGAGACACATCAAGACCCTGCTGCCTCCCTCACTAGACCCCCTGCAGTTTACGTATCATTCAAACCATTCAATGGACGATGCCATCTACATCACACACCACCTAGAAAAGGACACTTGTGTCAGAATGCTGTACATAGATTTCAGTTCAGTATTCAATACAATCATCCCCCAACACCTGATCGGGAAGCTGAGCTTTTTGGGCCTGAACACCTCCCTCTGTAACTGGATCCTGGACTTTCTGACCGAAAGACCTCAGGCAGTGTGGATCGGGAACTAGACCTCCAGCACCACCATACTGAGAACTGGGGCTCCCCAGGGCTGCGTGCTCAGTCCCCTGCTGGTCACACTGCTGTCTCATGATTGTGTAGCATCACACGGCTCCAATAATATCATCAAGTTTGCTGATGACATGACCGTGGTGGGTCTCCTCAGCAAGAATGACAAGTCGGTGTACAGAGAGGAAGTGCAGAGGCTAATGGACTGGTGTACAGACAACAACCTGTCTCTGAACGTCGATAAGACAAAAGAGACGGTTGTTAACTTCAGGAGGACACGGAGCGATCACTGTCCGATCAACATCGACGGCTCTTCTGTGGAGATCGTCAAGAGCAGAAAATTCCTGGGTGTCCATCTGGAGAAAAACCTCACCTGGTCCCTCAACACCAACTCTCTGCACAAGAAAACCCAACAACGTTTTTTCTTCCTGAGAAGGCTGAAAAAGGCACAGCTTCCACCACCAATCCTCACGACCTTCTATAGAGGAACTATCATTCAAACGAACTAAATAAAATTTGGACTGAATTGATAAACACACACATGCACAATCACACTGATCTATAACCATCTTAATTTGTTCATACCTACCTATTTGAAATGCTCTTTGCAATATTTGCACATTTATTTAACTTTGCTATTTGCACAAAATATTTGTCACAATGTCAATTGTTTACTGCCGATCTTACCACTACCTCAACTCGTACCTCATCACTAAAAAAACAAACAAAAAATAGTATTGTAACGTGTTACATTGTTGTGTTTGTCATGTAGCTCTTTGTTTGCACATTTGCACATACACTTTGTTGTCTATTGTGTATTTCTCACTCACTCATCATCTATACCACATAATGCAGTATTCAGGGTCACAGGGGGCCTGGAGGCTATCCCAGGAGACTTAGGGCACATGGCAGGGTACACCCTGAACAGGGTGCCAATCCATCGCAGGGCACAGACACACACACATACGCTCATTCATTCACACACAACGGGCAATTTGGGAACGCCTAACCTACATGTCTTTGGACTGTGGGAGCAAACCGGAGTGCTCGGAGGAAACCCACCAATCACAGGGAGAACATGCAAACTCCATGCACACAGAGACGGGAATCGAGGATCGAACCTGGACCCTGGCGGTGCAAGGAGACAGTGCTAACCACTACACCACCGTGCCACCCTGTCTATTTCTTGTATAGAAATTAATAGTTTTTTAGGTTAACTTAGAAATATAAATCTGTCATATGTGAGCCAGTCAGCTAATTGGATCTCTTAGTCAGCTAGCTGGTTCCGGCAAAGTGTGTTTTTAATTTATGTTGTTGCATGTTGTTTCGTTTCACTGTGTACTGAACTTTATATTGTTGAAATGACAATAAAAGCAGACTTGACTTGACACACACACACATCATTAATGTTAACACACAGTCTGTCACAAACAAATGGAGACGGACCAGAAGACTAGCAGTTAGCCCTGTAGCATGGATGGTAAACCAATTTAAACAAATAAACCCACGTTCTAATAACACACACTCAATCAAAAGAGAAACCCAAGAAAGTGAGTACTCACGATTAGACGGACAAAGTGTCGGCGATAGCATGGGCAAACTCAATGACTGAGCAATGTGAAACGCCATCTTGTCTCCTTTTATGCTTCCTGAATCGCGACCGTACTACTTCCGGGTCCTCGTGTTGGTCGCGTTAGTAGTGCGCATGACACACACTCACACACCATACACACAAACATGCACAAACACATGCACATTTACTCGTCACACACAGACTGACACATCCACACGTCTCACACCTCTCTCCCTGCATACCCTGATACACCCATCACTCTGGAGCAAAGATGCATGATTAAAAATAAAAAAAAATTAAAAACAATAAGATGTAGTAGTCTCAGCTATGTTTAATAGTGAAAGTAAAATAAACTAAATAGCTGTGTGTCCATAAGAAAACCACTTGTTAGTGAAAATCAATAGGAAATAATAAAAAAAAGAATTAAACTTGCTAAAAAACTGAAAATTAAACTTTTGAGCAATGGAAAAAGGTCATGTGGTCTGGTCATGAGTCCAGATTGGGCCTATTCCAGAGTGATGAGAGCATCAGGGAGTCCACTGTGCAAGCCTCTGGAGGCTGTGTTATGATCTCTCTGCACTGGAGAAGAGCATGAGCAAGTAGGAGGATTTTGGACAGAGCGCATTTTTTAAGAAATAGGAAGCACCGCCCTCCAGCTCTTAATTCGCTCTGGTACCGCTCACACTACAAGCCTGAACCATGAAGTATGCGCAAGCCAACCCAGAATGCATGTGTATTTTTCAGATCCAACACTTTTTGAGCTGTCTCCATTTGTTCAAAACAAAGTCATGAAGGTTAATCAAATCATTCTCCTCAGATATAAAATGATCACATTTAGGCATGTCTATTCTTAAATAGAGTTTAATTGCAGACATAGAAAAGGTTAAATAGTCATATATATATATATATATATATATATATATATATATATATATATATATATATATATATACAACAGAGAATATAAAAATAACAATAATTGTCACGTTTCTGAGTGCGAGGCATAATTGCACGAGAATCCAGGTTTTAAAGGAAACGATGTTTATTTAACATTAAATCAGGGAAAACACAAAACAAAGATACTTTATAAATGAAAACTGAAACTAAAACACGTATAGAAAATAACGGGAACCATGAACTAAACATACAGACTTTTACGGAGATAAATCAACAGACGCAAGACAAGAAACTCAAAGACATCAACCTATTTATAATAAAACTAATCACCAACTCGGCTCAGGTGAGCGCCCCCTGGTCACCTGACCGAGTTGCCCAATGGGAACTGAAGTTTAAACAAAAGGAACTACAAACAAAAACAAAGGGCGCTTTGGCGCCCTCTAGGGGTTATCCCTGACATAACCCCCCCTCAAAGGGCGCAAGTCCGGGGCACCACAGAAGGTCCAGGGCATCCCCCACAGGGTCCAATGTCTGCCCCTCTCACCCAGAGGCTGGCACCTATGTCGTGTGGGCCAGGTGGCTTCATGCCCCTATTGAAGCAGGGCGGCGGAGACGGAGGAAGCTCGCCATCCTCGTTGACGTAGGGCGGCGGAGACGGAGGAAGCTCGCCGTCCTCATTGACGTAGGGCGGCGAAGGCAGTGGATGCTCGCCGTCCTCATTGACACAGGGTGGCGGAGAGAGAGGAAGCTCGACGTCCTCAGCGGCGCATGACGGCGACGGCGGAGGAAGCTCGATGTCCTCGGCGGCGCATGACGGCGGCGGAGGAAGAGGAAACTCGTTGTCCTCGGCGGTGCATGAAGGCGGCGGCGGAGGAAGAGGAAGCTCGCTGACCTTGGCGGCGCATGAAGGCGGCGGAGGAGGAAGAGGCAGTTCGCTGACCTCAGCGGCGCATGAAGGCGGCGGAGGAGGAAGAGGCAGTTCGCTGACCTCGGCAGCGCATGAAGGCGGCGGCGGAGGAAGAGGATGAAGCTCGCTGTCCTCGGCGGCGCATGAAGGCGACGGCGGAGGAAGAGGATGGAGCTCGTGATCCTCAGCGGCGCATGAAGGCGGCGGCGGAGGAAGAGGAAGCTCGCTGTCCTCGTTGATGTATGAAGGCGGCGGCGGAGGAAGAGGATGCTCGCTGTCCTTGGCGGCGCATGAAGGCGGCGGCGGAGGAAGAGGATGGAGCTCGTGATCCTCAGCGGCGCATGAAGGCGGCGACGGAGGAAGAGGAAGCTCGCTGACCTCGGCGGCGCATGGAGGAAGAGGATGCTGATGAAGGCGGTTGTCGATCCTCAGCGGCGCATGAAGGCGGTGGCGGAGGAAGAGGATGGAGCTCGTGATCCTCAGCGGCGCATGAAAGCGGCGGCGGAGGAAGAGGAAGCTCGCTGACCTCAGCGGCGCATGAAGGTGACGGCGGAGGAAGAGGATGGAGCTCGCTGACCTTGACGGCGCATGAAGGCAGCGACGGAGGAAGAGGATGGAGTTCGTGATCCTCAGCGGCGCATGAAGGCGGCGGCGGAGGAAGAGGAAGCTCGCTGTCCTCGGTGGCGCATGAAGGCAGCGGCGGAGGATGAGGAAGCTCGCTGTCTTCGGCGGCGCATGAAGGCGACGGCGGAGGAAGAGGATGGAGCTCGTGATCCTCAGCGGCGCATGAAGGCGGCGGCGGAGGAAGAGGAAGCTCGCTGTCCTTGGCGGCACATGAAGGCGACGGCGGAGGATGACGAAGCTCGTTGTCCTCGGCGGCGCATGAAGGCGATGGCGGAGGAAGAGGATGGAGCTCGCTGTCCTCGGCGGAGCATGAACGCGGCGGCGGAGGAAGAGGAGTTTCGCTGATCACGAAGGCACTGTGCTGCATCAGGAGCTCGCCGTCCATGAAGGCACAGTGCAGTGACGGAAGCTCGCCGTCCACGAAGGCACAGTGCTGCGTCAGGAGCTCGCCGTCCATGAAGGCACTGTGCAGCGACGGAAGCTCGCCGTCCACAAAGACACTGTGCAGTGACGGAAGCTCGCCGTCCACGAGGGCACAGTGCAGTGACGGAAGCTCGCCGTCCACGAAGGCACAGTGCAGTGACGGAAGCTCGCCGTCCACAAAGGCACAGTGCTGCGTCAGAAGCTCGCCCTCCGCTTCGCTGCGGTGCAGCGGCAGCAGCTCGCTGTGCTCAGTGGCGCGGTGCAGCTGTGCTAGCAGCCCTTGGAGCTTGGCCACCTGCTCCCGCAGGTCACGAATGCGCTCTTCGTTGCTCAGAGCGCACAGCCAAAAGCTGCTCCAAACACTCTGGGAGGCTGCTCCCAGCTGCACGTCAAACTCACACTCCGCTCTTCTGCCGCTACCCCGTTTGGTTCTCCTCCTGCTCTCCGCGTCGGTTCCCCAAACTTCAAACATCGTTGCCCCCCCCCAAAAGAATCTCCCGCGTGGGCTCCTCTGCTATGCCTCTTTCAAGGTCTTGCGTTCTGTCACGTATCTGAGTGCGAGGCATAATTGCACGAGAATCCAGGTATTAAAGGAAACGATGTTTATTTAACATAAAATTAGGGAAAACACAAGATATTTTATGAATGAAAACTGATACTAAAACACGTATAGAAAAACCACGAAATAAACACAGACATTAACGAGGTAAATCAACAGATGCAAGAGCAGAAACTGAACTAAAACAAACCATTTATAATAAAACTAATGAGCAAGTCGATTCAGGTGAGCGTCCCACGTCACCTGACCGAGGTGCTTAATGGGAAATGAAGTGAAAAAAAAAGGAACTACACACAAAAATCACAGGGCGCTTTGGCGCCCTCTAGGGGTCATCCCTGACAATAATGCACAATTATGTACTTTAAACGACCTAAAACAAAAACAACAAGTTTGCAAAGGAATAGTTTTATTATTTATATCATTCTACCTTAACAATACAAAGTTATATATTTTTTTAATCAGACTTTTTTAAAAAGTAGAACAGCAAGCCCCAGAATGGGCCATCACTCTATTTCATTCCAGGGCCCCTTCAAGCAGACTACATGACTCCAGCTCCTAAGCTTATCGGTCCTCTGGGACAATACAATCCCTCCCTTATCAGGAAGCGGGAATCTTAACAAAACTTGGAAAATGGTGCCGGCTGCACCTGGAAGCTATAAAAGTCCAAAGACCTTGAACTCCATGTAAATTGGCAAACTGGTAAACAAAGGAGACATTTTTACACCTCTGAGGGGGAGGGGACACCCTCCCTAACCTAGCTCACTGATACTCTTGGTGACCTCCAGAAACAGGCCTTTCCATGAACAAAGGGACACATGGCAGAAAGACTGTTGCAGAAAATCTTTAAAGCATATGTGGAAGATTTTTCTCCTACACTAGTTACAGTTGCCTCAATTACAAATGTTACACAAAAACTTTAACTTTAAAAAGAACCAAAGAAAAGACTCTGGACTCCTTGTAGATCTGGATGAAGTAAGGCAGGATTTATTGCAGCAATAAAACCAAGTGAGCCAGCTCGGCAATGCCTAGGAGGTAGTCCCATGCATGTCCAAAATCTGCCTGAAGTACTGTGACATGGACACTTCTTTTATACAGTTTTCAAGGGGAGAAGCGCTCACCTAGCCCCCTCTTCTATAGATTTATTCTTATTTCTTATCAAATTATTAACCAATAATAATCCAATTTTTTCCAAGTATTGTCACCCATTGTAATTACATTTTCTCTTATCTTGTTTGCTTACGTCATATACCTCGTCATCTGACTCCATATCTTTTCCCCATTATAGTCTATTTTTCTTTCAAATAATTTTCCATTAGCTTTACACTAAGTTTGTTTATTATTAAAAAATATAGGGGCGGCGCATATTTTACTATATATTCTTAGTTCTTCCGGGTTACTCTACAGTTCTCAACAGACAGGCCATGGGTAAGCATCTCTCTCACACTCATTTTAATTATTTGTCTTAATTTCCTAATTTGTTGTATTTACGTATTTTATTTTATTGTTATAGCTAAGCGCAACTGCCCAAGCACTGAATACATTCCTTTGGACGATTCGGACAGCCAGGACAGTCCAGAGCACAACTCCTTTGAGGATTACACTCCTACTGAACCTGTTGCCTCAGTGAGTTTTTGCCAAAATGAGTCTGATGGATCATTGACACAATTTCTTCATAAGAACGGTCTTACTTATGTCAGGAAAGATGACTCCGGGCCTGGTCCTTCTAAGAGACCACGTCCGGAGGCACATAGCTCTCCTTTACTTTCCTTCAGGCCCGTCCGACCAGAGTCTAGTACTCCAGCCCAGTCTCTCTTAAGGCCTGTTGGTCTAAGAAGTGTCAGTACTCAGACTGATTTTAAAATGTCTGTTGGTACCCAAACTGACTTTCCTGAAGCGCCTACACCACTTTTGAATCGTGATATTTCTGTTTTTATTCCTCACACTGATCTTCCCATCAATGTGGTTCTGGGTCAGAGAAGGCTTGATATTTAATTTCTTATGCCTTTTGTTATTTGATGCTTATCCAGGCCCCCTATTTTACTGTACTTTTATATGTTGGGCCTTATACTTCGTATTTTTATTTTATTCACTATGTAGGTGCACATGCCATTTTACTTTGTGCCCATTCTTATTAAACTTATTATTCATTAAGCTGAGTGTGTTTCTTTTGGTTATTTGTCTGTGTCTTTTTAAAATTTGACATGTCTGCACATGTATCCAGCCCCTGTTACATCACAGTTAAGATCACCCCATGTCTGAGGAGATTACCTCATGTCTGGGGCTATTGGCATTACATAATGTCTAGGACTAATATCAGCTGACATTACATCATGTCTAGGGACATCGGGAACTTTTGGATGCTCAGGGTACAAAGATTACATCATCCCTAGGGTCTGTTTGGTACACACTGTCCCCTAAGCATCTCACATCCAAGATGGCTACCTGTCTAGAGTTCATTTGAGTTCATGCTGCATGTTCTTGCTACTGTGACATCACACTGTCCTTAACTCACCTCTGTCTCCTTACCTTACCTGTATGTTCTTTTACTAAGGTTAATAGTTTTTATCATATTGTTGCATGCACAAGTATATTTAATTAAAATATGCTTGCTCACATATTTCCCCCTCTGTGACTTTTAAGTCACATAAAGAAAAATAAAGCAAAGGAAATAGAAAATAATGCTTAATACTTAACTTATGAGCCTTACATGTTACTACAGAGAAAGAAATAAACAGAAAAAATGGAAATAAACCCTACATATTGAACCTTATTACGAAAAGAAACCTTACTTAACCTTAAACTATGCATGCAAAAATTACTAAATTAATTAACTGAATCTTAAAACTCACATATTACCCCCTCACCAAACATCAGTCTAAGAGAGATAAGCAAAAGGTGAGTAAACTTAGCATAAATGAGTATATGAGAGTATAATAAGCATGCAATTGGTTAAATACGAAGAGTCCAGAAGTGGGCGAAAAAACTTTCCGTATAGCCAATTTAGAAGGAAAAATTCCCACCTTGCCAGCTTTTTTGTGCTCGACACTGCATTCACCACCAGGACTCGACTTCTGTACAATACATATATGACAAAGACATTTGAAACCATTACAGCCATTGAAGCACTCCGTTAGGGTCCCTGTAAATCAAGGAGAGCGTGTCAAGACTTTCAGTCCCTTCTTCAGTCCATGCCTTGCGATCCTCTTCAGTAAATTCGATTACATGCAGGTCCTTACAGCACATCAGCTGTGATAGTGGAATTCGGTTCATCCTGGCCGTCTCCTGACGTAAAAAGTCTAGCCAGACTTCATCAGCGTTCGGAAGAGCTTCCAGCGCACCTTGCAAAGTGGTTGGTGAATTTGTCCATAAAATGTCATCTCCCAACATCACTTTAGTTATGGTCTTATCTGCTGCCATGTATACATCGTCAAATTCAATTACCCCACAGATATCATATCCAACCCAATTCTCTTCGATCCCAATACTTCTATAGAGGCCTAGCTTCAGATGTCTTCCAAGCTGATATGAAGTTGTTACCAGACGAAGTCCTCTGCTTATGTCCAGGTCGAACATTTCCTGTCTCATTGACTTGATCCATTTGAAGTCTCTTGTCAAGACGTTAGCCATCGCGATGAACTTCTTAGTCCCCATCGGACGGTGTGGGAACCAGTCGACCAGATCATGTCTCAGGTCTGCCCATCTTCTCGTTGGGGTCTGTTCCAGAACCTCCCTCCATGCATCACGGCAGACTGTACAGGAAACTATCCATCGTGGGTCAGGTACCGGTTCCATCCTGCATACATACGTGTATAACAGAGACAGGACAAAAATACAACGAAAACACACAAAACACATTTCTTCTGCTAATACTACTTTTTCTCAGTTTCTTCAAAACATTAAGTGTGTTTGATTAACATACTATGCTAAATAATTTCAGTATACATGTGATTAATAAATATACAGTCATTTTGTCCATTATGTAGCAGCGCTAATCATTTGTGTTCACTTCATTTCCACGTAAATGGAGTCTGCCTCCCAGTCTTCATCTGGTGGTGTTCGTTCATGATATTCCACAGTCATTGTATATTCTCCCACCATTCTTTGAATGCTTGCTCTCGCCAGGGGGATAACGCAACATGACAGTATGTGCAGAGTTCCCAGTACTATCAAAATAATTGTCCCTATTTTCACAAGTAGTCCATACCAATTTGAAGGATTCAGCCAATCAAACCAGGAAGTCCATGCATTGTCCTCTGTACGTCTCGAATGATTTTAACATTTTCGTCTCTCATGTCCCTCATGGCTCTTAAAAGTTTAGTTATGTTACCATCTGGGCCTGTGTGTCTTGGAATGTATGTACAACATTCTTCTCCAATTAGGGCACATACTCCTCGTTGAGGTGCCAGCATCGTGTCAAGGACGAATCTATTTTGTGTAGTTATCTATTAATGTATTTTTATCCAATTGTTCCTCAACCAGTCCTAAGACTCCTAAAGTGTGATTCCAAAATCTTTGTTGATTGTAATAAAGTAGGTTGATCCACCTTGCATTTTTAAAAATTTGAACCCATGGCAAGAAGATTGTCGTGAATGCTCCTCCTACCCTGTTTATAGCCTCATGCTCAGTTGGTACGCCAAATGGAATACCATCCCAGGTCACTGATAGTCCTCCATCTCTATCAAACTCTTTCCATGCCGATATTTCCTCTCCAATCGTTTTCACAAACTTGTCATCACGTTTATTCCGTCTGTGTTTCTTGCCATATAGTCCTATTACAATCAAATCTCCTTCTAATAGTACTGGAGCACAACAACCACCCCAGTTATTTGGTAAGGTTTGTCTAACTGTAGTTCCACCACAGTACCAGAATATGTCTGCCAGCGGTATTGTACCAGCGCTTAAATCTGGTTGTTGTACTTTTACTATCTCACTGCATGTCAGGCTGTCTGTTTTATTGTCGCATATCTGGTGCATTTCTATGAAAAATCCTGCTGCTGGCTGTGTTTCATTGCAACTTGGTGATAGATCTCCTATTTCTATGCTTCCATTTGCGTAGATGCATAAAGGATAGCGTTGCTGTGTAGGTGTTATTTCTCTTTGTATAGCATCTAATGTTCCTACAGGTTGATATGAACATTTGCTTATGTTTTGCATCCATTCAGGGCCATAATGTATAGCAGCTGAATGTAAAAGACAGCTAATAGGGCACAGTTGTTCACTGTATGTTGGATTGTCTATACATTCTCTTGTTCCATGTATTATCACCACACGTGGGGGTCTGTTGCTTCTGTCATGACACACGATGCAGTCTCGCGTGGTTACGGACTCAGCTGTAAATTTCAACCATTGGAAAAACATGTCATTTTTCCACGTCTGGTCAGATTCTGCTTGGTTTTTAGGTGATTTCTTTGTTATCTGTGGAATTATTGTTACATATGTTGCTGATTCAGCATCTGATATTCTGGGTTGGTCTGTTACTTTTGCATGATATCCTTCCCAACCTGGTATTGAGAAGCATACTCCCCTTATTTCACCCTCTACTGAATTCTTGAATTTGCACCAGCCATTGGATCTTGGTACAGCCTTTATTAGTCCATCTATTGCTGTCATCTGTGCTTTGTGCCAGTATGCCTTTTCTCTCATTTCTACGTAAATGCGCACTCTTTCTTCTGGGGGTTGTGTATTATCTACCTCTATTTGGTATGTTCCTTCCCAAAATCCTGTTCTTTCCCCACTTTCCAATCCAGCTACTATTCTTGCTCTAGTTATGGTAGCTAATGCACAACGTATTTGTCTCTCTTCATTAGTCCATTTCGGTTTGTTTCTCTCGTTCTTAGTAGCACCGCTGTTAATTAGACCAATCATGAAGAGGATTCCTATACCCATAGAACTCCTTCGTTTCAGGAGGCAATAAGAGGGTGGTTTCTCCATTTGGATCACAACGGTGACACGTGGGACTATGGCCAAATAACCTACACAATATATTTCTTGGGGGGGTTTTCGTTGGGCATGTTCTTTCAACTGTAGTTGGTTTAAATAATTTAATCACTATCTGAGCCAGCGTTAACTTCTAACTGATTTAATCACTATCCGAGTATTCTACAACTCTACGTGTGGGATCTTCTTCTGACTGTCTACGCGCTGTTTCAGTTCTAGCACGTCTGTGCTCTCGCTGTCTAACTTGGGCTCTTGTTCTAAGAGACGGTCCTCCTTGTTCTGCTTCTGCTTCCTCTTCTTCAAGCTCTGCTTCCCAATCTTGTATATCTTCTTGAGGCCACTCCGGCCAGTACCCTTGTTCTCCTTCTTGTTCTTCTACCCACGGTAACCCTTCAGTGTACCCATAAGGATCTGGTGCTTGTTGCCTGGGTCTTGTGTCACTCTCCTGGGAACCTGATTGCAAACCTGAAGGTCCTGCTCATGGAGACTCTTCAGCGTCTTCCTGAGGTTCCCTGTCCCTTACCTGGTCTGGGTTTGGGGCCTTCCAGCAATGATTTAAATGGTACCATACATCTTTACCTTGGACTTTTACTGCAGTTGGAGTTGCCAACACCACCTTGTATTGTCCTTCCCTTCTAGCTTCGTTCCACCTTCTTTTGAATACTCGAATAAACACCCAGTCACCAGGTAGCACAGTTCTCTCCTCTATGTCCTCTTCCTCAGCGTCATCAGCTAGATCAGCTACCCTCGGTCTGGTGTTGTCATATATTGTGGCTCCCTTAACCTGTTGGAAAATAACTTTGTGTATTTCAGATAAGTGTTTCACATAGTGATGAAGTTCACTCTGTAGTTGTTCAAGTGTGGGGCCTTTAAAGGGCCCTCGAACAAAGGATGTAAGCATAGGTCTGCCAGTAAGCATTTCGTGCGGTGTTAAATGTGTGTTGCGGTTCGTTTGCAATCTCATACCCATCAAGGCTAATGGCAAAGCTTGAAACCAATTCATACCTGTTTCTGCACATATTTTAGCCAATTTCATTTTCAGAGTCCCATTTGCTCTCTCTACCATCCCCTGAGATTGGGGATGGTACACACATCCAAACCTGTGCTTGATGTTTAACCACTGAGTAACTTTCTGTACTATCTTGTTTGTGAAGTGTTTCCCATTGTCTGAACTGATTGTGTCTGGGATTCCAAATCTTGGTATCACTTCCCTACACAGGAATTTTGCTACTGCCATTGCATCTTCCTTAGCTGTTGCTACAGCTTCTACCCATCTGCTAAATCTATCCACAATCACTAGGATGTATTGTTTTCCTTGTATTCTGGGTTCCCCCATGTCCACATAGTCGAACATTATATGCTTAAATGGCCCATCTGGCTCTGGAATATGTCCTATTGGTGACGTGAAGTGTTTTCTAAGGTTATATCTAGAGCATATGTCACAAAATTGTGACAGTGTTCGATGAACCATAGGACCTAGATATGGTGACCACCATGTCTTTTGGATTCTTCTTATCACTTCTCCTCTTGCTATGTGATCGTTACCATGAGCTTGTTTTATCAAGGTTATGAGAAAACTTTGTGGAGCTACAAAACGCCCATCTGCACTTTGCCACACATTAGTATCATTATCTTTTGTTGCTCCTCTTGCTAACCATTTTCGAATCTCTTCGCCTGATGCTGCAGCCTGCATGTCTGCTAGTGAGGATAAGTCTGGTGCTGGGGGTGCATAATCTTCTGGTATAAGTACTAATCTTTCTTCCGATTCTGGACTTGAGCCTGAACTTGAGCTTGAGCTTGAGCTTGAACTTGAGCCTGAACTTGAGCCTGAACTTGAGCCTGAACTTGAGCCTGAACTTGAGCCTGAACTTGAGCCTGAACTTGTGTTTGAACTTGAGCTTGAGCTTGAACTCGAGCTTGAACTTGGCCCTTCATCAGGGTTAACACTTGACTCTGGTGAACTTGGTTCATTGTCTGTTTGTGCTGCGGATTCTGGCATCATGTTTGCCTGATTTACTGCTGCTTTCTTAGCTGCTTCATCTGCTGCTTCATTTCCGTCACTAACAAATGTACCATCTTTCTTATGTGCTGTGCATTTTACTATAGTTAATCTGGATGGTAGTTTGATTGCACTTAGCAAGTCTGAAATTGCTTCTCCATGTACTACTGGTGTTCCGTCTGCTCTTTTGTAACCTCTTTGTGCCCATATGGGGCCATACAAATGGCATATTCCATATGCATATGCTGAGTCAGTGTATATTGTACATGCTTTTTCTTCTGCTAGTTTACAAGTGCCTGTCAAAGCAATTAACTCAGCTAGCTGGGCTGAACAGGGTTGTGGCACATGTTCAGCTTGTACTACTTTGAATGCTTTCCCATCTATGTCTGGTGTTACTATTGCATAGCCTGCTTTATTGCTATCCCCATCTCTAAAGCATGACCCATCTACAAAGTATATACAATCTGGGTGTGACAGAGGTTGGTTCTCTAAATCTTGACGTGTCTTCAGATGTTCTGCTGACACAAGATGACAATTGTGTGGATCTCCCTCTGCTGGGGTCATCATGCAATCTGCTGGATTTACTGTCTGACACCTTTGTATGGTCAATTCCTGTGCAGAGAGTATTACATGATATCCTGTTCTTCTAGCATTTGTAATTACAAACGATGGGCTAGTCAGAAGTGCATGCAATGTGTGGGTGGTGTACATCACAACAGGATGTCCCATAATAATTGATGAGGCTTTTTGATAAGCAAAGGCGGCAGCTGCCACAGCTCGGTAGCAGGGTGGCATGCCTTTTTCAATATTATCAAGTGCTGTATTATAATAAGCAATTGGTTGCTTACTAGGCCCTTGTTGTTGAGTCAGAACCCCGGTGGCAAAACCTCCACGCTCCGAGACATACAAATGGAATGGCTTATTATACTCTGGACTAGCAAGTGCTGGTGCTGTACAGAGTTCACTTTTTAGCTGCTCAAATGCTTCTAATGCTTCAGGTGTCCATTCTAACACTGCACTATTCTTTGTTTGTCCAGCTACCTTTACTATTGCTCTCAATAGTAAAAGTATTTGCTATTATTGCTGTTTTTAGTGCAAAGTCACTAAATCCTACCATGCCTAGAAAAGATAGCATCTCCTTAACAGTTCGTGGTTTAGGAGCTTTCATTATTGCTTCTACGTGTTCAGGAGATATATGCCTAGATGTTCCTTCCAACACTCTGCCTAGATATTCTACCTTCTGTTTACAGAATTGCAACTTTTCTCTGCTAACTTTATGTCCATTCTCAGCTAATACTGTCAAAACTCTTAACGAATCTATTTCACATTGCTCTTTTGTTGGGCTACAAATCAGTAGGTCATCGCAGTACTGAATCATAGTATTTCGATATTTAACGAGGCTAGATCTTGAGTTAGTACTCGATTAAATATTGACAGACGTTCACAGTATCCCTGTGGTAAACGATTGTAAGTCAGCTGTCGTCCTTCATATGTAAAGGCAAACAAGTATTGTGATGCTGGATGTAGTGGAATGCTAAAGAATGCTGAACATAAGTCTATGACAGTGTACCATTGTGTATCTTCTGGTATATTGGCCAACAATGTGTGTGGATCAGGCACTATAGGCAATTCTGCTTCTACAATTTGATTTAAGGCACGTAAATCATGCACCAGTCTCCATTTATCTGAGTTGGGCTTCCTGACAGGAAATATAGGAGTGTTACAAGGACTTTTAGTAGGAGTTAATACTCCAGCTTCCAATAAGCCATCTATAGTAGGTTTAATCCCTGCTACTTGGCTTGTCCTCCAGACTTAATTAATTCTACATCTGTTGAATGTCTTGTCCATAATTTTTCTGGAATTGTTTTCAGCAGTTCCTCCTCTAATGAAGATTCCTTTTCATCTATCTGCCCTACCATCTTAACTGACATTTGTGTGTGCGATGACAACGGAGTGTTACACATCCCCCTCTGAGGGTGTGTTGACAACATCATGTTCCCATCTATTTCTGTGTGTGTTGCCCTCACTCTTTCTATTCCTGAAAAATTTATTTTCAAAAACTTTTGATCTTGTGAAATGTGTACAGAAGGATTAGGGGTTTGTTCCCACTTAGTCACTTCAGCCGCTTGTTTGACCATCAATCCTAGCTCTTTGGATTGTGCTTTTTCCCCCACCAGTAAGGAGATGTGCTGTGTTTGGTACTTGATGCCAGTGTTCTATTTGTTCAGTCAGATGTACACTGATGGCTGCTCCTGGAGCGCCTACGATTATATCTCCTAGTATCACATCAGAGACTGTGTTCTCCATTACATCCGACCATAATTGTGCATATTCTTCATCTTGGCTTCCTTGGTCATAGTGCATGGTACAGTGCAATGGAAAAGTCGCTCTTTTACAATCTGGTCATCATTGTAGGATCCATTCTTCCCATAAGTTCTGTGCATGTTGAGCTCCCTTGCCTGTGCACAACAGCCAATATACTGTATCCAAGTTATTGGGTTTTTCTGTAATCTGTAAGAACTGTCCTATTGTTACAAACAGTCCTTTAGCATTACATTGAATTTTTGCCTTAAGTTTGCACAACAAATCTCTTCCCAGTAAATTAACTGGAGTAGTTGGTGAGAATAATAAAGGTGCTGCTACAGTGGTGTCTTCTAAAGTTATTATTTGTGGCTCTGTAAAATGCAATACCTGTGATTGTCCCGAGAAGCCTGTGGTTTTTATCGTATTGCTTGAGAGAGGGAGCTGGGAGCCTTCACGTCCTATACATGACTAAGTAGCACCTGTGTCAATCATAAATCGAATTGGTTGTGAATTATTTATAGACACCATCACATTTGGTTCTTGTTGTGGATGCAGTGTTGAGACGTACTGCATCTGCTCCCCCTCTGGCTCCTCTGGGCCTTGTCAATTCCAATTTTGGGTGGGTCCCATCCAGGGACCTGCCCACTGATTTTGGGGTTGTCCTTGAGTCCATGTTCCAGCAGTTTGTCTTGGACCAGGAGGTCCTGCATTCCCTTGAGGTGCCGGTCCTGCTCCATATGGTCCTTGAGGTTGTGGTCCATTTTGCATTCCCCAAATCATTTGTGGACAGTTTCTTCTAATATATCCTACTCCTCCGCATTGCCAGCACTGATTCGGGCCTATTTGCCCTGGGGCATTCATTCTAAATTGCTGTCTTCTTTGTTGCTGTTGGAATGGTCCCCTTTGTCCCCTTTGTCCCCGAGGCCCTGTCTTTGCCACCTCATGGGTTGATTTTGTCCTTGCTGGTTTCCAGGTTGCGCATATGTTGGAGGGGCTTGGGTCATTGTTGGTTGTTGCATTTGTGGCACTGGTTGCTGCATTTGCTGTGCTGGTCCAGTAGGGGGCAGTGTTGTCTGATCTTCAGGCACCATTACTGCTGCTTGGACTTTTCCTTTTTCCTTTTTCGTTGCAGCTGCAAATTACCCTAGCTGTATTTTGTGTAACTGGGTTGCAATTGACTCAGCAGCTTCCTTGGCCTCTTTTTTCTTTTTCCTGTATTATTCCACATAATGTTCAATGTGTGCTTGAAATGTGTCCCATGGTAGTGTATTCAGTCCCACCACGCCTTCTAGGGCTGTCTGGACTTCTTGAGGCATGCATTTTTTCAGCATCATTCGGAACAGGCTCTTACTTGTGTCTGTTTGATCCCAGGAACCTCCAGTTTCTTCTCTCCACTTGGTCTGGAAATCATTGATGAACTTGACAACGTTCTCATCTTCTTTCAGTGTTACTGATTCCAGATTTCCTGGATCCATTTTGGTTGGGTAAGCTTTTCGCAGAGCGTTCCAAACCTTGTTCCTGTGTGGTCCAAATGCTAGGCTATTTCCTACACTTTGTCCAGTTGATGCTTGCAGACCAGCCTTATTAAGAATCTCCGTGGTTTTCACTTTCCCAATTGTCTGTGCCAGAATAGCCTTTACATCTCCTACTGCCAGGAGGTGTCCAGTGGTTTTCTCTTCTAGCTGTGTTATCCATTTCTGTGCTCCATTGCATAAATCTGGTAATTGGTTAGCCAGACCTGTCATATCCATAAATGACCATGGCACATAATGATACTGATTTCCTTTTGACACAAGTGGGTAGTGTCCAGCCGCAGTATATTCTTCTGGGTCTGACATATGTGGTTCGTCATTAAAGTGTATGGGTCCAATGTCTTCTTCATTAGGCCAGAATGAGGTGACACGCCAGCTTGAGGGTTTCTTTGAACCTGTAGATTTTCTTTTCCTAGATGGTCTCATTTCAGATACAGCCTTTCTTGCTTCCTTCAGAAAGTCATTGAGACATCTGTCGAGGTGCTTTTCCAGTCGCTTGAATGATTCATCGAGGGAATCATCACTGTAATCTTCTTCTGCGATGTTGGAAATATCATGTTGATATTCATTTCTGTACACTTGGTTCCTGCTCTTTGGGTATAGTTGGCTATGTTGTTTTGAAGTCCTTGCCTGTCTCTCTTCTATTCTTTTCCTTGCTTCTCTCTCAGGTTCAATGATCATGTACCCTTTTACTTTTCTCTTTACCTGATTTCCCTCCATCGCTTCATTTCCTTCTGTTCCTGCTGTATCTTCGTCTGCTTCATACAGTGATGGTGTGGGTGGTTCTTTATCTATACTGTACGTTCTTTCTGGGTTCTCTCTTCTCCTCCTTTCCATCATGCCTTTTTCAGGTGTGACTTGTTTGTTTGCAAACCGATGTACTTCAGACAGAAATTGTGCATTCTGTTCTTTCAGTCTTTCCATACCTCTTCTCCTTGTTTGTGGCTCTTCAGATTCTCTCGACGCATATGGTTCTGTCGCTCTTTCTTCATCTTTCTTCATCTTTATCACTCCATTCCCTTCCATCCTCACTGCCACTTCCGGAAGTTGTTGATTCTGGTGTTTCTTCCATTTGTCTGTTCATCCACTCAGTGTCACATGACGTTACTTTAATTTTTCCCAATACTTGTCCTTCAAATCCAAATGTACCTTTATCTTGTTCATGCAGCTTCTGTAGTGGGTACATTCCTCCACCCTTCTGTTGCATGTGTTCCTCAGTGTATGGTGGTGGTCTGTCTAATTCTAAGCTTATTTTCTCTTTTCCCTTCTGGGTTTTCTCTTTTCTGTCACTCCCTTCCAACTTCTGATCCCTCTTTCCTGATTTTGTTTCTTGTTTTTCTTCTTCAGTTTCTCCCTCCTTCTTTTTCCGTTCATTTTCAAACCATTCTACAATTTCTAGCTTTTGTTCTAATTTAATCCTTCCCTTACTACCCTTCTCTTTAGTGGTGTGTCTGAGCATCTCCTTTACTTCTTTACAATTTTCTTCTTTAAAAGTTCCCTCTTTAGGCCATTGTAATTCTCCTGATGTCCTGTCATGCCATTTTATCATGCATTTTCTGATATACTTTTCATCTTCCTTGTGTTTAGCTATAATTATGTCTACAGGTGACGCTGGCTTTGGCCATGCATTTTCTCCACGGCAGAATAACTTCCCCATCACACACTTTTGTCCTGTCTTATAGTGTGATTTTTTGTGCCTCTTTCCTCGCTTATTTCTTGTAATTCTCTTAGTGTGCATTTTATGACTGCTGCCGGTCTTTAACAGCTGTTTTTTTCTTTATGTGTTTTTTAAGCATTAATTTTGTGATGATATCAGAATCAGAGGCGTGACTATTTTGTCAAGGGTCTGAAAAATTATTCTACCGTCTGGGCCTATAGGTATCAGCGTAAATTCACTATTATTATTTATCACCCACACATGATACAGCACTACCGGACCGCAGTCGTGATCAATTAATCTATATCTTTTTACTTTCCGTCCTCCCGTACCTTCCTCTAAACGCAATATATCAACAACTGGGTATTGTCGCAGCAGTGATTGTCCACAATCACTTCAGGGACCGCGGTGACACACGGCGCATGTGGCAGGGTATACAAGCCATCACCAACTACAGGACTTCATCACCTTCCTGTGACAGTGACGGCTCCCTTCCAGATGCGCTGAATAACTTCTACGCACGGTTCGACATGCAGAACGTCGTGATGCCGAGGAAGACTATCCCTCCGCCGAACGACCAGGTGCTGTGTCTCACCACGGCTGATGTGAGGAAAACTCTACGCAGAGTCAACCCACGTAATGCTGCTGGACCAGACAACGTCACAGGCAGAGTGATCAGAGAATGTGCAGAACAGCTGGCAGGTGTTCTCACCGACATATTCAACATCTCTCTGAGCAGCGCCGTCGTTCCCACATGTTTCAAGTCTACCACCATCGTCCCCGTGCCGAAGAAGTCTTCTGTGTCCTGTCTCAATGACTACTGCCCTGTTGCACTCACACCCATTATCATGAAGTGCTTCGAGCGGCTTGTCATGAGACACATCAAGACCCTGCTGCCCCCCTCAATGGACCCCCTGCAGTTCACGTATCGTCCAAACCGTTCAACGGACGATGCCATCTCCACCACACTCCACCTGGCACTGTCACATCTTGAAAAGAAAGACACTTACGCCAGAATGCTGTACATAGACTTCAGTTCAGCATTCAATACAATCATCCCCCAACACCTGATCGGGAAGCTGAGCTTGTTGGGCCTGAACACCTCCCTCTGCAACTGGATCCTGGACTTTCTGACCGAAAGACCTCAAGCAGTGCGGATCGGGAGCTACACCTCCAGCACCACTACACTGAGTACTGGGGCCCCCCAGGGCTGCGTGCTCAGCCCCCTGCTGTTCACACTGCTGACTCATGATTTTGTAGCGACACACAGCTCCAATCATATCATCAAGTTCGCTGATGACACGACCGTGGTGGGTCTCATCAGCAAGAACGACGAGTCGGCGTACAGAGAGGAAGTGCAGAGGCTAACGGACTGGTGTAAAGACAACAACCTGGCTCTGAACATCGAAAAGACAAAAGAGGTGGTTGTTGACTTCAGGAGGACTCGGAGCGAACACTCTCCGCTCAGCATTGACGGCTCTTCTGTGGAGATCGTCAAGAGCATAAAATTCCTGGGCGTCCACCTGCAGGAGAACCTCTCCTGGTCCCTCAACACCAGCTCTCTGCATAAGAAAGCCCAACAACGTCTTTTCTTCCTGAGAAGGCTGAGAAAGACACAGCTTCCACCACCGATCCTCACCACCTTCTATAGAGGAACTATTGAGAGCATCCTAAGCAGCTGCATCACTGTCTGGTTTGGGAATTGTACCATGTCAGACCGCAAGACCCTACAGCGGATAGTGAGGACATGCTGAGAAGATCATCGGGGTCTCTCTCCCTTCTATCGAAGACCTTTACACCACACGCTGCATCCGCAAAGCCACCAGCATTGTGGCTGACCGGACACACCCCTCACACACACTCTTCACCCTCCTGCCATCTGGAAAAAGGTACCGAAGCATTCGGGCACTCACATCCAGACTGAGAAACAGTTTTTATCCGCAAGCCATCCGTCTCCTAAACACAAAGGGACTGGACTGATACACACACACACACACACACACACACACACACACACACACAAATCAATCAGACGAACTAAATAATATCTGGACTGAACTGATAAACACACATGCACAATCACACTGATGCACACCCATCTCAATCTGCTCATACCTACCTACCTGTGCTGCTCCTCGCAATTTTTTGCACAATATTTATTGCTATTTGCACAAAATACTTCTGTCAAAATTGTAAACTGTTTAGTGCTGCTCTTCCCACTACCTCAATTCATCCTTCATCAAAAAGTACTGTTATGTCTTACATTGTTGTGTCTGTCATGTACCACTTTGTTTGCACATTTGCACGTGCACTTTGTCTATTTTTGTATTTTTGTATAGATATTGATAGTTCTTCTTTTAGAGTAACTTAAAAATGTAAAATTTATGTTGTTACATGTATGTAGCACCCTGGTCCTGGAGGAACGTTGTTTCGTTTCACTGTGTACTAACTGTATATGGTTGGAATGACAATAAAAGCCTACTTGACTTGACTTGACTTGACAGTGAAATGAGCGGAGTTAACCCAGGCGGTCCTCCTAGTCCTCCAAATTCTAGCATATTATTTATTACTCTTAAACGAACCTCTCTAGGAATTAACCCTAGGAAAGAGCTAATTTCTTCATTCTAAAATATGATGTAAGTATTAGTGTGTGTGTGTTACAGTTGAGGTCTACTACGTCAGGTATTAATGAAAGCCTAAGCGTCCACTCTCCCTTGTCACACTCTATGTTTTTAAGTAGGTCTTTTCCTGGATTATTCAACAACCATCTATTTGTTTCACTCTGATCGGATTCTGAAATTGTAAACTCCCGTTCACACTTGGTTGTGACTCCTTCTTTACTTATCTGCTCATCCCAGTTAATTACTCTGAATCCGCTTAACATTTGTTTTTATCTAATATATATTTAATATTTATAACCTAGGTGCATTTATTATTTTATGCACTATATTTATTATCATTAGTGTTGTGTCGTCGACTACACTACACGTAAAGGTACCTTTTGTATCTTACTTAAGCTTATCTTTAATAACTTATATGTTGCTGCGCATGTGTACACTAGTCCAAAGAAATTATTATTTTATAATACTACTAGGCTGGTACATTCAGTACCTGTACCGCCTCCGTTTCACAGAAGAAGCTGATGTCACAGTGAGTTCTAAGTCTGGTAGCGCATCACTGATTATGTCACAGACAAGACTATGTCACAGTAAGCTCTACAGATGTAGCAACTGAAAACAACCAGGGTCGGGCAACTGGCGTGTGAATGGCTTATGGCTGGCGGATGGCTGACGTGTGGCTGTCATGAATCCCCCCTCCTTCTCCTGCCAGAAGGCGTGTCCAGATTTCACAGTAAGCACGCCCATTGAAGCCATATTTATTCATTTACCATCCGCCACCACTAGATGGCGCTTTGTTCTCAAGAAGACGTTAACAGAAGCCAGCAATTTAGCTGCTGAGTAGCAATCACGTGATTTTAACCCTCCTCCCCCTCCGCCGGACTGACGCTAGCAAACTGCAATATGGAGATGAAGATGACAGTTTAATGAACTACTTATTCAGGGTAAGTGGTGGCTTTTTTATATAAAATTTGGGTGTTAGTTTAGTTCCCAGTTTAATAATTATTTTTAATTGGCCGATTTGAAAATCACTGTCAGCACCTGCAACAGTCAGATGTAACTTTAGGTAACTTAATCATCTGTTTACCAAGTCTGGAGTTACACCATACTGTCAGTGTCACAAAACTCACAACGTCACTCTCTCACTCAAAAAGATGCTAAAACTTTGGAAATACTATTAACTTCGGCTGCACTACTCGAGAAACTGATCAATATAGTTTTGTGAGCTCAGTGTATTTTTATAAGAAGAGTGTTTGTGTCCTCTGAAAATTACTGAGAGAAGCTGCATGAGTATTCTCTGGATTTAGAGAAATTCAACATTCTTTTGGGGAAGGGTGAGAGTTAATCTGCAGGTGGGATTAGGTGTACCGGAGCTAGCAAGCTAAACTTAGCAAGCAGACAAAGCACTCTATGCGCGTGCAGTGCCTCCACTGCGCGTTCAACAGCTCAATTCTGCACGTGCAGTGTCTCCCTTGCTTGCCCAACATGTTCTCAGCACACGGTCGACTTCTCGATTCTGTGCGCGCTCGACTCTGCCTGTGCGATTTCGTCAAAGTTTATTTGTGCAGCCCCGTGGATCGCGCAGCGCGGACCAACTTGAGCAGCGCTGCTCGAATCACAATCCTGCGCGACCCACTGGACTCTGATAGAAATAGACCCCGTCCGCCATAACTTTACATTTACCCACAATTTCCCGCTGCCATGCCTCTTTTGTATTTGCGGATCCCAACGGGGAATTCTGGGTAAATGTAAAATTATGGTGGAAGGGGTCTATTTCTATCAAAGTTGCGCAATCCATTTGGGCTGCGCAAATAAACCAGTTAATTTCTGCCCGATTTTAATTTTAGTCCATGTAGTCTAACGATGAGCTATATGGATAATTAGATAAGTAAATAAAAACACACAAAGGACAAACAAAACTAGTATATACTAATACTTAATTGAATAAAAAATAAATGCTATAATATTTGTTTATGATATTTATACAACTAGAAATACAACTTAATTTACAATGCTTCGCTTATATAGTATCATTTCATTTGTATATGATTATATATAATAATATAATTTTAATTTCTTAAGTTTCTTTTGATTTTGTAAAGCTACTTTGAGACAATGGCCATTTTAAATTCTCTTGTTCTCTTTAACCAGAGCTCTGCAGTGGAGGATTGGCTCAGAGGGGTGACGGCTGGCCTTTTGGAGCTACTGAAGAGGCATGAACGACCTTGAGTCTACACATCGGGGGAAACAAAGGAACTGTTTGAAAGTTTTTATAAATTGATACTTTAATAATAATAAAAAAACAGTTGGTGATACAACTTCTATTCACCTGTTTTTATACAAATTACTGATTTAACTTTGAAGAATAAAGTTTTTTTTTTTTTTACATCATGTTTGTGCGTTTTAATTGTTGGGGTATTGTGATGCCAATTTGTTTTGATATATTTTTTACTTGAACCAACTACATCAATTGGCTAAAATATGAGACAACTTTGTTTTAAATTGTCAAAAAGTTGGGCTATAAAATAAATAAATAATAATAATGATTATTATTATTATTACGGTCATAGAAACAAACAACCAACCATTGAACACTTAATCATATGTATCTATGCTATTTTTTTTTACTTATGTGAGTCATTCTCTCAATATAATTAAATGATTGGGTTTTAAAAACTACATCAACAGAATAAAGACAAACTTAGGAGAAGTGTAGGGGGAGAAACCTCAACAGAGAATGTACTGACTTACATGGTGCTAATTGCTCTGTGTTCCTTGGGGGGGGGTAACTGCAGTATAGTACTTGAAATCAAAGTGCTCGCTTAAATAAGATGTGACGCTTCTCACACACACACCACTGCAGCGCACACACTGGGGGAGGGGCGGCAACTATTAACGACATACAGGGGTTGGACAATGAAACTGAAACACTGGCCAGTTTAGTGTTTCATGGCTAATTTTGCCCAGCCTGGTGGCCGATCTTCATTGATTGCACATTCCACTAGTAAGAGCGGAATGTGAAGGTTTCATTAGCAGAGTAACAGACAAATTGTTGGTGCGACTTGCTGGCGAATCTGTGACCAAGACAGCACCTATTTGTGATGCATCAAGAATCTCTGTGTTTTTTTTTTTTTAGATCTTTTGACTCGCCGGCGCGCAAATGCGTTTGTGTTAAAGCCAACTGATAAATCCAGGAGCACACACACACACACACACACTCCATTAACAAACATAGCTACAGTGTACAGTACAAATGTAGTGTGTGGGGATTGAAAGATTTCCCACTGTGCCTCCTCATTGTTTTTCACTATCATTCTTAGTCCGTTATGAAGTCCGGTTATTAAATTGGTGTGTGTGTGTGTGTGTGTGTGTGTGTGTGTGTATGTAACCCCCCAGCCTACACGAAGAATACCTCATTTACAAGACAAAAGACGGTCAGAGGTGTGAATGCACGTCTCTGCTTTCCTCTGCAGTGTGTGTGTGTGTTCGTGCTTTAGGTTGTTTGGGGTGCTTTCCTAAATTCAATCTGACTGAATCTGTATAAACGCCAGGTTGGGAAAATCATGTTTGAGAAAACGACACATTCTGTATCTGCAAAGTTAAGCTTGGAAGTGAAACTCAGGGTCACTCTGATCACTCTGGTCACTCTGATTCATGCTCATTTCCTCACACATTTCATTCTCATTTATTTAATTGTCTTTTAATTCTGTAAAGCTGCTTTGCGATAGTAACCGCTGTTAAAAGCGATATATAAATAAATCCGATATTACTAAACAAATCCTGGAGCCTGTGCGCGGTGTGTGTGTGTGAGAGAGAGAGAGATCTCCTCTACGACGTGTGCGTTATGTGATTAATACAACTGATCAGTTTCTGTAACATGCGGTGTAAGAGCATAGGACCATAGGTTACAGTATATTAATAAAACTGAGCTATATTATATTTGTTTTTTTATATATTTACATGTTCAAACACAACGTGGTTTTCAGAGTATATAATTTGTTGTATCATCTGATTACAGCATTGGCTGATTTTGTGATTGAGACCCATGGGTTACATGGAAACATTTTTTATTAGTAGTAGTAAGCCAGGCTTTAGTAACCTAGGACAAATCACGATATAAGCCCTCTCTCCCTCGCGCACACAAACAGCACATGAAATCGCGTAAAACCAAATGAAAGTAAGGAAAATAATAAGTGTACTGTAGACATTGACTGATTTAGTGATGGTTGAGACCCATGGGTTTAATTTACATTACAACTATTATTATTATTAGTAGTAGTAGTAGTAGTAGAAGTAGTAGTAGTAATCCACAATATAAGCTGTCTCCCTCTCACACACAGCACGTGAAACTGCGTAAAACCAAATTAAACGGGATCGCCTTGCAATCCAGCGGCTTTAAGCATTTCACCACATAAGAAGTTGTGGGGTTCGCTGACAGTGAATGTGCGCCTCTTTGTCCACAGGTGTGAAGTTGCATCGTGTTACTATGCGTCGCTATACATTGTAACACACTATGTTCAAGAAAAAAAAAAACATTCTTTCAATTACTCATGACCTCTCGTAAGAATGAAATGACTATAGCCCATACTTAGCTGAGTTATTTATTTATGTAAAACAGACTGGTGCAGCATTAAAATACATTTCGGCTGACATTATAATGTTTTTATATTATTATTTTGAAAGTATATGAGAGTGGCAGTGGCCAGATGTCTTATGCATGAAAGGTCTGAGCATTAAAGCATCGTTAGGGACCGGTATTCTGTACTGTATACTGTATATCTCCAAAATGACACGCTTGATTTAATCATAAAAATGTGTGGACAATGCAAGCGCTGCAGTTAACTGAATCAGTTACTGCACCACCTGGTGGAATTATACAGCATTGCAACCATCTTATTAGAACAACGCAAAGGGGCGTTTATAGGGCGTGGCTTCGTTCACTGCGTCATTGCGGGGGATCACGTTCCATTCACGGACCCTTCATGGAATCCTAACGGATAGTTAAGGGTCTCTTCACGGACCAGCCGGCTGTTTGAAACTGCTTCATCTGTATGTCACAGACAAGACCTATGTCACAGTAAGCTCTATGTCTAGTGGCATGTACCTCAGCCAAACAATTCCTTTAATATTTGAGATATTATATGTAATAGTCTATCACTTATATGCTATTTTCTTATATTCTTCTATTTAAATTTTTATTAATTTATAGCAAATCAGAAAATCCAATTTTTGGTCTTCTATCTTCTTTTTAGACTATTTCTAATACTATATCCCTCTTAACTAGGCCTTATATTTTCTTACACACATACATAAATTCAGTACAGACTTTTCACATAAATATAACACACTCACATTTAAGAGACACACATACAAGACATATGAACAATACACGACACAAGCGCTTTCTACTACAATTTCAGAAATTTGAGTACTCAGAACAATTTCAACAATAAAATATTTTATCACACAACCTGGGCCCAGAAAACATCAATTCCACCTGTAGGAATTTTCAAATAGCGCTCACCTACAGGAATTTTCACACTTCACCTGGCTGCACACGTGTCTTACTTAGTGTATTGCAAGAATTTTTCGTGGGTCCAGCCCCACTGGTTGGCAAGTTTCCTCGTCAGGCCTTGACCCAACACAGTGGCGTTACCTCACGTATCACACAACGTATAAAATAGTAATAAAGAGAATATAAAACAAAAATCACAAAACAAAATAAAACTTATGGAGATCTCTTAATACTTCTTTACTGCATGCAGTCTTTTACTTGTTAACATAAATTTTACAATCAATTTAAATAGAGTAATTAATTTATCAATATTGGCAACTTAAATTTTACTTTGCTCAATATACCTTAGGAGTACCTCTCTGCAGCTGGAAACACGCACACTAACAGAGCATGAACTTCTAATGCAGAAATTTCATCAAACAGGTTTTCTGCTTACCTTTTCTTATGCCGGCACAAGTTGATGGTCTGTCAGCCCGCGCCGGTCGCAGGTCCCCGGAGGAGCCCTCCGTAAAGGCAATTACATCGGCAGGGTCACCAATAAATGTGGGAGATTTTTCTCCTACACTAGTTACAGTTGCCTCAATTACAAATGTTACACAAAAACTTTAACTTTAAAAAGAACCAAAGAAAAGACTCCGGACGCCTTGTAGATCTGGATGAAGTAAGGCAGGATTTATTGCAGCAATAAAACCAAGTGAGCCAGCTCGGCAATGCCTAGGAGGTAGTCCCATGCATGTCCAAAATCTGCCTGAAGTACTGTGACATGGACACTTCTTTTATACAGTTTTCAAGGGGAGGAGCGATCACCTAGCCCCCTCTTCTGTACATTTATTCTTATATCTTATCAAATTATTAACCAATAATAATCCAATTTTTTCCAAGTATTGTCACCCATTGTAATTACATTTTCTCTTATCATGTTTGTTTACGTCATAAACCTCGTCATCTGACTCCATATCTTTTCCCCATTATAGTCTATTTTTCTTTCAAATACTTTTCCATTATCTTTACACTAAGTTTGTTTATTATTAAAAAAATATAGGGGCGGTGCTTATTTTACTATATATTCTTACTTCTTCCGGGTTACTCTACAGTCCTCGACAGACAGGCCATGGGTAAGCATCTAAGAGACCACGTCCGGAGGCACATAGCTCTCCTTTACTTTCCTTCAGGCCCGTCCGACCAGAGTCTAGTACTTCAGCCCAGTCTCTCTTAAGGCCTGTTGGTCTAAGAAGTGTCAGTACTCAGACTGATTTGTGTCTGTTGGTACCCAAACTGACTTTCCTGAAGCGCCTACACCACTTTTGAATCGTGATATTTCTGTTTTTATTCCTCACACTGATCTTCCCATCAATGTGGTTCTGGGTCAGAGAAGGCTTGATATTTAATTTCTTATGCCTTTTGTTATTTGATGCTTACCTAGGCCCCCTATTTTACTGTACTTTTATATGTTGGGCCTTATACCTTGTATTTTTATTTTATTCACTATGTAGGTGCACATGCCATTTTACTTTGTGCCTACTCTTATTAAACTTATTATTCATTAAGCTGAGTGTGTGTCTTTTGGTTATTTGTCTGTGTCCCTTTCAATTTGACATGTCTGCACATGTATCCAGCCCCTGTTACATCACAGTTAAGATCACCTCATGTCTGAGGAGATTACCTCATGTCTGGGGCTATTGGCATTACATAATGTCTAGGGCTAATATCAGCTGACATTACATCATGTCTAGGGACATCAGGTACTTTTGGATGCTCAGGGTACAAAGATTACATAATCCCTAGGGTCTGTTTGGTACACACTGTCCCCTAAGCATCTCACATCCAAGATGGCTACCTGTCTAGAGTTCATTTGAGTTAATGCTGCATGTTCTTGCTACTGTGACATCACATTGTCCTTAGCTCACCTCTGTCTCCTTACCTTACCTGTATGTTCTTTTACTAAGGTTAATAGTTTTTATCATATTGTTGCATGCACAAGTATATTTAATTAAAATATGCTCACACATACCAATGGGGCAAACTTATATCTATGTACAGTCATGGCTTCAAGTTTTGAGAATGACACAAATATTAGTTTTCACAAAGTTTGCTGTTAAACAAATATATAAAAGCAGTTTCAGTTGTTTATGTGATGTACTGAAATATAATTATAAGCACTTCATACGTTTCAAAGGCTTTTATCGACAATTACATGGCATTTATGCAAAGAGTCAGTATTTGCAGTGTTGGCCCTTCTTTTTCAGGACCTCTGCAATTCGACTGGGCTGTTCTCAATCAACTTCTGGGCCAAATCCTGACTGATAGCAACCCATTCTTTTATAATCACTTCTTGGAGTTTGTCAGAATTAGTGGGTTTTTGCTTGTCCACCCACCTCTTGAGAATTGACCATAAGTTCTCAATGGGATTAAGATCTGGGGAGTTTCCATGGCACGGTGCTCCATCGGGCTGGAAAATGCATTGTTCTTCACCAAAATGTTGTTGGATTGTTGGAAGAAGTTCCTGTTGGAGGGTGTTTTGGTACCATTCTTTATTCATGGCTGTGTTTTTGGGCAAAATTGTGAATGAGCCCACTCCCTTGGATGAGAAGCAACCCCACACATGAATGGTCTCAGAATGCTTTACTGTTGGCATGACAGTACTGATGGTAGCGCTCACCTTTTCTTCTCCAGACAAGCCTTTTTCCAGATGCCCCAAACAATCGGAAAGAGGCTTCATCCAAGAATATGACTTTGCCCCAGTCCTCAGGAGTCCATTCGCCATACTTTTTGCAAATGATCAATCTGTCCCTGATGTATTTTTTGGACAGAACTGGCTTCTTTGCTGCCCTTCTTGACACCAGACCATCTTCGCCTCACTGTGTGTGCAGATGCGCTCACACCTGCCTGCTGCAATTCCTGAGCAAACTCTGCACTGGTGGCACTCTGATCCCATAGCTGAATCCTCTTTAGAAGACGATTCTGGCGCTTGCTGGACTTTCTTGGACGCCATGAAGCCTTCTTAACAATAATTGAACTTCTTTCCTTGAAGTTCTTGATGATCCTATAAATTGTTGATTTAGGTGCAATCTTAGTAGCCACAATATCCTTGACTGTGAAGCCATTTTTATGCAATGCAATGATGGCTGCACGTGTTTCTTTGCAGGTCACCATGGTTAACAATGAAAGAACAATGATTACAAGCATCACCCATTCTAACCCAATCAGCCTGACATAATGATCTCCAACCTTGTGCTCGTCAACATTCTCACCTGAGTTAACAAGACGATTACTGAAATGATCTCAGCAGGTCCTTTAATGACAGCAATGAAATGCAGTGGAATTTTTTGGGGGGATTAAGTTAATTTTCATGGCAAAGGAGGACTATGCAATTCATCTGATCACTCTTCATAACATTCTGCAGTATATGCAAATTGCTATTATAAAAACTTAAGCAGCAACTTTTCCAATTTCCAATATTTATGTAATTCTCAAAACATTTGGCCACGACTGTATATTTACTCAGCATGTTTAATCTCTATATGTACCTCTGCTTACTTTACATATCTTAGAACATGTAACCAGCATTTATAAAGTCCTTTTAACTAGATAAAGGCATGAATGAGTGTGTGAGATATGGGATGTGTGATATTTACAGAAAGCTTATCTTATTCAATTGCTTATGTACATGAATGGCTAGTAACACGAACAGAGCATGTGTTTTTCATAAATTTAATTCATAAAAGTCAGTAACCACGCAACCAGTGCATCAGCGAAGGGCTTCCCTGAGAGATGTCATCACAGCTCCAGATCACCAACCTATCAGCAATGCCGTGATTCACCGAACGCTAATCACTGAGGAAGACCGCAGCGCAACACAACACAAGTAAACAAACAAAGCTTCATACCTTGCTGAAATTGGTGCTCACGTCATAAACCATAAGATTAAACCCAAGGCTCTGCTCTTGTGACTTTCTCTGGTCTAGTGAACAGCCCTAGGAAATTACATTAACTTTCATCCTTTGAATCGTATTGTGTGCATGCGTGTGTTCACGTAGCGTAGATTAGTCAAATAAATTCTTGATTGTTTATAAAGAACTGTTGTCTTGGTCATGTATTTTAAAGTTTAAACATTTGCCGAGATCTTAAGTTACCTTGCTCATAATTGCTAAATACTAGATTTTGTTATCACGTGATGAGCAGAACTGGTAAGATACACTGAATTGTACTAAACAGTGGACGATTAGTCAAGAAAGTGTATATTATCAATTTTAATTCAGTTTGATGAAATTAAACCAAATCCTTAAAGATTCGATTCACCTCTGACCCAGAGCTGAAATCCTACAAGTTGTTGATCAGAATTATATTCTTATTCTTGTAAGAAATATATCTCATTATATTCCACTTCCTACACCAATGAAACTAGATGAAATAACCGAGAGACATTTCTACATCGATCTTATAATATATTATGCAGAAGGTCATCATTTGCACTGATCAAAACACTACAACCACAGATCTTCTCACACAACTACAATTAAAGTTCACACCACTGAAAAGAAGTCTAAATATAAGTAAACTAAATAGAAAACTGTCACGGCCAGGCTGTGACTACAAGCCAGACCGGCTGTTGTACTTGCTCTGGGCATATAGGGCAGGCATGAAGGCAGAGGGGTTTTAAACAGAAAATGTCTCTTATTTACAAAAGAAATACAAACTCGAAAATAGACAAACAAAGGAACCAAAACAAACGCAAACTAAAACTAGTTCTCAGGAAAAACACAACAGGAGCTGAACACAGGGAACTGGAACTGACAAGGACCTGAGCGCTAACAGGGAACTGACAGAAGGAAACATGGAGCTGGAGTCAACTAAAGACACATAGGGGAACTAGAGGCAAGACAAGACAAGACACGCGACGGGAACTAGAGACAAGACAAGACAAGACATGGGACGGGAACTAGAGACAAGACAAGACAAGACAAGACATGGGACGGGAACTAGAGACAAGACAAGACAAGACATGGGACGGGAACTAGAGACAAGATAAGACATAGGACGGGAACTAGAGACAAGACAAGACAAGACATGGGACGGGAACTAGAGACGGGGCACAGAGACAGGACTAGAGACGGGGCACAGAGATGGGGCACAGAGACGGGGCACAGAGACGGGGCACAGAGACGGGGCACAGAGACGGGGCACAGAGACGGGGCACAGAGACGGGGCACAGAGATAGGACTAGAGACGGGGCACAGAGACAGGGCACAGAGACCAGATGGGTTAGTGGTTAGTTAGTTTAGTAGCTACATGGAATATGGATGAAGGGAATGATGACCTAACCAGGATAGTATCTAAGGGAGTTAGTGGCTAACCGGATTAGTACTGACCTACGAGGGGACCAGAACACAAGCAGCAGGGCACACATGAGGCTATACCAAACTAGCAGCTAACCTACTAGTGACCAGAACCACTAGCAGTCAATCCCACTTGAGGCTAGCCTACTGGAGGCTAACCCTACTACTGTAGCAGTCAAGGCCTACTAGTAGTTAACCCTGCTAGTGGCTAAGCCCTCGTGTTCTACACATATCTAGACAGACAAGGGAAGCTTCAAACAAAGAATTAAACAAGAAGGCCAACACTGGTGATACACAGAACAGTACTTACACAAGAGGAGACACAGCCTAACTAAACACTGAACAAGGCAGCTCCATGAATCCATCTACACACAGGATATAAGGAAAAATACTAAGAGCCCTTATGTTACCCAAACATTACAAAACATAAACCAAATGTAAACTTAAAGAAACCAAACAAAACAGAATACCCACTTGACTGATATAAGGATATAATGCTCGACCAAGTTTCCCAAAACAAACTGCTATTTATAAGATGTTTAATGAGCCACCTCGGTTCAGGTGAGCCCTATCACCTGACCGAGGTGCTTTCTGGGAAACTGAGTAGACCAACAAAAACTACAAACAGACAGAAATGAACAGTGACCTCTAGTGGAGGTTCCTAACAAAAACACACACCAAAATTTTTATCAGTAATGTAAAATAAAATGTTTTGAGGTTTTAACGTGCGGGTCGCCATGTTGGGATTAAACTTACTGTAATAGCAGACACATTTATTTCACAGACTTTAGATTTATGGCTTTACAAAAGCAGAGCTCAATCTCCAAAATATTCACTGGATTTGGACAAACCATTTGTTATATTAGTTGTGTTGAGTGACTTAAATTGCTCATTTCACTGTTTGAAATAACTAATAATAATAATAATAATAATAATAATAATAATAATAATAATAATAATGAGGGTTGAATAACATTATACAATACTATATAAAATCCATAAATTGTTAAACATATAATGCTTTATGAAATGATTAGTGATTAGATCTTCTCTTTATTGATGAACTTCACTCACTCCTCCCTGACTGCATTCTCAAATCTGTCTTCATCAGTGCGAGCTGTTAAAGAAATGAAAAAGTTTTATTTAAATGATGAATGACAGTGATGTAAGAAATGACAGTGTTTTAGGAAAAGCTGTGTTTAAACATAATTCATTCATTCATCTTTATTAGCTACAAAACTATATTAACTACAAAATGTAGATCAGAGATTTTTTTATCAATGATTAACTATTAATAATAAACAATGTATTACAGTGCCCTGTTATGCTGTTAAAATGCTACATCTGTGCCAAAACATCAACTTCTTGGAATAAATGTGGTCAGAAATAAAGAATAATGAACAGTTAAACCCTTGGTAATGTACATGAAAAAAATAATAAATAAATAAATCACAGTAGAAATCCCAGCTATGCTTAACAGTGCAAGTAAACACATTACAACAAGAATTCTTCCTTTATTGAGATAAACACCTATGTGAAGAATAAACTACCTCTCATGAAGACCATCCCAGGAAACCAACACAAAGACCTACTGTACCTCAGCCAGCCTCTAAACCAGCCTCAAACATCACCAATTAAGAATACCTCAGATTAGAATCATTACAAGGCTTTACAGAGCATGATTAGCAAAAACATCTCAATATAAAATGTTTACAACTAGGAGAGTATTGCATGTTTTGGACGCCTTCAGCATTGTTTCATAATGTAGAGAGAAATAAAAATCAGGAATGATCATGAAATTAGTTATGTATATGTATATATATATATATATATATATATATATATATATATATATATATATATATATATATATATAATGTATGTATATATAGTATGTAGTATATATATATATATATATATATTTTTTTACAAGTTGTACAAATGTAAATAAAGAGTTTTCACCTCGAGCTTTGTAACATTTGAACACCAGAATGATGGTGACCAGCAGATACGGAGAGGCCGTCACTACACTACTGATCAGCATGAGAACTGAGAATGGAGCTTGCAGAAAAAAAAGAAAAAAACATAAGTATAATAATGTTACACTCATGATAAGACTCTTGATAAGATGAAGATTTTATAAAATGTTTTACAAATCAACAAATGTATTTCCAATTCTTATGTAAAACCAATGCACAATAAAAACTATAAAAACTGCAATTATGTCACGAACTAACCAGAGATGAATCAGAAGACTAGCAGTTAGCCCTGGTTAATCCGGAGGTTGATGCGGTATGGTCCGATGAATCTTGGTGACAACTTTCTTGATTCAGTCTGCAGGTGTAGGTTTTTTGTTGATAGCCATACCTTATCACCTACTTGGTACATTCGTCCCGTTAGGTGTCGACGGTGATGTTGCAGAGTGTAACCGCGGTTAGCCTGTTGAATGGCGTCGTTTGCTTATCTCCATAGCCGTCCTTGGACCTGGCACACACTGGGCATGCCTGGATGAACTCGTCTACGTCTTTCTTCATATTGGGCCACCAGAAAGCACGTTGGACGAAAAGTAGGGTACGCCACTTTCCGGGGTGTCCAGAAAGTGGGGAGGAGTGTCCCCACTGGAGTACTTCGGCCCTGATGGCGTTGGGTACATAGAGTCGGCCAGGCGGCACACCTGCCGGTTCGGTCTCCGTAGCTTGTGCCCGGCGGACCTTCGTTTCTAGGTTCCAACTGAGCGGTGCGAGGATCTTGGTGGGTGGCAGGACAGGCGCAGGGTATGACAGGTGGAAATTATAGTTCTCAAAAAACAGTGCCCACCGCGCCTGTCTGGGGTTGAGTTGTTTTAAGGTGCGGATAGTGATGAGGTTTTGGTGGTCGGTCCAGACGATGAACGGCTCTCTGGCGCCCTGGAGCCAGTGTCGCCATTCCTCCAAGGCCCACTTTATGGCCAGCAGCTCACGGTCCCCTACTCCGTATCGCTGCTGAGTGGCGTCAAATTTCTTGGAGAAAAAACTGCAGGGGTGCAGTTTTTGGTCTGGACCTCGCTGGGAGAGAACAGCCCCGGCGCCCACATCCGAATCGTCCACCTCCACAACGAATGGTTTGTCAACGTCCGGGTGAAGGAGGATGGGAGCAGTGATGAAGCAGCGACAGAGCTCATGGAAGGCAGAGACGGCAGTTGAGGTGAGTTGAAGGGGTGAGATGATGGGCGGGTCAGAGCGGTTAGTGGAGCTGCAACGGTACTGTAGTCCCGGATAAACCGGCGATAGAAATTGGCAAACCCGAGAAATCTCTGGAGTTGTTTAAGAGTCTTGGGTAGGGGCCAATGACTCACAACTTCCAGTTTCTGCGGGTCTATGGCCACACCCTGGGGCGAGATGACAAAACCCAGGAACGTGGTGGAGCGCTCGTGAAAAGCGCATTTCTCCAACTTACAGTACAGCTGGTGGGCAAGCAATCTCTTTAGAACAGCTCTGACATGCTGGATATGTTCGTTGACGGTTGGGGAGTAGATAAGGATGTCGTCGAAGTAGACGAACACCCAACGGCCTAACATGTCTCTGAGGACGTCATTGATGAATTGTTGAAAAGCAGCAGGTGCGTTGCAGAGACCAAAAGGGATGACCAGACTCTCGTAGTGTCCTGTAGGGGTGATGAAGGCCGTCTTCCACTCATCGCCCTCTCTGATGCGCACCAAGTTGTAGGCGCTCCGGAGGTCCAACTTAGTGAAGATGGTGGCACCAGAGAGGGCGTCCAGGGCCCTGCGTCCAGAGTTGGTAAGAGGCAGTGGGTGTCGGTTTTTTATGGTGATATTATTGAGCCCCCGGTAATCGACACAGGGACGTAGACTACCATCGCATTTTTTCTCACGAAGAAGAACCCCGCAGCGGCAGGTGAGGAGGAGGACCGGATGGTACCATGGCGAAGTCCGCTGGAAACGTACTCCTCCATCGCCTGCATCTCGGTGTTAGATAGTGAATAGAGGTGGCCGCGGGGTGGGAGGTGGAGTACCGACGGTTCTGGTGGGTGCTGCAGTGAATGAGGCGTGGACTTCTGGAACTGGAACGTGGGAGACGAAGGGTGTGGTGCGAGGTAGTGCTGTCGTGGTGGCAGGGTACGGGTAGCTGGCTTGGGGCGAGCGAGCAGACGTTGGTCGATCCGGAGGGCGAGTTGGATTAAGCCCTCCAAGGTCGCTGGGAGCTCTCGTCCGGCGAGCTCGTCTTTTATACGCAAAGCCAGTCCCTCGTAATAGGCCGTCCGGAGTGCGGAGTCTCTCCAGTCGGTCTGCACGGCGAGAGTGCAAAACTCCGTGGTGTAGCGGCTCACAGACGACCTTCCCTGCCATAGATGATATAGCTTAGAGTCAGTCTCCACCTCAGCAGCCGGATGCTCAAAGGTGAGTTTAAGCTGAGAGGTGAATTCTGTGTAGGAGTAGGCGATGTCTGAATCTGAACGAAGAACCGCCGTGGCCCACTCAGCTGCCTGCCCGGATAGCAACGAGACAAGAAGAGCAATGCACAGTCGGTCTGTGGAGTATCTAAAACACAAGCTCCAGTGCAGTTAGAAAAACACTGCACTACCCATTCGTGCCATGCCATTTGTCCGGTAAAGCTAGAAAAACATCAGAAGGTGGGGAGGGGGTAGGCGGCGCAGCAGCCGCTGTGATGGGCGTGGCAACAGCCGGCTAAGCGGCCGCCCTGCGGAGGGTCGCATTCTCCTGTCGCAGCTCCACCACCTCGCGGCACAAGACCGCAACGCCTTGGAGCTCTTGCGGAGAGATGCGACTTCACCATGGAGCTGATCGATCAGCTTAGCATGCCGGTCAACCACATCGCAAAGGTGAGCAAACTCCACTGGGTTTACTGCTGATGGCTCAGTTATTCTGTCACGAACTAACCAGAGATGAATCAGAAGACTAGCAGTTAGCCCTGTAGCGTGGATGGTAAACCCAAACGCGGAAGTAGCGCGAGCAGGCAGGATAACCATGCTGGTTATTATTAGAACTCTCCCGAAGCGAGAGCAAGAGTTTACACAAATAAACCCGCGTTCTAAATACACACACCCAATGGGAAGCGATAACCCAAGAAAGTGAGTACTCACATTTAGACAAGCGAGGCGTCGGCGATAGCATGGGCAAAACTCAATGACTGAGCAATGTGAGGCGCCATCTTGTTTCCTTTTATGCTTCCTAAAACCCAACCGTATTACTTCCGGGTCCTAGTGCCGGTCGTATTACGAGTGTGCATGACAAGTTATTTATGCAAACTCTGAACACCCCAACTTGATTTCACAGAGAAACTCTTTTATGTTACTGTTATCTGCTCTACTGTAACTGATTCAGCTCATGAGAGAAACTCGACTCTGATGTAGTCTTGTTGTCTTCAGGTAATATTACAGTGAAAGAGCATTCAGAACTTTCAAAACATAAAAAAAAAATACTAACATAAACCAGTTAGCTGTTTCTTATTGACTGATTTTCACAATAGGACACTGAGTTCTGAACATTTTGTAATTAAACTTTTCCTTTTATCTTTAACAATAAACACACTACATGAAGACTCACCATGCACTGTGATGTTGACAGGATTACTGTTTCCTCCAGATTCAGACTCACACCAGTAAACTCCAGTGTATGTGGAGAGGGAGCAGATATTACATGTAGATCTTGTAACTGATCCCCACCATGAACAATCTAACACTCTCTCACTGTGTGTGTATCGTCTCACTGTCCATCCAGTAGAGTTACTCTGGTCCTCACAGCTCAGTGACAGAGAGTCACCAGTAAAGTGTTGTGTTCTGCTGGGAATGATGGTCAGAGAGACTGCAGGAGATTCACCTTAAACAGACATTATAATACACATGAGTACATCATGATTGTTTGACATAACTTACATTGAACACATTTACACCTCATTTAATTAAATGTTGTATGAGTGAGAATAATCCTCTACCAATATTTTGGACTATTCTTAGTCTTAAACATTCCTCTGCAGGTTGATATAAAGATTTTTACACCAAACATTATCACAGCTGTAATTCTTCATATAATTCTGACATATAATTTAAACATATGCTACATTAATCAGTATAAAGAAAACTGTGTTATTTTTCCTCACCAGTGATCCAAAGTGGCTGTAAATTAGATGAAAGTGTTAGAGGTGAATTGTTTCTCTCTGCTCTGCACTAGTAAACTCCTGTGTGATTACGAGGAGCAGATCTAATAGTGTAGGAGCGTCCATGCACAATCTCACCATGACTGTCTCTTATTTCTCTGTAGGGATTAACTCTGTGCCAGCTGAATGTCCAGCCTGTAGAGCAGTCTGTAACACAGAAAATACAATATTGTAAGTCTGTATGTTTACTTTAATAATAATCCCATCAGTAACTTCCTAATTTACTAATCTCATCAGTTCATTAAGTTAATTCATTCACATTATAGATAAGTGTTATACACACACACACATTATATATATATATATATATATATATATATATATATTTGTATGTATAATGTGTACATACAGTACGTATACACACATATACACAGTGGAACCTTGGATTTTTATATATATATGTGAAGTGATGAATGGTTTAAGCTGGGAGGTGTGAAATACCGGATGGATCTGGAGCTCCGCAGGCAGCTGGAGCCGGTAGGTGACAGGATTGATACGGAGGTTGATGCGGTATGGACCGATGAACCTGGGTGATAGCTTTTTGGATTCCGTGTGAAGGTGAAGGTTTCTGGTTGAAAGCCATACCTTGTCACCTACATTGTACAATCGTCCCGGCGGGTGTCGACGGCGATGTTGAGTGGCGTAGCGGTTGTTGGCCTGTTGGATGGCGGCGTTTGCTTGGTTCCACAGCCATCGACACCGGCGAACCAACTGTTGGGCTGACGGCACCTCAACCTCCGGTTCTTGATGATCGAACATCGAAGGTTGGAAACCGTGGCATACCTCAAATGGACTGAGATTGGTGGCTGAAGAGACATGGAGATTGTGAGATAACTCAGCCCATAGGAGGTAGCGGGCCCAGGAGCGCTGGCGATCGGCAACAAAGCATCTCAGGTAGCGCTCCAGTTGTTGGTTGGTCCGCTCCATCTGACCGTTAGTCTGGGGATGATAACCAGAGGATAGACTACAGGGGGAATTGATCAGACGGCAGAAGGCCTTCCAGAACCGGGACGTGAACTGGGGCCCCCTGTCCGAGATGATGTCTTTTGGGAACCCATCCAGTCGGACTACGTGTTCTAAAATCAGCTCTGCTGTTTTTTTGGCTGACGGGAGTCCGGTGAGGGCCACCAGGTGCACAGCTTTGGAGAACCGGTCGACGATGGTTAAGATCGTGTTTTTCTCTTCGGAGGCCGGCAGGCCTGTGATGAAGTCGACGCCAATGTGCGTCCAGGGCCGATGGGGAACTGGGAGTGGTTGGAGTTCCCCCGGTGTTGGTTGGTTGGTATTCTTGGACCTGGCGCACACTGGGCATGCCTGGACGTACTCTTTGACGTCACTCGCCATAGATGGCCACCAGAAGGCACGTCTGATGAATTGGAGGGTGCGGTTGGCGCCGGGGTGTCCGGATAATGGCGAGGAATGACCCCATCGCAACACCTCGGTCCTTACAGTGTTCGGCATGTAGAGTCGCCCAGGCGGCACACCTGCCGGTGCGGTCTCCATTGCCTGTGCACGGCGAACCCTTGTTTCTAGTTCCCTGTGAAGTGGTGCAGTGATCTTGGTGAGTGTGATGACAAGCGCGGGGTCCGCCCGGGGAACGTCCTCTTCGTATTGTCGGGGGAGGGCGTCAGCTTTGGTGTTCTTGGACCCCGGGCGGTAGGATAGGTGGAAGTTGTAATGTTCGAAAAATAGTGCCCACCGCGCCTGTCTCGGGTTGAGCTGTTTTAAGTTGCGGATGGTGATCAGGTTCTGATGGTCGGTCCAGACGATGAACGGCTCTCTGATGCCCTGGAGCCAGTGTCGCCATTCCTCCAAAACCCCCTTTATAGCCAGCAGCTCACGGTCCCCTACCCCGTATCGCTGCTGAGTGGGGTAAAATTTTTTGGAAAAAAAACTATGTAGCTTCTGGTCTGGACCTCGTTGAGAGAGAAGAGCCCCGGCGCCCACATCCGAAGCGTCCACCTCCACAACGAATGGTTTACTTGCGTCTGGGTGCAGTAGAATTGGGGCGTTGGTGAACCGGTGGCATAGGTCATGAAAGGCGGTGATGGCGGCAGGGTTGAGGCTGAAGTGATGAGAAGAGGGTCGAGTCAGAGCGGTTAAAGAGGCGGCAACCGTACTGTAGTCTCTGATAAAGCGACGATAGAAGTTCGCAAACCCGAGAAACCGTTGAAGTTGCTTGAGGGTCTTGGGTAGGGGCCAGTGACGCACAACTTCCAGGGTCCATGGCCACACCCTGGGGCGAGATGACAAAACCCAGGAACGTGGTGGAGCGCTCGTGAAAGGCGCATTTTTCCAACTTACAGTACAGTTGATGGGCGAGTAATCTCTTAAGAACTGCTCTGACATGCTGGGTGTGTTCCTCGGCGGTGCGTGAATAAATAAGTATATCATCCAGGTAAACAAACACCCACCGCCCTAGCATGTCCCTAAGGACATCATTAATTTGAACTGTTGGAAGGCGGCAGGTACGTTGGAGAGTCCGAATGGGATGACCAAGCTCTCATAATGTCCAGTAGGGGTGATGAAAGCCGTCTTCCACTCATCGCCCTCTCTGATGCGCACCAAGTTGTAGGCGCTCCGGAGGTCCAACGTTGTGAAAATGGTGGCACCAGAGAGGGCGTCGAGGGCTGACTTGGTAAGAGGCAAAGGGTGTCTGCTCTTAATGGTGATGTTATTAAGCCCCCGATAATCGACACAGGGACGTAAGTCGCCCCCTTTCTTCTTCACAAAGAAGAACCCCGCTTTGGCAGGCGAGGAGGAGGGCCGGATGGTGCCGTGGCAAAGGGCGTCAGAAACATATCTCTCCATCGCCTGCGTCTCAGCGGCGGATAGGGAGTAAAGATGGCCGCGGGGGGGACTGAGCCCGGCTGAAGTTCGATTGTCAGGTCATAGGGGCGATGAGGAGGAAGGTGTGTGGCTCGTCTCTTGCAGAATACTTCAGCCAGGTCTCGGTAGATGACGGGGATGGCATTGGTGTCGACATCGGGTGCCTCGGACTCCCTAGAACATGTCCCAGCCGGGCCCCGCAGGCAGAGTTCGGTGCAGGTCGGCCCCCACTGCAGGATCCGGTTCTGTGTCCAGGAGATGAGGGGGTCATGTTGGAGCAGCCAGGGGTGTCCGAGGATGATGGGTGGCGATGAAATGGAGGTGAGGAGGAACTGGATCCGTTTGTGATGTTGGCCGATGGCAAGGGTGAGCAGCTGAGTCTGAGTGGTGATGGGGCTGGAGGAAAGGGGCCGACCATCGACAAATGTGATACGAACGGGCTGGGATATCGCCTCAAGTTCCACTCCCAGTTCTTTGGCAAACGAAGAGTCAATAAAGTGACCTGCGGCACCGGAATCGATGAACGGAGTACTTCCGACCCGTTTGTGGCCAAACCAGAGGTGTACTTGGACCGTGAGACGGGAATTATTGGGTGTCATGACCGAGAGGTGGAGGGGGCCCGATGAACTGCCCCGTTTGCTCACCGGGCGTGAGCGTTTCCCGAGCGAAGTGGACAGAGGGCCCTGTGGTGCTCCGCTGACCCACAGTAGGCGCAAAGCCCTTTTCTGAAGCGTCGTTCCCGTTCTGCAGCGATCAAGGAGGCATGGGTTCCCCAGCTCCGGTGTTAACCATGGCGGGAGGTGGAGGTCCGACGGGTGATATGGCGGTGGTGGTGAAGGAGGGACGAATCTCAGGAACCGGGCCGTGAGGGTATGAAGATGATGTAGTGGGTGGCAGGGTCCGGGGGGCTGGCCTCGGACGAGAGAGCAGGCGCTGGTCAATGCGAAGGGCAAGCTGAGTCAGTCCCGGCGAGTTCATCTTTAATCCGTGAGGCCAGTCCCTCGTAGTAGGCCGTCCGGAGGGTGGCGTCTCCCCAGGTGGTCTGCACGGCTAGAGTACGAAAGTCTGCTGTGCAGCGACTCACGGACGACCCTTCCTGCCGCAGATGATATAATTTGGTGTCGGTCTCCACCTCAGCAGCAGGATGTTCAAATGTTAGTTTCAGTTGATGGGTGAACTCTCCGTATGAGTAGGCCGTGTCTGAATCTGATCTGAGGACCGCCGTGGCCCACTCAGCTGCCTGCCCGGATAGCAACGAAACAAGAAGCGCAACGCGCAGTCGGTCTGTGGAGTATTTGGTGGAATTAAACTCAAACACAAGATCCAATGCGGTTAGAAAGACACTGAACCTCCCATCTGTGCCATCCCACTTATCCGGTAAAGCTATGAAAACATCAGAAGGGGGGTGGGGTGGCAGTGCCGCAGCCACTGCGATGGGCGTGGCAACAATTGAGTGAGCAGCCGCCCCACGGAGGGTCGCGTTCTCCTGCTGTAGCTCCGCCACCGTCTTGGAGGTCCTTTTGGAGAGACACGACTTCTCCACGGAGCTTATTGATCAGCTCAGCATGCTGGTCAACCACATCACAGAGGCGAGCAAACTCTGCTGGGTTTACTGCTTTTGGCAGAAGCCTTAACAGTTAACCCGTGTAGGGTGGATGGTAAACCCAAACGCGGAAGCAACGCGAGTAGGCAGGATAACCATGCAATTTATCTAAGAACTCTCTTACACAAAGAGCTAGGATCTACACAAATAAATCCGCGTTCTAGCAACACACACTCAATCAAAGAAGCAACCCAAATAGGTGAGTACTCACAGAATAGTCGGTGAAGCGTCAGACAAGGCATGGACGAACTCAATGACTGAGCAATGTGAAGCGCCATTTTGTCTCCTGAAAACCCGACCGAATTACTTCCGGGTCCTAGTGCCAGTTCGGTAACGAGTGTGCATGACAACACATGATGTTATACAATTTCTGTTATCTGTTATCACCCAGATGAGGATGGGTTCCCTGTTGAGTCTGGTTCCTCTCAAGGATTCTTCCTATTGCCATCTCAGGGAGTTTTTCCTTGCCACTGTCGCCATCACCCTTGGCTTGCTCATCTGGGACAATCTCATTATCTAGTCACATTTTTCTTACACATGTATACACTTCCATAAGACTTCTTTTCATTTTCTTTTCATTTCTGTGAAGCTGCTTTGAGACAATGACCATTGTTAAAAGCGCTATAGAAATAAAATTGAATTGAAAAATTGAATTGAATCAAGACCCTGCTGCCCCCCCTCACTGGACCCCCTGCAGTTTGTCAAACTAGCTTCTACTCTATGTTTGTAAGGATGTTTATTAATATTTTTATTAATTATGCTGCACATGAGTTTCCCCAGATTATTGTTCACATAAATGCCTCTGTAATTATTGATGGCAAATTTTTCTCCATTTTCTAGTTCGGGAATATTAGCCCTTGATACCAGATTTTAGGGAAGAAACCTACACTCACACTGGTGTGTTCAATCATTGCATTTAGGATCCCATCAGGTCCTGAGGCTTTCTTCTTTTAGTTTATTTCTCTCTGCACTGGAGAAGAGCATGAGCAAGTATGAGGATTTAGTATGAGGACAGAGGGTATAACAGTATAAAAAAAAATGAAAATGTCCAGCTCTAAATTCGCTTTGGTACCGCTCACATTACAAGCCTGAACCATGAAGCATGTGCAAGCCAATCCACAATGCATCTGTGTTTTTTCAGATCCAACACCTTTTTAGCTGTCACCATTTGTTCAAAACAAAGTCATAATAAAGGTTAATCAAATTATTCTCCTCAGATGTAAAATGGTCACATTTAAGCATGTCTTTTCTTTCAATAGAGTTTAATTGCAGACATAGAAAAGGTTAAATAGTCTGATGTAAAAAAAAAAAATTATTACAACAAAGAATATAAAAATAACAATAATGCATAATTAAGTTATGTACTTTAAACGACGAAAACAAAAACAATGTATTGGCAAAGGAATATATATATTTTTAAGTAGAAGAGTAGAAGAGTTGTTGTTGTAAGAATTATATCTCATTATATTCCAGTTACTTCCTACAGCAATGAAATTAGATGAAATAACTGAGAGACACATTTATATACCAATCTTATAATATATTATGCACAAGGTCTTCATTTGCACTGATCAAAACATTACAACCACAGATCTTCTCACACAACTACAATTAAGGTTCACACCACTGAAAAGAAAAGTCAAACTAAATATAAAACACACATCCAAAATGTTTATCAGTAATGTGAAATAAAATGTTTTGAGGTTTTAAAGTGAAGGTCACCATGTTGGGATTAAACTCACTCCAATAGCAGACACACTTATTTCACAGACTTTAGATGTTAGTTTGTGTCTATGGCTTTACAAAAGCAGAGCTCAATCTCCAAAATCATAATAATGAGGGTTGAATAAAATGATACAATACTATATAAAATCCATAAATTGTTAAACATTAAAGGCTTTATGAAATGATTAGTATAATAAATGCATCAGCTCTCTTCATTGATGAACTTCGCTCACTCCTCTGTGACTGTATTCTCAATTCTGTCTTCATCAGTGTGAGCTGTTAAAGAAATGAAAAAGTATTATTTAAATGATGATGAATGACAGTGATGTAAGAAGTGACAGTGCTTTAGGAAAAGTTGTTTAAAGATCATTCATTCATTTATCTTTATTTTATCAATGATTAACTATTAATAATAAACTATTTATTACAGTGCCCTGTTACACAGTTAAAATGCTACAACTGTGCCGAAACATCAACTTCTTGGAATAAATGTGGTCAGAAATAAAGAATGGTGATCAGTTTAACCCTTGGTAAAGTACATGAAAAAAATCTCCAGTTAAGAATATCTCAGATTAAAGCCGTTACAAGGCTTTACAGAGCATGATTAGCAAACAAATCTCAATATCAAATGTTATTGCATGTTTTGGACGCCTTCAGCATTGTTTCATAATGTAGAAAGAAAAAAAATTAGGAATGACAGTGGAATTATTCATGTTGTGTATTACACAATATAGCTATTGTTGGAGCCATAAATTACATTTTAGGTGGATCTCTGTGGTATTTGACTTCATTATTACTTCGATGTAAATGTAACCTTTTTTGTGACATATTTGTGACTATTGGCTCACGTAAAGGTCATAGGTCAATTTCATATGTTTACGGTAGCAACCGTTTAGTGTTTGATTTATTAGAAGGAAGGAAGGACTCGGTGTAAATAGTTCTTAAGTTTAATTTGTTGAGTGTTTGCATTCAGACAAAAATAGAATAAACCGATACAGTACAAGTTTTGTGGTTTTGCGCGTCAAATCCTTTGTACCAGTCCTTATAGAAATGGCGAAGAACAGGAAAACATAGATTGCCATTACAGCTATATAGCTGACAATGGTTTTTTAACACTAATTAATGTATGTACTGTATATGTAGTATTTTTTTTTTTGTACAAATTGTACAAATGTATATAGAGTTCTCACCTCTAGCTCTGTAACATTTGAACACCAGAATGATGGTCACCAGCAGATACGGAAAGGCCGTCACTACACTACTGATCAGCATGAGCACTGAGAATGGAGCTTGCAGAAAAAAAGAAAAAACATAAGTATAATAATGCAAATACACTCATGATAAGACTCTTGATAAGATGAAGATTTTATAAAATGCTTTACAATCAACAAATGTATTTCAAATTATTATGTAAAACCAATGCACAATAAAAACTGATGTTATTTGTGCAAACTCTGAACACCCCAATCTGATTTCACAAAGAAACTCCTTAATGTTACTGTTATCTGCTCTACTGCATGTAAATGATTCAGCCCATGAGAGAAACTCGACTGTGATGTAGTGTTTTTGTCTTCAGGTAATATTATAGTGATAGAGCATTCAGAACTTTCAAAACATTAAAACAATTACTAAGATAAAGCAGTTAGCTGTTACTTATTGATTGATTTTCACAATTGGACACTGAGTTCTGAACATTTTGTAATTGAACTTTTCCTTTACACTTTAACAATAAACACACTAGATGAAGACTCACCATGCACTGTGATGTTGACAGGATTACTGGTTTCTCCAGATTCAGACTCACACCAGTAAACTCCAGTGTGGGATGTGGAGAAGGAGCTGATATTACATGTAGATCCTGTAAATGATCCCCACCATGAACAATCTAACACTCCCTCACTGTGTGTGTATCGTCTCACTGTCCATCCAGTAGAGTGACTCTGGCCCTCACAGCTCAGTGAGAGAGAGTCATTAGTAAAGTGTTGAGTTCTGCTGGGATTGATGATCAGAGAGACTGGAGGAGATTCACCTTAAACACAGAAGATTATAAATCACATGTGTTATTATGACTGTGTGACATAACTTACACTGATCACATTCACACCTCATTTATTTTAAACAGTGTATGAGTGAGAATAATCCTCTAACAGCATTTAGTGCTATTCTGTCTTAAACATTCATCTGCAGGTGAATATAAAGATGTTTACACAACGCATTACCACAGCTGTTCTTTTTCATGTCTGATATTTAATTTACACATATGCTACATTAATCAGTCCATAAAACAGTGTAATTTTTCCTCACCAGTGATCCAAAGTGGCTGTAGATTAGACGAAAATGTTAAAGGTGAATTGTTTCTCTCTGCTCTGCACCAGTAAACTCCTGTGTGATTACGATCAACAGAACTGATAGTGTAGAAGCGTCCAGACACATAACCATCATGACTGTCTCTTATTTCTCTGTTTGGATTAACTCTGTACCAGCTGAATGTCCAGCCTGTAGAGGAGTCTGTAACCTCACAGCTTAGAGTCACTGAGTCTCCTTCAGTCAGCCAGCTCTGTGGAGATACACTCAGTGCTACCTGTGGTCTCTCTGTTACACAGTGTAACACCCGTACCTCCACGGATCAGGGGAATAAGATCAAGTTCCCCGGATTACTGAGTTGACTCTTTGTCCCCACCTAGTGTGTCTATGTATTCACTACCAGCACTTAAGCACTTAAGCACTAAACACGAACACCTGTGATTCCCTTGTGTGTCTACTATTTATTCCAGTCGAACCCGTAGGGCTTCGTCGGTTCACTGTTGTGCACCTTGTGTCTGTCCTCACTTGTCCCTCTCCTTGTTATATGTAAAAAACGTTAATGATTCTCTTCTGCCCGTCTCGCTCCCAGGATTGAGCAGTGTCTGCAGGTGTGGGACTCTGGGAGGAAGGAAAGACCCTCAAGAGTCACAAGGACATTACAAGAGTTTCCTTTATTTTCCGCATATTCTCCAGAAGCCGAAACGGTTCATGTTTGCCCACCTGCAGACCCTGCCTGGGAAGCCTCGCTCGGAATCGCCGTGAGCGTCACGGGACTTTATTTGGTTTTGTTTCTCTTTGTGTTTTGTTTTGAGAAAAAAGAATATTCAATAAAGACACTGCTTATACTAATGGATTCTGCATCTGCGTCTCACTCGAACCAGGAAGACATGACACACAGGAAATACAATATTGTAAGTCTAGATGTTTATTTTATTCATAATAATAATTTTATCAGTTACATACATTTCTGAAATGAGTTTATTTAAGATTATGAATAAGGGTTTTATATATATATATATATATATATATATATATATATATATATATATATATATTTTTTTTTTTTATTTTATTTATTTTTTTTTGTAAACGAGCGAGGTCTTGAAATACAAGCAGCATTCTGGGTAATCATCTCCCATGCTCTGTCTCTCTGCATGTGCATCAATATATATATAGTCAACATCACACCTGGCTCTGTGTTGAGTTATGAAACTGAATGATATTGCACATGGTAATCTCTGATTTATCACTTTACATATCATTACTGCATCATCCTACATGTTTATCACATATTTATCATGCAGAGTTACTCACAGCAAATAGACTGTAAGCAAAAAACTATAAAACACTAATGTTGTTGGCACAGACTCACCTGATACAGTCAGTGTAACAGCATCACTGATCTCTGAGATCTGAGAGTCTCTGCTCCGTCCTCTGCAGGTGTAGTGACCACTGTCAGAGTCACTAACAGACCAGATACTAATATAGACTCCAGAGCCTATGTGAGGACCAAGACTGTTATTGTTCTTATACCAGCTGTATGTCCACTCAGTGTCTCCTCCATCCTGTATGTTACATATGAGCCCAATTCTTTCTCCTCTGTACACATGTGTGTCAGGATCTATGGACACCACAGGTTTAGTACTCCCTGTAGAAAATAAATGAATAAATAAATTTAATTTGAAGTAAACGTAAAAAAAAAAAAAAAAAGTTTAACAATGTGGTACATTTCATATAATGCTGAGTAAATGGATATACCTCACCTTGAGCTTGTGTCACTGGTATAAGTGAAATTAAACCTGAAATGGGAACAGAAACAGAACATGATAAAACATGGAAATGATTATGAAAACATTTAGAGAAATTTAAATCAACAAGAAAAACCATCAGAAAGAAATACTATTAATTAGTCTAAAAAATAAGTAAAATACTGAAGTGAAAAAAAATAAAAAAAATATATATATATCAAGAGACCTTATTACTTATTATTATTAATTAATGAAATGAGTTTAATTACATTATAAATAGGAGAAAAGAGAGTTGCAACTTTAGAAATCATTGTTTATAAATGAACAAAGCTACCAACACTCACACACTGAGCATGTGACTCACACAATCACACACCTTCACACACACTCAGGCCACACTTCCAGTATAACACACTTTCATATTCAAAACAATTGTCTGTGTAAGACACAAACAACATCACTGAGCTCCAGACACTTTCTGGCAACTTAGCGATAAACAGCTTTTATTTTGAAGCTAAATTCCTGCATCAGGCTCTCACAGACACACACAGACACACACAGACACACACACACACACACACAGACACACAGACACACACACACACACGAGTGAACTACAGCTGGAGCTCACAGGAACAATCTTTAGCCACTTTTTCTCTCGAAGTGAAGAGACATATTATTTGCATAAACCGATGGAAATTAACACACATTTACAGCTGTGTGAGGCATCAAACTCAGAAGAAGAGATAATAATTGAAACATTTATAACAATGATGACAAGATCAACAACTGGATTTTTTAAAAACTTTTTTTAAAGGTAAGGTGCATGTTAATTTCTTTTAATTTTACTTTATATATTGTATTCATTATTTTTATGTATTTAGTTTTTTGGGCTGTGGAACGAATAATTTGAGTTTTCATAAAATTCGATTTGGTTTACGAGTGTTTTGGAATACGAGCCCACTTCCGGAATGAATTATGCTCATAATCCAAGGTTCCACTGTATTTCTTTTATCTATTTATCTCTGTTTTTATTTTGTGACTTCATTCTGTACTTTGACAAAACAAACATCCATATTTGTCAAGGCAATAAAGTACCCAATGAATCTATTATTCTCTCTCTCTCTCAGCAGTTGTGGTAGTGTTTTATTTTCCTAACTTTTCAATCCCTTCTTTGTGTCTGTAAGTATTGATAATAATTAAAGTGTCATAGCATGGTGTGTAATTGGCGCAGGGTCAGGGAAGATCTTTAAAATGGAGTACACCAGATTAACAAGAAAACATGGCTTTAAATTCTCGCCTGGTTTTCGGTGTTCAGTAGAAGATGGTGTATTGGCAGTTGGAGAAGGTGTTGGTCAGAGCAGCATTGTAACTCTTCGTTAGCTTGTATTAACAGTGCTATAATTATATTTGTTGAGCGATTAAAACTGTAAACAAAGGTTTTTTTTTTTGTTGATGATTAAAAAAAATCTGTGACTGTGTTGCATCTTTCAACACTGGCAAAAAAGTGACTGTGTCAAATATTCCCCATTCATAAGTGATAATCTGCTGCAGAGAGAATTGACATGATACAGAAAAAATGTGTGCTGCAGGGAGTACAAGGAGAAAACTCGGGAGTCCGAGTCCAGTCTGGATGAGGAGGGAGCTGCGTTAAAAACAAGCAGCCTTTCTCCGACATAGAGCTTTCTGGAAACACACACATTTTAACCTTCGAAGTTATTCGTTTATTTATTTAGTTATTTTGTTTTTACCAAGGATAGGAGAAGGGTTACAACTGATGGCCATTTTAATGACAAAGTGGTTTTTCCTCATTTCCACACAAAATACTTGAGCTGGAGACGAAATAAATTCAACAATTTCAACAAGAAATATGTGAGAACCGTCAGACAAGAGCTAAGACATGAAGACACAGATACAGTGTGAAATAATTTACTCCCTTACTTGTTCATTAAGCATGTTTTTTCTTACAGTAAGCACCATGATAAAGTTTTATCCAATAAACACACTGAGACTTGATATGGAATTGACTGTAAAGGGGAGTCGGATGGAGAGGCCATTTAAACTGTTCTGTAAGTAAATCCAGTTGAGGAGTGGCTGTCCTGCTCTCCAAAAAAATCCTACCAAAATCATATGTTTTGGAAGAGATAGCGCAAGGCAGATAAAAGGTGGTCAGAGCCAAATCTGAGCTCTTCACTTTTACATGTATAAATGTTTACTCACCTACAGGACCTGAGAGAGATCAGGAGAAATCAGTGTGGTTTTAGGTCAGTGTGGCTCTGAAGAGTTTATATTCTTAGGAGGGGATTTTAACTCAACTGAGAATGTTGTCCTTTGTAAAACTTTTAAATGGCCCAGAGAAATAAGGTTTACTGTCTGACATGTTATATGCACTTTTCATTAAATCATTACTGTGTAATATACACACTTTTATTGATGGAATGTTTTTACCTGATTGTAGTACAGACATTGTTTTATCAGCTCATGCAGATGACGTGGTTGTCATTGTAAAACATCAAAACAATGTATGAAAAATAATGTAATTGCCCTGTGAAGTCTTCTTATAAAAATACACATGTTGGGTTTATCTTAATACCTGTATTCTTTAATGTAAGACTTCATTTTAGCTTTACCAATAAACACACTAGATGAAGACTCACCATGCACTGTGATGTTGACAGGATTACTGTTTTCTCCAGATTCAGACTCACACCAGTAAACTCCAGTGTGTGATGTGGAGAGGGAGCTGATATTACATGTAGATCCTGTAACTGATCCCCACCATGAACAATCTGACACTCCCTCACTGTGTGTGTATCGTCTCACTGTCCATCCAGTAGAGTCACTCTGGTCCTCACAGCTCAGTGAGAGAGAGTCACCAGTAAAGTGTTGAGTTCTGTTGGGATTGATGATCAGAGAGACTGGAGGAGATTCACCTTAAACACAGAACATTATAATTCACATGTGTCTTTATGACTGACATCGTTGACTTAAACTGAACAGATTTAGTTAAACAGTGCTGTATAAATGAGAATAATCATCTACCAGTGCTTTTCAACTATCTTAAATATTTTACACGAAATATTAAAGCAGCTGTAATTCTACATATTTGTAATGTAATTTACACATACACTACATTCAACACTCCAACACAACAGTGTTATGTTTCCTCACCAGTGATCCATAGTGGCTGTAGATTAGATGAAAGTTCTAAATATGATCTGCGTCTCTCTGCTCTGCACTGATAAACTCCTGTGTGATCACGAGCAAGAGGACTGATAGTGTAGGAGTCTCTATACACATAATCACCATGACTGTCTCTTATTTCTCTGTTTGGATTAACTCTGTGCCAGCTGAATATCCAGTCTGTAGAGGAGTCTGTAACCTCACAGCTTAGAGTCACTGAGTCTCCTTCAGTCAGCCAGCTCTGTGGAGATACACTCAGTGCTACCTGTGGAATCTCTGTTATACAACAAATTACAAATTTGTACATTTACTTTATATATAATACAATACAATACAAACCAGTCTTCAAATACTGTATATGTAACGTCAGACTAAAAAGTTTTACCAATTTTAAGTTCTTCCATTTTTTTTTTTTTTTTTTTCAGGAAGCTTGACATCTTCAGGGACTGGGATCAATAAAACACCACAATACAAGCCAATGGCTTTTACTTTAATGTAGAGCTTTAAAGAAAAGTATCATGGAGTGAGTTTTCAGAACCCCAACATGTGTTTGTGACACATGGGAAGGTTGAATCAGGAAGGGCATCTAGTGCACAAACTGTGTCGTGTCAAAATGTGGTCTACTGTGGCAACCCATTAATGGGAGCACCTGAAACAACTTCAGCATTCTGAGATAACAAGAGACAGATGCCCCCTACATGTAGATGATGTCAAGTGCAGGGTGTAAATCAGAGCTCAGCTGGATGATGCAGTGATGTAGAATCGTGTTGCAAATGGATGATACTGAGCTCAGCACCACACAGCAATATACTATAAGATGAGCAGGACCAGAGATATCGAAAAGAAGGTGATATTTAACACTAAATCTGTGTGGTGTGCTGAATGCCTGGCTCTGTAATGTGAGATCTAAAACTGAATGATATTGCACATGTTAATCTCTGATTCATCACATTACATATAATTATTATATCACTCTAAGTATTTATTACACACATTATCATACAGTGTTACTCACCACAAATATACAGTAAACATAAAACTATAAAAAACGATAAGAATGTTGTTGGTACAGACTGACCTGATACAGTCAGTGTAACAGCATCACTGATCTCTGAGATCTGAGAGTCTCTGCTCCGTCCTCTGCAGGTGTAGTGACCACTGTCAGAGGCAATAACAGGCCAGATATGAAACCTCTGCCTTGTGCTGTGTGTATAGTCTTCATAGGGTACACGAGGGCCAAGTCTGTCACTGTTCCTGTACCAGCTGTATGTCCACTCAGTGTCTCCTCCTCCCTGTATGTCACATCTGAGCCTAACCCTCTCTCCTCCGTACACATGTGTATCAGGGTCTATGGAGACTACAGGTTTAAGACTCACTGTAGAACACAACACAACAGTTAGTAACCTGGTAACCCAGTATCTCCAATGATTGAAACTACAAAGCACTTTTGTAAGTCACTCTGGATAAGATCATCTTTCAAATTCCTAAATATAAATTTAAATGAGCTATAAAGAGATTTCATAACAGAGCCTTTTATACAATACACGTTAATTACAAGTAAACATAAGACACATTTTAAAAATGAAGTTAAATTGTGGTATTTTTATGTGACTAAATGAATATATCTCACCTTCAACATGTGACACTGGTGTAAGTGAAATCAGCACTAAAAAGGAAACAGAAACAGAACTTGATGAAATCATGGAAAAGATTTCCCATCAGATTATCCGTTCCACTACCAAAAAAGATAATTAATACAAAATATTAAGTAAAAATAAACAAATTAACCTAGACTTTGAAAAAAGTAAGACTAAATCCCAACAGATAAGTGTTTCTGTTAGTGTTTGTGTGTGCACGCGCTGTGTATGTGTGTGTGTGTGTGTGTGCGTGTGCGTATGTGTATGTGTGTATGTGCGCATGCTACATGATACTCGGAACTCGTAAAACAAGATTTGTTCTATTTATTACAAATTTTTGCTCTTCTTGTAGGACGCTCGCAAATTGCATTTCTTGCAATCCGAGATTCCATTGCATGTTGTGTGTGTGTGTGTGTGTGTGTGTGTGTGTGTGTGTGTGTGTGTGTGTGTGTGTGTGTGTGTGTGTGTGTGTGTGTGCGGGAAAAATGAGTCGGCCTCACCGGTTTTAGTGAATCAGTACAGGAGCACAACGATATAAAATATCTGTCTTGTAAATCTGTCCTGATGGTGAATAATCCTTATTTCAGAAAATTATTCTAGATTCCCCTAGTCAAGATTTAAAGGAACTGAGACTTTATTTCACTGTGAGATTCATTTTCTTGGGTGCGGTTATGGGTTTTGGCCACATGATGACAGTGTTGGGAAAGGGGACAGATTTAGTCAAGTGAAAATGCTTTATATTGTATATTTGTGTCAAAGGTGTATAAGACTCCCTTTGTCCCCAACTTACGAACAAATCTGACTAGGGGACTAGCTGTACAAGGTCTTTGTTCCTGCTCTGGGTGCACTTGTTATTGTTATTATTATTATTATCATTATTATCATTATTATTATTATTATTATTAATCTTTTGCTATCCATGTTCTTCATGCTATATTACTTTGCCAGCAAATATTGGTAATAGTAGAAATAAAAATAAATAAAGATAAATAAAATAAATCGTACTGATCATACTGATAAAAGGTAAAAGAATCGTACTGATAGTAGTCTGTGACCTAGTGATGAGGATGTATTTATGTTAGAGACTTTACGAGAGCTTAGAGATTTCTTGTCATCTTCCACATGCCATAAATGTAAACATAAATATAAATAAGCTAATTATTATTATTGGCAGTAGTAAAAGTAGTAGTATTAAAGTGGTTCAGTACGGTGCCCGTGAACTGCAAAACAAATTAACAAAACCGAAAACAAAATAAATTAGTTTTGGGTTTTGTTATTTTGTTTTTGAATGTTTTATTTTGTTTTGTTAACTTGTTTTGCACTTCTTGGCCACCGTAGTTCAGAGCAGACATAAATTTGTACAGTAGAACATACTGTACAACCAATTGCTTAATTGTTTCTCAAAATTTAGATTATCTATAATAGTTATGAAACTGTGGGGAGTATTCATGTCAATATTGAAGTTGAAATTTTTATTTATTAAGTTGGTACATGATATGGCCGCTAGATGGCAGTGAAATATTTAAAATCCTAAAATAATCGTCATCTCAGCCAGTAACTCGAGCTTGTTTCACATCTCGGGACCCCTCCTACTGGAGGAAGGAAATGATCTCCTTTCTGATTACAACACATTAATGCTTTTGAAATTAGAGAACAAAGGTGGCATTTCAGAAAGGTCAAATTATTGGGTTGCATTAAGCAGAGAAAACTAAGGAGATTTGAAATTAAAGAAACTTGAATGAGAATCCCTCAACACATTCTTAAAAAGCTGGAAGGACAGTGCTGAACATGAACCATGAATCATATATAAACACGTGTGGCTGATGCTTACAGCGTTACACCCCACCCCACCCTTGGACAATCTGATCATCTCTCATTGTTTCTGCTGAACTCTCCAGTCATCAAACATGTGATTGTTATCATGTAACAATCAGGACTATTAAAGTCTGGCTGGATGGGTTAACACTGATCTCCAGCAGCAGTTCTCTCATACAGACTGGAGTAAATTTGCAACACAGGCTAGCATAGTATCTCACACCACCATCCACATCTACACCAACTCTGATTTGTTTCACATTAACAGATTTGTGGATCAGGTGATAACACAAATAAACATCATAGTGTTCCCTAATCACAAGCCCTGGATGAACTGGGAGGTCTGTCTTCTGACCTACAGCATCACCAAAGCCAATCCTGAATTATATAAGTGATTCTAGTTATCACTGACTTCACATCACGCAGTGGGGCACCTCCAACCAGCTCTTCAAAAAGAGAAACACAGATCATTCTCAGTGCATAATTATTACCAGGTAATCAGCCACTCTCCACCTCTGAGTTCTGTATTACCCTGAGCAGGGAGAACGTACGGAAAGCAGTCGGCCCTGAGTGAGCATTCAGAACATGCATGAAACAGCAGGCTGAGGTCTTCACTGATATCTTTAATCTGTCATTGGGCCAGGTAAGTGTCCTCTCTGCTTCAATTCTGCGAGCATTGTGCCAGTTCCAAAGCACTCTTTTATAACAGCGCTCAGTGAATTTTCAACCATTGCACTCACTGCAGTCATCACAAAATGCTTTGAAAGGCTGGCATTTTTGAAAGGCCGCCCCCCTTAAAGTTAGGCAGAGAAGAATCCTACTTTAACATGTAATTATTTAACATAATAAGTATTTATTTTAATAATGAAATAAATGACACACTGATGGATTATATTTGCATTACCTTGTGCTTTTATGATTAGGGTGGGAAAAGTATTACTCTGACCTACTACTGATGTGCTCTTTTCAATTTAAAGATTAATGTTTGTCTTAAGTTTAAATTCAGGGTTATGCTGCTATTACAATGCTATTATTAATGTGGCGCTGCGGGCACGGGTCAAGTCTCACTATGAATATCCAAAGAGTTAAGAAAAAAATGCAGATAAATGCAAAATAAATTTACAGTAAGGGGAACTGAATACTGAATCAACTCAAGCACACAGGTTCGTTACCATGGAGGGCAGAGGCATGGAATCGGTATACAAATTATGTATTGAAATTACATTAACCAGATAAAACACTTAAAAGATCAAATGACTTGGCTGGGATGACTTAAACACTAATTACGAGGTCACCAAGGCTTACCCGTAGCAGGCTAGGCTAGCTGTAAAATGATTATTCCTATGCCACACACACACACATGCACACAATACGATGAGTGATCACAATCAATCCACACTCCGTGCTCCTGACACCACCACCACAATATTAAAACGATATATCCTGACACCACCACCACAATATTGTCGATTTCTTCTTTACAACATCAGAAGAATTTGGCCATTTCTTTCTTCGCAGGCTACTCGAGTGCTTGTTCAGTTCCTTGTTATTTCAAGACTGGACTACTGCAACTCACTCCTGGCAGGTTTGCCTCTGTCCACGATTCGTCCTCTGCAGCTGGTCCAGAATGCAGCAACATGTCTCGTTTTCAACCTTCCCAAGTTCTCCCACACCACCCCACTTCACAGCTCCTTGCACTGGCTTCATGTAGCTGCCTGCATCAAATTCAAAACTCACCTACAAAGCTTATGGCCCAGTACCCACTTACCTCTCTGCTTTAATCACACCACGCACTGCACCACCTTCCAACCAATCCTCCAGCACTGCTCGCTTCATTCCACCATCTCTCAAGGATCGAGGAAGACATTCATCCAGACTATTCTGGCACCTAGATGGTGTAACAAACTTCCTCTAGATACTGTATCTGTACAGGTGAGTCTTTCATAATCTTTAAATGACGAATCAAGACGTATCTGTTTCTTCAATACTTGGACTATCAATAATAGGAGTAGCTAAGAATTAGTTAAGCTAACAAGCTAGTGCTTACCATAGTAACACTAGCTTGATTATAAATACATATTTGAGCATATATTACAGAGGTACCATGTAGCTAATTGTTTACACCAGTGTGTTTAATAGAATAAACAAGATCGCCATTCCTTTTAATGACAGCCATTTACACCCAGCTCTCCATTTTCCCCAGCCAGTCCCTTAGCATTAGCCTTTCTCAAATTTAGCATTAATGAATGGAACAGTAACACCTGATTCCATTAAATAATTTAACATTATCTCATAAGCCTCTCAAGTGGCAAATTAAGTGAAAATTCGAATGTAATCATGGTATAATTCACTGTCATCTCTATAATGGGTCATGTGTTTTGTGTCTCACTTCCCATTTGTCAGCCTCAATAGTGCCTTGGAAGTTAGCATTAGCGTTTAGCGTTTAGTTTCTATTCTAGACACTAAAAGACAGCTCTAACACACTGGAGTGGAGTGCTTACGTGCAGGATTGGAACACTACACACACATATTTAGAATCATTATTATGACATCAGGTTCCCTCTCTTGCATTGACTTTAACACCTCCTCTCCAGCGGCGGATAAAAACAAAAATGTAAGTACGACAGGCCTGTGTGTGTTTGTATGACTATAAAGATGTGTTTGCTACTGCACAGCTGCTTTTGTTAATGTCGAGACAATTAATGATATACTTTTTTTTTTTTAAATTATAATAATTTAAATATTTGGACAACACTTCGGACAGCTCGTCAACACCTCTCTACAGGGACATGGTAATGTGGACTGGGAGATCTAGGTTAAGACTCATCTGCTATTTACATAACGGTATTACATGTATAACTCTCTCATCTGTTAATTTGATCCAGGGTCTAGTCAATCACTCTCACTATTGCATATCTTGCCATTACAAACAGATTCAATTTCATTGTCTCTTTAATGCTGCTCTTTGCACAATTACTTGGGTATTTGAACAATGAATACTATTGCATTGTGACTTGTATGTATGTATCTATTTATCACAAAGAACAACTTTTGTTGTATCACTACAATGATAGTTCAGTCTCTTTATCTTTATCTATCTATCTATCTATCTATCTATCTATCTATCTATCTATCTATCTATCTATCTATCTATCTATCTATCTATCTTTTCTTTTAGTTTACACTCATTAGATTATTTAAACCCTGTGTTTTAAACTCGCTCTACTTGTACTCTTACCTGTTGTACTATCATAGTTACTGAGAGTAGTTACACATCAAACAAAACCCTTCTCATAACAGATATGGATCCACTGATCCACCTGAGCAGTCATGCTGAAGTACACACAATGTCCTAATCACACAATAAGCTCATCACTCAGGACATTCAGACTGCAGATGAACAACTTTCTACCAAACACTCAGTCTAATGAAGACACAAAGAGAACATTTACTCACAGAGCATCACAGGGAGACGACTGAGCTCCATCCTGTCTCTATAATGACTGACTTACAGAGCAGTGGCTTGAGAGCTAAAGCCTCAACACTTCCTGTGTTCTCATAGAAATGACATATATGCCACTACAATACGTAAAAAAACAGAGAGAGAGAGAGAGAGAAAATAATTTTTCACGTTGTAGTGGTTAATGTGTCTTGTTTTAAAACATGACACACATTATGAAGGTCTTGTAACTGTAGATTTTCTTCAACCATCTGAAGCTCAAATCTCAAGCTGAGATCTGTACAGTATGTGTTTTATCATTAGTAAATTATATATTTATCATTTTACAGTGGGAGGTCCATGGATTTTTGCTTTATACTTTTGTATTCAACTCGTAGTGATAAATGTTTCACACATTAATAATAATGTCATCAGTGTTTCAAAAGGTGTGAAAATGTGGTTTTGTTCTGTTTATGGTAATGAACTGCATCAAAGTCTAATGCAGCACTTACCCAGTAAACATTTTACGCCTGAAGAGTTAAATAAACAGTCGTGGCAGTTAGGGGAAGTTACCTTACTGAGGCTGCAAACCTCATACACACACTTACATTACACACTTCTCACCTCCCCTTCATTTTTTCCTTCCTTCTTAACACCCCTCCTTCACCCATTTTGACAATAAAACTTCTCTTTTCTCGAAAGAGAATCCTCAACTGCTCAGAGCTACAATGAAAAAACATTGCAGTTGCTGCTTCCAAAGGATGGCACAACCAGTTATTAGGATTAGGGGCAATTACTTTTTCACATAGAGCCAATCAGGTTTAGATAGCTTTTCCCCTCCACAATAAATAAAATCATCATTTATAAACTGCATTTTGCATTTATTCAGGTTACTCAGGAAATAAGTGGATTTTCTTATTGTTCACACACACACACACGCACCCACACCCACACACCCACACCCACACACGCGCGCGCACAAACACACACACACGCGCACACAAACACACACACACAGACACACACACACACACACACACACACAAAATAGTATTAAGGTTTTTTATGAAGTTATAAGTTTTTGCCTCAATAATTAGTTTAAAAACAATCTGAAAACCATAATCTCCTTAATGTACTTTCTCAAAATTTCTACCATCCATTTGCTTAATTTGGCACAGTGTGACAAATGTGCCACAATACCATCTCTGATCTGCTGTGCCCTTTCCAATTTGAAACAACACATCAGAGTTTAATGTTTTCTGCTGGTGTCAAGAGAGAGTATTGCACTGGATATTGCCCACCTGAGAAAAGTATAAAAACTCCAAATTTAGGCAAAGTGCCCACTTGAAAATGTTAATGAAATATCTTAAATTAGCCAGCATCAGTACAATGCCATTATATACAATATTCTAAACATATCTGCAATACATACTATTAGACTTCCTCATAATCCGCAAACAACCCCACCATCTAAAGAGCTCTCATTCCTTAGAAACAGGCTCCACTGTTCATTTTCAGGATTGGCGGTAACCTTCCCCTTCCTGTTAATGGATTCTTTGGCCACTCTTAACACCCCCTTAATCTTTCCTCTGACCTGCACCTCAAAGTAAAATCTCCCTGAGGAGATCCCTCATTTCCCAACACACAGAAACCAAGAAATTTCTAATTTAACATTTCAAACCTCTCTGGATTATCAGAGAGATTCTGTCTCTTATCTCCATCATTAGACAGGATGAGTTTAGGTCTGTATCACAATCCAGAGTCACATCCACTTAAGCCCCGTTTACACTGCAGGTCTCGATGTCAAAATCTGATTTGTTGCCTATATCTGATTTTTCTGACCGTCTGTTTACACGTTCTTTCAACTATGACCTGTATCCGATTCAAGTGTTTACACGTGCCATACCGTCTGAAACACTGTCTGGTTGTTCAACTAGGTGTATAAACAAGCTTCAGTTAGTACAGAACGCAGCAGCGAGAGTCCTCACTAAAACCAGAAGATACGAGCACATCACCCCTATCTTATCTACACTGCATTGGCTCCCTGTGAAATTTCGCATCGATTTTAAGATACTACTTTTGACATTTAAAGCACTAAATGGTCTCGCGCCACAGTATTTGAGTGAACTGTTAGTGTCTTACGATCCGTCACGCCTACTTCCATCAAAGGATGCAGGCTGCCTGTCAGTACCGCGTATTATTAAAACTACAGCAGGGGGCAGAGCTTTTTCTTACAAAGCCCCAAAGTTATGGAATAGTCTTCCTATTAATGTTCGGGACTCAGACACAGTCTCAGTGTTTAAGTCTAGGCTAAAAACCTATTTATTTAGCCAAGCATTTTTGTAAATATATTAACCTTAGGTAAAGGAGCAGATCTGGGGGACTCATGGACGTAGAGTATTCTGGTGAACTGCTATGTTTAGATGCTGTCCTCCCCACTCTCATTGTTCACTCAGGTTTGTTGACGGTGAGGTGATTGGTTGCTTTACATCTCAGGGAGCCCTCATGTCTGTGTTTCCTTCTGGCTCTCACTTTTAGTTATGCTGTTATAGTTAGTCCTGCCGGAGTCCCTGCTTGCACTTTGCACTAATATACATTCACCTTATACATGTTGACTGTGACCATACCTAACTGCCATCTCTCCTTATTTTCTGTTCTCTCCTTTTCTGCTCTCTCTCTCTCTCTCTCTCTCTCTCCCTCTCTCCTTTCCCTCTCTCTGTCTCTCTGGCAACTCAGGAGCGACATGTATAGCTCGACAGTGATCCAGACCCCTCTGCCCTCTGGAGCCGTCTAACCCGTCCTGGAGTCCTGCTTCTGGTTGGAGATCTTGTCGCATGGATGCCCCGTGTGGTCTGCCTGGATTCGTATGGTGGCTGCGGATGGTTTCCATTAAGACTGTCCTATCATCGATTGATGCTCTGGAGACCTGTAACTTCAGTTGTTTGATAGCTCAGGACTGGAATCTCCTACAGTCTACCTGAGCCTCCAGGAACAAACTGGACTCCTTTTCATTTTAATTTTAACACATCTCCTGTTACACTGAACTTCCAGTACACATTATTATGCTGATCAATCCCTGCAATCCGTTATCACCCAGATGAGGATGGGTTCCCTGTTGAGTCTGGTTCCTCTCAAGGTTTCTTCCTATTACCATCTCAGGGAGTTTTTCCTTGCCACCGTCGCCCTCGGCTTGCTCATCAGGGATCTTATCATTTTGATTCATACACATTGCATACAAACTTTTTTTTTGTAAAGCTGCTTTGTGACAATGTTCTTGGACGTTCTTGCACTACAAGTTTCAAGGAGGTTCTTGCACTACACACTAGCCAAGATGGACGAAGGCAAAATATGCTTGATGCTAGCTCTGCGATATTTGCAATGTTTGAGAAACGGAGAAGGAGGAAAAGGGCCATCATTGCAGCCTGCGCATATGCTTCATTTATTGTGTCCTCAACCATTCAGAGGAATGTCTGGGTGCGAGACGTGGCGGGGTCGCTCTCTGGTGGCTTGCAACAGGTGCGGGCTACCACACACTGGCGCATCTGTTTGGGATGAGCAGCGCGTCGGTGTGCCTGGTTACGTCATTAAACCGTGAAGAAGTCGCAGTTTTAATGACGTACAGAACGCAATGCCTCAGAAAATCCGACCTGTCTGTTTACACGACAATCACATTAGCACATATCTGATTTATATCTGATTTATTTCCACATTTGAAGGAGGCCTGAAACCGATCTCGAAATATCGGAATGGATGCGTTTTTTTCCTGTTTAAACGGTCATAGTAAATATCCGATATGTGTCACATATGAGCAAAAAATCGGAATTGGGTCACATTTAACTCATAGTGTAAACGTAGCTTTAGAGACAGAGACATAGTGTACATGAGTGTAGGAAAGCCCAACAGCACCTCTAGCAGTATATGAATGTGAAAACACATTAGATGTCCAGTTTACTCATTCAGACAAGTCCAGGCATGCCCAAAGACACCTTCTGGAGGCTAGGTTGGACTGACCTGTTCTCAGTGCACATTCTGGACTACTGCATGTTTATTCCTGTGAGTGATTGATTAAACGTAAGTCACCTGTTTAAATATTATACTGTTTAAATTATTATATTTTGCATTTAGCATAGAAATCCATTGTTGACTGTTCTAATTACATTAATAATTACAGCATTGTTTGCTATTGCAGAGGCATGGAATCGGTATACAAAATATTTATTGAAATTACATTAACCAGATAAAACACTTAAAAGATCAAATGACTTGGCTGGGATGACTTAAACACTAATTACGAGGACACCAATGCTTACCTGTAGCAGGCTAGGCTAGCTGTAAAATGATTATTCCTATGTCACAAAAACACACATGCACACAATACGGTGAGTGATCACAATCAATCCACACTCCGTGCTCCTGACACCACCACCACAATATTAAAACAGCTAGCCTTCCAGCTCAGGGGCCTAAAACAACCAGACACAAAACACACACAAAATAACAATAAGCCTGAATGAGAGGTACACTATACAATACTCCTCATTAACAAAAACACAACTGACACTGAAGACAGAAATAAAGAAAGCAAAAACAATTATAAACAAAACTCAGTCAGGCTAAGCAAACATAAAATAAACAAGAATAAAAGAAATCATACAAAATCAACCAAAAGAGACACACACACACACACACACACACACACACACACACACACACAGCAGCACCAGTATCTGTACAAGAAGGCGCTCAGAATGAACTGATTTATCCTGCAAGTTTGGTCACCAGGCCACCCAAATCAAACAGTTGCTCACAGTCCACATCTCTGCAGTATACTCAAAGGTGACTAATGCAATGGTGACGGACTCAAACCACCAGGAAATAACAGCCTGCACCCCACTCCGAAGCCGGGAACAGGATGCTATTTCAATAACAATAAGTAAATATGGTTAGCCAAAATACACAAAATCACTGCAGTGTTAGTCAAACAGCTAGAACATACCTGCTAACCAAGGACCCACACACCCCAATGGTGAAGCTGGCAATAACACATCCCATTCTGGACTACTGCATGTTTATTCCTGTGAGTGATTGATTAAACGTAAGTCACCTGTTTAAATATTATACTGTTTAAATTATTATATTTTGCATTTAGCATAGAAATCCATTGTTGACTGTTCTAATTACATTAATAATTACAGCATTGTTTGCTAACTGATTCTAGGTCATGTTAGTTAGTAATTTAAGATATAAAGCACAATTTACGCACTGTCATTCCGTTGTAATAATCTTATTTATTGTTTATCCTGTTTGTATAATACTTCTTGATACAATCTGTATTATTGTTTACCATTGATAATTTGTTATTATATCCTTTTTTTCTATTATTGTAGACCACACACATAAACACACACTACTACCAAATGCATGCAAGAATAATCCAAATAAACCTTTCAGCTGGAACCACCTCTCTTGTCTTCAGTTTCTCTAACCAGAAACTCCCACTACCATTTCCATTAGTACTCTACACGAACCCTTGAGCTGCCCAGAAGCTCACACAATGAGATTTATCTTTGCAAAGTGTGAAGCAGTGAATAAATGCAGTTCTGTAAAAAAGTATTTGGTTCCCTCCGGATTTTATTTTATTTATTTATTTTTTTGCATATTTCTCACACATAAATTATTACAGTCATCCAACAAATTTTAATCCAAATGAATAAAAAAATCAGTTTCTAAGTTATTATTTAATTTATTAAGGTAGAAAAGCTGTTCAAACCTACCTATGTGCAAAAGTAATTACCCCTAAACTTAATTACTGGTTGTTCCACCCTTGGCCACAAAAAATACAATGAAGTGTTTGCAAGAAGTAACAATGAGTCTTTCACATTGATTTCACCCACTCTTCTATGAAGAATTGTTTTAATCCAGCTACATCTGATAGCTTTAACTAGGCCTCTCCAAAATCTTAATTTAGAATTTTTTTAACCATTGAGGAGTGGCCTTGCTGGTGTGCTTCACATCATTGTCCTGCTGCATGACCCAAGTGTGTTTGTGCTTGAGGTCACTGATGGCTGGATATTCTCCTTCAGGATTTTTTGGTAGAGCGCAGAAGTCATGGATTCATCAATTATGGCAAGTCAACCCAGTCCTTAAGCTTACCATAACGCTACCTTCACCATGTTTATAACAGAACCCAAATGTTCCAAAGAGATCAACATTTCTTCTTCTTCATCAGCCTTCAGAAGTCATGGGAATATTTTTTTGTCAAATGTAAGACAAGCCTTTGAGTTCTTTTTGGTAAGCCATGCCTTACCTAAGTCAAGTGAGTCCTGCAGTTTATTAGATGTTTCATGTCTTCTGTAATAACGGCTCTCACCATTGCTCACTGGAGTGCCAAAGCTTTAGAAATGAAAATGTAATTGTAAATGGCTGGGTAACCCATTGCATGCTGATACAAAGTCAATTACTTTATTTCTCCCCTGTTCATGAATTTCTTTTTGATCATTTTGCTTCTTTTAAATCTTTTAAAGTGCTTCACTTTGTCAAAAAAGTTATTTTAAGTGACTTCTTCATTCAACAGGTCTGGTAGTAATCGAGTGAAATTTAAATCAGCCTGTTTTTTTTTCTACAGAGCCTTGCAGGCCGTCAGAGGGAAGGTTGTGTGTGAGAGCTGTTTTCTCGTTCTGAGATAATGTGGGTTTATTAATTGAACACAAAAATACTAATAAAACAAAGAAGTCCTCTGTCCCCGCCAGACAGGGATAATCCTTCTTTATTATCTTTTAGTTTTATATTTTGTTTTCACTTAATCTCTTTTTTCGTTTTTGTTTCATTTTTCACTTGTCTCTTTGGACTTTTCTCTTTTTCTTTTCACTTTTCTTTTACCGTTTATACCCAAGCAATGCTCGTAGACCTGGTGGTACCCAAATGTCCCCACATCTATTGCTTTGTGTTGAGGGCCTATATAATTTTGATTCATACATGTTCACTTCTCATACAAACTTATATACACGCGTGGACAAAATTGTTGGTACCCTTCGGTCAATGAAAGAAAAACTCACAATGGTCACAGAAATAACTTTAATCTGACAAAAGTAATAATAAATAAGAATTCTATGTATGTTAACCAATGAAAGTCAGACATTACTTTTCAACCATGCTTCAACAGAATTATTTAAAAAAAAATAAACTCATGGAACAGGCCTGGACAAAAATGATGGTATGTACATTTTATTTAATACATTTACTGTCCTCTGTGGTATGAACAAGTTAATTTGTTTCATTTTGATCATGAAAACTATATGTCGAAGTGGGCACTGTGGATTTATGCATGAATGCCGCTTTTGCTTCATTTTTGCTTTTGCCTTACATATATTTTACTTTACTATTATTGAATAACTATATAGGCACTTTGCCTCACTGCTGTGTTTCATGACTGTTGCTTTGTTGGTGTGGTGCTTTGCCATATTCCTGCTTTGCATGCACTCTCTGTCTCTTTGGTGGAGGCTGTTGATGTTCATTATTAGTGGTGCTTGCGAAGCGAAGCACTACTATTATAATCTCACAGGCTTATTATTATTTTTCCTTTTTTTTTTCTTCTTCCGTACAAAAGTTTGGCGCGTAACTAGTCCCGCACCGTTTGACGTAGACCCATGAATGAGGTGTCAAAACGTGCGGCTTGGTCGGGAATGGGGTGCTATGACTTTTTTAATTAACCGCCCCAAAAAGTCCCATAGACTTAACATTGAGAGCAACTTTGATGAATTGTAGCGCGGAGAGGGAATTTTGGAAAATGCTCAAATTTACCACATTTGTAGAGGTTTGCAACCTGTGTCAGACCATACCCCGCAAGAGAGTAGAAGTTCTACCCCCGGGGCAATAGAGCCCCCCAAATTTGCCCCATTGACTTATAATGGGGAATAATTCCCATAGACTTAACATTGAGAAAAACTTTCACGGATTGAATTGCCGAGTGAGAATTTGGTACAAATCTCAAATTCACCACATTTAAAGAGCAACATTTGTCAGAACATACCCCACAGGAGGGTATAAGTTTTGCCCCCGGGGCAGAAAAGGTGCCCAAATTTGCCCCATTCACATATAATGCAGATTTTTGGCACATAATTACTACAGTTTAGATTGTCGTAGATCCATGAAAGAGGTGTCAAATCATGCGGCTCATTCCGGACAGGGGTGCTTAGACTTTCCTGAAGGGGGGGGGGGGGTTAATTGCCCCAAAGGGGGCATTAACCACCCCAAAAAATCCCATAGATTTAATATTGATACCAACTTTAACGGATTAAAGCGCAGAGTGAGAATTTGATAGAAATCTGAAGTTTACCAGATTTGAAGAGGCTGGCAAGCTGTGTCAGACAGACCCCGCAAGACGGTATAGGTTTTACCCCCGGGGCAAAACAGGTACCCAAATTTGCCCCATTGACTTATAATGGGGAATTTGATGCATGACTCATCACTTTTCGTTCATCGTACACCCATGAAACAGGCAAGAGGCTCCTAAATTTGCCCCAGTCAAGTATAATGGGGAATTTGGAGTGTAACTATTGTCGTAGATCCATGAAAGAGGTGTCAAATCCTGCGGCTCATTCCGGACAGGGGTACTTAGACATTCCTGAGGGGGGGCAATTAACCACCCCAAAAAATCCCATAGACTTAACATTGAGAACAAATTTGACGGATTGAAACGCAGAGTGGGAATTTGCTAGAAATCTGAACTTTAACACATTTCAAAAGGCTTGCAATCTGTGTTGGAACATACCCCACACGAGGGTATATGTTTTACCCCCGGGGCAAAACAGGTGCCCAAATTTGCCCCATTGACTTATAATGGGGAATTTGATGCATGACTCATCACTTTTCGTTCATCTTACACCCATGAAACAGGTGGCAAATTGTGTGCTTCATTCGGGAATGTATTTTATTTGGGGTTATTCGGGGAAAGGGGGCTCCACATGACTTTTCTAATGGGCGAGGTGTAAACTGCCCCAGCAGGGGGCAATTAACATACAATAGTAATTTCCATAGGAAATTTAACCTGAATTTAACTGTGGATCCCAGTGTCATAGAGACATGGGGGAGGGCTCATTTTACTCAGGCAATCAATCAGGCTTTCACTTTTATCATGATGCTCATAAGCCACGCCCCCTAGCAAAATCATTAGCATGCTGTTAGCATGTTGCTAACGCGATTAGCATGTTGCTAGCATTATGCTAACAATATTAGCATTTCGCTAGCATTATGATAATTTCATTAGCATGTTGCCAGCATGATGCTAACAATATTAGCATCTCGCTAGCATTATGCTAACTATATTAGCATGTCGCTAATAACATGATTAGAATGTCGCTAACATGATGCTAGAGTGCCTAGCATGTTGCTAGCAAGACGTTTAGCTCATTAGCATGTTGTTAGCATTATGCTAACAATGTTAGCATGTTGCATGCAACATCAGTAGAATGTCGCTAACGTGATGTTAGAGTGCTTAGCATGTTGCTACAATGATGTTTAGCTTATTAGCATGTTGCTAGCATTATGCTAACTATATTAGCATGTTGTTCGCTACATTAATAGTATATCGCTAACAGGATGCTGGAGTGCTTAGGAAGTTGCTAGCATGACTCCAAAGTTTTGCCACGGCAAGCACCACTCACATTTTCTTCAGGAAATGTACTTCTCTAGTTTTATTTATTTTTTATTTTTTGTCTTTAATATTAACTACACAAAGCAGTGTCATCCCACCTGGGAGTTTTTCCAGTATACTGTATATCAGATTGATGGACATGAGTCCTCATCTGTTAATTTTTTTAGACAACAGTTTTTTAAGGCCACATTTAATCGATAATATTATTAACATTTTATTGTTCTTGTTCTTAACATTTTTTTGAAGTAAATAAAATAGTAATAGTTAAAATAATACAATAAGTAGTTTAATGGTTTAAATAGTTGAAGTGAATACTTAAAATATTAAGATGGGGAATGTTTGATGTCATGTGGACATTATTAGGTATGTATTGAAAACTTATATCATCTCCTGTATGTCAATGAATATTGACATAAAGGTCATCTCAGGTGGCTTTCTCAACAGTTTCCCCCATGCCACACCACTGCTTACCCTGATACACCCATCACTCTGGAGTAAAGATACTAGTTTCCCCCACAGTCCCTGAGAAACACTCCCGCTGTGTTTGATAGCGCGGAGAGAAGCTTGGGATCATTAGCGCCGATAGCTCACCAGTTGCGGACCCGCTTCTTCGCATACCTACAGTGTGCACCTAGGCCGCCTACCTAGTGAGCTAGGTAGAGTGAGCTAGGTAGTGAGAGAATGAGTGAGAAGCGATATTGATTTGGGCGCACGCCAAACAATAAGAAACGGCTATATGTATTACTATAATTTTAGTACTGTGATTATATTTTCTAAGGTTTTGTCAGTGGTGGTACAGCGCAATGGGGGGTCATTATTTATTAAAGAAAATTATGATCATAACATCGTACTGCATTTCATTCAATGTTTTAATTTTATAGTCATTTAGTTTAATTTATTTTGGTACTATCTACTACAAATTTAAAGAACACAACATTTAAGATTTCCCAAAACCCTACACTGTAAACCCAATTAAGTTGGCAAAACGCCAAATATTTGAGGTAATCAGTTACATATATTTTTTTAATTAATGATGTTTACAATTTTAAGTAAACAGAACTATCAATTTTTGAGTTTGTTGAACAAATAAAAAAAATATTGCAAACTGTCCAACACAGGAATCAAACCGGGGGTTTTCCGCATGGCAGGTGAGACACATAACCACTGCACAACGAAAGATCTACCAGTGTCCACTGGTGAAAGTTTTACTTAAGTTATTGGTACTTATGTACTCAAAATTATTATTCATTCAATTATTTAGGTTAACAGTACTCAATGTGTTTAATTACTTTGGGCATTAGGGTTTACAGTGTAGTGTACTTGTTTTAAAAAAAACGAGATGACGGAAAATGTCATTTTGCACCACCTGGTGGTCATTTCACGAATTGCCTTGAAATGCAACTGATTTATTTTGGCCGCTGTTGTTTTGTCGAGGCGGTGAGTGCGACGGTAATAGACATTCTCCTCTTCACACAACTGTAGACGCATGCACATAGACAGTAATTATGCGAATGTCCTGATTCGTGAATATGTCAACATCTCTTCATTAAAACGTAAAAATCATGTCACGCACCATCAGAAGACATGAATGAGCAAATAGCAAATGAGCAAATAGAGCAGAAAGTCATCGCCTCTTGCAATACTGCAGATCAAACATACATCACCTGTCCATAAATAAAAAGGAATATTTAAGCATATACACAAAATGTATTTCAGTTAAATATTACAGACTAAAACAAGGAAAGTAGACATATGGTCCAAGAAGGAAACAGGGTTTCGTTATTTTACAAAATGTGAATATATTCAGTATATGTATGAATTACACTCAAAGTATCAAATCCAACTATGAAGTTTGATTTAATTGATATCATTAAACAATTTATTTGTTTCTATTTATGTTTATGGTTTACTGGTGAAATAAATTTTAGGCAGAGACATCTGCTCGGTCTTGTTCATTCTTTTTAAACTCCTCAATTCTGCCAATTCCTCCATCAGTGAAACCGGTTTGATAAGTTCACACCTATCATGAATGAAAGGTGAGAAGAGGGATCACAGTAACTGGGGGTCTGCATGTGTTCACCTCGGAGCGCGCAGTCACGTTGTATTCAACAAATAGACTAAAACAAAAACAAAATCATGTTTGCTTTCAGCATTGGAGACAATATTGTTTTAGGCTAACTTTATTAAAGATTATACACTTTTGAAATCTTTGTTGCACTTCGACTTTTTGCACACATGTGTGCATCTTTAAATTTGAACAGAAAATAATAATGGGCTGGTAGGCACGCTATTTTTTCATGTAACTTAAACGGTTGAATGAAGTTAATTATACAGAATAAATTAATAATTGCTTTGGCTTTACGTTTGAGCACTCTTCTTCATAGTATATACTACCATATCATATATGTGTGTCTAATACTGTTTTATTCATATTTTACATTACATGCAGTTTGTAATTTACTTACAATTGTACTTTTAAAATGTTAGCTATGCAGGACTTTAGATGGGTAAACGAAATAGAAGTATGTGAGAGTGTTTGTGATACGCACAGGAAGACCTTTCCGTTTGGAGATGGCGTGGGATTATTAATTAACAATTTAAACAGGAACAAAAGTAAACTGAAACCACAAAATAAACAGAGCTCCACCGTCTCTACACGAGAACGGACGGGCTCTGGAAACTAAAGCAAAAACTTGTATCCTCTTGGGGCTTATGCCCTTATTTATTTGAGAGAGAGAGAGCAGGGGTTGTGGCACTAGTAAACTGAGCGCGCACGCTGAACTGTTGCTTAGTCTGTCTGGCAGTCGCGTGTATAAATGACCATGCCGAACAGTTTAAGCGCGACTCTGCCCCTCACGCGACCCGTGTAGTTACAAATGCTTTGTGTAATTCACAAATTTACTGAATATGTTCAGATTTAGTAAAATAACGACAACAGTTTCCTTCCTAGACATTTTGTATGAACTGAAGCTCAGCACGTCTTCTTTTCTTGTTTTAATCTGTAATATTTAAGTGAAATATATTTAGCGTATTTGCCTAAATATTCCTTTTTAAGGACTATTAAGGTGTATTACAAAGTGAAGACCTGTTGTTCAGTTAGTGTTAATTAGGCGAATGTCCTGATTCATGAATATGACAAAATATCTTTGTTAAAACGTAAAAATGTGTCAACATTGAGCACCATCAGAAGAAATGAACAAAAAATCTATATATTTTTGAAAATATTCTTATATGCACACGAAGTGCTTCTGGATTTTTATAATAATAAACAATGTTTTCTTGCTGTTCGTGTCCAGCATTTCATCCATTATTTGACCATGGCTGGAAATAATAGCAGGATTCTGGATTTTATGTGAATTTATGACTGAAATAAAGCTGTTCATCAGCGTGTGTGAACCCCAATTTTTTCTGTAAACTTTCACTTTACAAAAGGCAGCGTTTTGATCAAAAGGCTGATAAACCCGTTCGATTTATCGATAAAAATGCCAGAAAGTCATCGCGTCTCGCAATAATGCAGATCAAACACAATACACATGTCCATAAATAAAAAGGAATATTTAAGCATATACGCGAAATGCATTTCACTTATTATTTCACAATATTACAGATTCAAACAAGGAAAGAAGACGTTCTGAGCTCCAGTACAATGTGCTGGCGAAATATATTTTAGACAAAGACGTCTGCTCGGTCTTATTAATAATTTTTAAACTTCTCAATTCTGCCAATTCCCCCATCAGCGAAACCGGTTTGATAACTTCACACCTATTGTGAATGAAAGGTGAGAAGAAGGATTACAGTAACTGGGCGTCTGCATGTGTTCACCTCGGAGCGCGCTGTATTCAGCGAGAAGACTAAAACAAAATCATGTTTGCTTCAGCATTGGAGATAATATTGTTTTAGGCCAACTTTTAATAAAATTATACACTTTCGTAATCTTTGTTTTACTTCGTCTTTTTGCACACGCTTGTGCATCTTTAAATTTGAACAGAAAATAATAGTGGGCTGGTAGGTTATTTTTTCATGTAACTTAAACGGCTGAATGAAGTTAAATATACACAATAAATTAATAATTGCGTTTGCTTTACATTTGAGCACTCATGTGTAAATAGCTTTTTCATTGTATATACTCCAATATCATATATGTGTGTCTAGTAATGTTTTATTCATATTTTACATTACATGCAGTTTGTAATTTACTTGCAATTGTACTTTTAAAATATAACCTACGTATCTACAGTATAAGCATATTTATGGGAAATTTGGTCTGGCTTTTAGATGAAGACATTATTTGATATAATTGTATTATTTAATTAATTATGTTATTAGAAATACAATTCTTATTCTCTATATTCTTGTCGAATATAGTCCTTCAGAGCAAGCACTGTGTCAGAAGATTCTGCTGAATCTCTTCTCACCTTTCATTCAAGATATGTGTGAATTTATCCAACTGGGTGCGCTGTTGGCAAATACTGTAGGGGGTTTTAGATGAATTAACAAGACAGTGCGGACGTCTCTGCCTAAATTCTATTTCCCCAGCAAATGAAATCAGACTTCATAGTTGGAGTTGATACTTTGAGTGTAATTCACGATTGACCTGTATATCAACTTGATAACTAGCGAATGCTTTAGTAAAGGGCTCTAAAACAGCGGCAATATGAATGACAATGGAATATTACAGAACATGTGAGTTGACGCCCATGCACCTTGATGCACATTAAAATGTGGGATTTGAATTAAAATGCCACACATTTCACACACACACACACACACACACACACACATATATATAAATATATATTTGGCTTTGAAATAAAAATACAACATTTTAACACATTAAGTATATTCGTGTTTAATTATTAAATTATTAAATCCTCGTGTTCCAGTGTTTATGCAGTAATTTGGTCATGTTCACCCATGGGGTGACAATATGATGATTCATTATTTATCATTATGCTTACTTACTCAGAGAGATTCAGTTTGATGCAGATTGGTACATGACCAAATGGTACATTTACTACCATTTAAAACTAATTATTATATCAAGTGTTGCAGAAGTGTATAATAAACTGAAAAGTTAAACACAAAAAATATGGACAGCCTAACTAGGCACAACTGGTGAGCTATCGGAGCTAATGATCCCGAGCTTCTCTCCGAGCTTCTCTCAAACACAGTGGGGAGTGTTTCTTGGGGTCTGTTGGGGGAAACTGGACTTTAAAAAGCATCTCGCTGTTTACTTACAATGTAACCGATTATCTCAAATATTTGAAGTTTTGCCAGCTGAATCGGATTTACAGTGTAGCAGTCAAAAATACTCTAAAAATGCTGTGTTGTTTTTGTAAACACATTGTTGGGTTGCTCATGTTGGGTCAAATGAGATGTAGTGAGTCATTTACAAATTAACACCTGGTTGGGTTATTTTGACCCAACAATTGTTTTATTCTTTATTATCTGTTTCCTCCAAACGGCAGCCTGCAAAATGTTCGAAATATAATTGTTATTGTGTTACAAGTTGTCACGCCGTGAGCCTGTGATGGGCCAAATCAATATCGCTCCTCGCTCACTAGGCGGCCTCTCCTTCTGCTGGTGCCACGGAATTAGACACGGCTGGTGAGCTATCGCAGCTAATGATCCCGGGCTTCTCCCCACACTATAAAATACAGCGGGGAGTGTAACTCGAGGTCTGTTGCACTGTAAACCCAATTAAGTTGGCAAAACTAAAAAATATTTGAGGTAATCAGTTACATCATAAATTTTAAGCTTGTTGAAATTGTTCATCCAACTTGGAAAGTGTCAGTTCTACAAACTCATGAATGCCAAAACGTTCCGAATACTCAATTATTACTCATTCAGTTATTTAAGTTTACAGTACTTAGTGTGTTTAATTACATCAAGCATTAGGGTTTACTGTGTAGTGATGAAGATAATCATGTTTTAGGGTTACAGTGTCTGCTTTACAATGTCAAACATTCAAATGCAAATAATTTCCCCCTCCCCAGGTGTGCCCCAGCGGTTCTCACCTATACATTCAGAGAAACTAAAATGCACCCCTCCCCACTTTAAGACACTCTTGGATCTGAGGCTCTTCTGAAGACCTGCAGTGCTTCAGGCCTCTTTTTAATCTTCATCTTCTGGATTCCAGATTCTAAAATTGACATTGTTACCGTTTTTAATCCCTGGAATGGAAGACATTGAGATTTTCCTTATCATAACATGAATTGTATTGTTGTAATCACTCTATACACAATTTTCTTAGGTATTTATTTTTAAATAAAATATAAAAATTGAATACAAAATAAAAATAAACAAAATAGACCATTTGCATTTTCATTTGTTGTGTATAGAGTGATTAAAAACAGTACAAGGCATGTTATGGTGAGGAAACTTTCCATCTCTTCCACACTGACTGATGTGCCTAACTTTTGTCAGCAGAGCCTCTAATCCACGACTTTTCATGAATATGTAAGACCCCCCCCACACACACACACACCAAAACACACAGAAAGCAGACCATTACATACATAAAATGTAAAAATTTATAATTTACATAAAAGCAGACATTTCGCTTTTTATAAGTATATATTTTTCACGTCTGTGAGGCAAGTATACATGGAGTTTCGGTTCATTTTCTCAAGTTAGTGCACCCTGTTCACTTTCATCATTTAAAAATCACAAGGGTTTCAACGGAAAAGAACGAAAAAGTTGTGAGTGCACTTAAATAAAAGTGGAGTCTTATAAAGCTTGTTCATGTTATGGATGTGGAAGGACACGCTCACACACGGGATTTGTTTAACTTCTTTTTATCCACAGCAGTGAAACTTAAACCTTTTGACAGAGAAAGGGGTACAAAACAGGTTGGCTGGAGACAATAAACTGCAGATATACACATGACTAAAAAAAACAGAAATTGCACTTTCACTCAACTCATATTACCATTAACTATCTGAGATTTTAAGACTGACAGAATGACCACGTGAAATGCACTCGTTACCACTTGTGTTTCAATATATTTATAATGGCCTCAACAACTCCGCTAAAGTGTTAAATGCATTGTATACACATTCAAATACATAAAATCAGTCAATTGCATTGAAAAGACTCACCTTAAACATATTATTTTCACAATTAATACGTTAATGAGTCAGAGCATGAGAAAACACACACACCCACAACGGTGATACTCAGATCTGCTGAGGTCCGGAAAGAGAAGAGGGACAAAATACTACATCTACAGTACCATTAACAGCCACCGGAGGGGAGCATACACAAACACATATAACCCAAAACCTTATTTTATGAAATTCACACAAGATTCTTTACTCTTTAAATTGAATTTTCTTTTTAACCATGTTGCATCCACCCTCTCTGAATCACATAAAATAAATGTATCATAAGTGGATTGTTAACAGATTATCTCCTTAGTTCTCAGTAAAGAAGTACACAATGTGAAAGGATTTCCCATTAGGTGTCAAAAATACAATTATCCCATAAGGATGAAGTGGTGGGAGAGTAGCGCCAAGCTCACCCACCAGCCACTGACAGTAGAACATCTACATACATTCCACAATATCCTTCCATTCTCAACCTTGCTTAACAATGCTGAAGCAAAAAAGAAAATATATATTTAAAAAAAGGTGTAGAATACCATCAGAGTTTGTGAAGCCATCCCTTTCATCAAGTATGTGCTTTCCAATCCCCCATTTTTTTTTTTTTAGGGAATCAAACCTGACAATAAAAGACTAATAAAACTAGAATTTCAAACTAACATACTTAGAGACCTGAAACCGAATATGACTTCTAAGCAGAAAAGGCTCTAAGTACTGACTCACAAACAGCTTGAACATTATATTTTGTGTCCTTGACCATAGTTTGGGCTGACATAACATGTATTAATCTATCGACAGGCCTAATGATGCAACCAAAACGAGACCTGACCTGTGTGACTGAGCTAGCACGTGATGGTACATTCCTAGTGTCAGCTGCACATGTATTAGCAGAGGCCTTCGAGTGTGGCTCGGCAGTTAGAACTGTCTCTGCTTCTGAATCATGCAAATCTGAACTGTCACTTTCAACGTCACGAGACACAGATATTATTGCATCTCTTAATGGTTCAGATTGGTGACTTTCTGCTGCAGCAGTAGTGACCTTAGTTGAGGTATCAGGCAGAATTCCACTTAGGGTTTGATCTGACTCGCTTTGAACACATCTGTCGGGCAGGTCTGAAACCCAACCAATAGTTCTTTCTCTGGCGCTAGATGCCTGTACTGACACAGAATCATACTCATGGCCAATGCCAACATCATCACCTCCTGATAACGCCTTGACTTCTGTCATCACTGATTCTTCCATTGTAACATTACTGCAGCTGTCCTCCTCATTCTCAGACACTCCTGTGTCTCCTCCCAAAGATCCATCCTCCACTGTACACAATGAAGGGACTGAAGGCAGACCCTGACAAGATTTGGATGCCTCTGAAAGTTGATCAGACAGGAAGCTCTCTACATTCACTGGTAGAAAATTTACTAACATCAACAGGTTTCGATGATCCACCTTCTCCTGACCAGTAGATGGATTACATATCCTGTAAGTATGAGTGTCTGGTTTACGATCCACAGGTCCGCATGCATTTCTGTTCCTTTGTCACATGTTTTTGTGCAATAAGCTGTGCTTCTTTCAGAATTTTGACAAAGTAGTCACAAACTTATCACAGCTGGTTACAGCTGGATCATTTAAAACTGAACGAAAAAGATCATCAATGGGCAGATGAGGCACATGCCCAAACATCAAATAAAAGGGGGTATAACCCGTCGTTTCATGTATAGTGCAGTTATACAGAAATGTCAGTGTCTGCAGACGTCTAGGCCAGTCTCTTTTCACATCTGGTGACAAAACACGGATCATATTTCCAAGGGTTCTGTTAAAGCCCATTACCCATACGTGACTTGTTCACCCCAGAAACCCTCAGAAGCTCCCGAATCAACTGGCTTTCAAAACACGCCCTTGGTCACTATGAATGCGTTCTGGAAGGCCATAAACACAAAATTACCTGTCCCATAAGACCCTGGCAACTTGTTTGGCGGACTGGTCCCTACGCACAAAAGCTTGTGCCAGTCTTGTGAAATGGTCAGTCACTACCAAGACATCAACAGACTTGTTATTAGAATCTTCTGCTGACCAGAAGTCTATGCAGACAAGCTCTAATGGTCTACTTGTTGAGATGTTTTCCAAGGGGGCTCTCCCAGAAGGATCCATAGTTTTGCTTACAGTGCAGCGGTAGCATCTATGCACATAGTCCCTTACAGAGCGATCCATGTTCATCCAAAAGAACCACTGCCTTGCAAGGCTAATAGTACGGGACTGACCTTGATGGCCACAGTCATCATGAATTCCTTTTAGAATCACATTTACTAGAGAGTCTGGAACAACATACTGATGATGTTTGATCCTCGACAGTTGGTCACATGACACTCGGTACAACACACCATTTCTGACAATGAGTTTCTCCCGATGCTTCAGATATCAAATGACAATCATAGATTCCTTTGCCCTTTCTCTTCTGGAAAGTCTACGTTTGCGCTCGACATAATACAAAACTCTTGACAAGTGATTATCGTGCAGTTGTTTTTCACGCAGCTCCTGTTCTGAAAATGCCGGAAGTGTGTCCTGCCCACCAGACATTACTTGAGGCAGGTGATCAATTACAGCCATAGCTCGTGCTCTGGCACCCAAGTTCCACTCAGCATGTGAATCTAATGTGGCAGAGACCTCCGCACCAGGAATCAACAATAGTTCATCAATTTGTTGGATGTTGTGTGTACACGACTGACTTGTATTAAGGACGCTCTGTCTCTTGTCCGAATCACATGCACATCTGAAGGTGTCCTGCACTGAAGCTGTTGACATTCCTTTGAAGTCAGATAGAAGTGCTCCATAAGACTCTTTGAGCAATCTCTGTGTGACTTCAGTTTTGACAAATGGGACCTGACTTAAGGCATCTGCGACAGTGTTTTGGGTACCAGGCACATACTTTATGTTAAAGTTGTAGCTCGCCAATTTAGCCACCCAGCGCTGTTCGCAGCAATCAAGTTTTGGTTTTGTAAGTATATGGGCCAAGGGATTATTGTCAGTCAAGACAGTGAATTCATGGCCCTTGAGCCAATGACTGAACTTATCGCATATTGACCATTTTAAGGCCAAAAACTCTGCGATGCGCTGGATAATTTTGCTGTGACCGAGAAAGTGACTGGCTTTCATCTCCCCCTCTGGGGCCTGTGAGAGCACAGCCCCAATGCCATCTAAGGATGCATCCGTCGCCAGTACAAAAGGGCAATTAATTAAAAATTCAAATTCAAATTTTATTTGTCACATACACATGCATACACAGTACGAAATGCAGTGAAATGCTTATACGACCGCTTCGTGACCTTAAATATTTTTACAAATGGAAACTATAAAACAAGATTCCAGCAAAGTTTCAAAAATATATATATACAATCTGAAGTATAATAAAATATATTACAACTTAACTTAAGTCTGTGAAAAACTTGAGGTAGTATTTTGAAAATGAGATGAGGGGGATGTGAAAAGAGGTCCTTGAAGTGTCCAAATGTGCATATATGTGCAAATGTGCATTGACATAATTGTCTGTTCTGTGTGTGCAAAAAAAAAAAAAAGTGTTGGTGTTTTAGTCCAGTGTATTGGTTTGATTGAGAGACCGTATTGCCTGCGGGAAGAAGCTCTGGATGAAAATCTGGATGAGCAAGGACGACGCTCTCGACCAACGATCTTTTCAACCTCTCAACAGCTTGGTCCTGTGCTTCCGTCCAGTCACTTGGTTTCAGCTTTCTGTTCTGGTAAACATGGCGCTGCTTACTCAGATTTCTCCCTCTTGCTTTCAGGCCCTTTAGAAGACTAAAAAGAGGCTTTGCTACAGCTGAATAGTTTGGAATGAAGTGCTGATAGTAATTCACCATGCCCAGGAATTATCTTATTTTTTCTGGGAAGGAGTAGCTCCATCTAACTCCATCAAGTCCAAACTGCTCATCTTAGAGATGCTCTCAACTTTTCTTGGGTCTGTTGAAACCCCTGTCTGATCGATTATATGGCCGAGGAACTTCACCGATTTCTTCATCAAGTGACATTTTTTTGGAGCCAGCTTGAGATTGTATGCACGGAGTCTGCCAAACACCATTTCTAAGCGATCGAGAGCAGTAGTTTCATCTCGACCAAAGACAATTAAGTCGTCCAGATAACACAAGAGACTGAGAAAATTTTCATTTCCAAATATGCTAGTCATCATACACATAAAGCTACCTGGACTGTTGCAGAGGCCCTGTGGCAGACGATTGTACTCAAAAAGACCCGTGGGTGTCGTAAAAGCTGTGAGCTTGCGGTCATCTTCGTGCAGCGGCATGTTATAAAATCGGGACATCAGATCCATTGTGCTAAATAAAGCATTTCTGCCCAGTGCTGCTAAACAATCCGCTTGATGCGGAAGAGGGTGCGCGTCCTTCAGTGTTCTCCTGTTCAGCCAGCGGAAGTCTGTACAAACACGCAAATCCCCATTTTTCTTCCAGACCAAAACAAGAGGAGAGGCATATACACTGGTAGATCACCTAATTATCTCTTTCTCCTCCATTTCGGTCACTACCTGCCACAGTTTTTGATACTGGCTGGGTGCTACTTGTCTGAATGGAAGCCTGAATGGTCTGGTGTCTGAGAGGTGTATCCTGTGTATGAAGCCCTTTGCTTCCCCGCAATCAAAATGGCTATTTGAAAACACATCTTTATTGCCCAGAATCAGGTTTACCAACCGCTGCTTACATGCATCTGAGATGTCACATGAATCAATGTCAAGACTATGCAGACCAACTGACTTAAGCTGCTCGCTCACAGCTGATGCATCAACTGCTTCATCCGACAACCTTACTGAGCAATTTTCCAGCAGAGGACTGGCAATATTAGTGTGATCAAAATCTTCAAGTGCAATGCATGGATAGAGATCTGCAATTTTTGCATTCCTTTTTAATAACACTGGCCTGCCTGATGTGTTGATAAGCTTCAAGGGGACCCATCCATCTCCCCATAAAGATGTGATCAGTCTAGCCACCATGACACCTCTGGGAGCAGAGTGAGATGATGTAGGCTCAATCATGACTGCACTTCCAGGAGAGACAACAGCAGATTTGGGCAACTTCTCCCATACTAAGTACTCACGATCTGGCTCGAGATGGACAACTGAGTTGCATCTTACTGCTCCTATCTTGTCAGGAATCTCCTCTCCAACGGTTCAAACCCGCAAGCATCATCAAGAAGCTTTCACACTCAGGGTTTAAAGATGTTGGTTTAGACACCGCTTGCCAAAATCCCTTACTCATTTTGAAATATCTGAGAATGTGTTTAATAACATTAGTTCCAAGTATCAGCTCGTCATGTTGTCCGGGAACTACTAATGTTGGTACAATCATCTTTATACCATACACTTCCATGGCAAGATTGAATGATGATCTTGGTTTAACACGCAGCCCTCCACAGCCTACCAGGGTGACATCAGTAACAAACTTATCACATTCATTCACTGCCCCAGCTGATCTCAGAGTCATTTCAGCAGATTCATTTATAGTACAGGCCATCGAACAGCTATCTAACATTGCGTTTAGCGTGACTATTTCTCCAATCTTCACTGGCGTGTAGAAAAAGCTGTCTCATCCACCCACAATGTGTGTGTTCTGAAAAATTTATTCTGATTGATCACAGTTTACTTTGGCTGACCGATAAGTATTTTCACAATCAACAACAACTTGGGAGTTACAGTAATGATGACCCGCACTTCCTCCCTCCAAATACGGGTCTGTTAGTTTCCCTCATGTTGTGACTGGGCAGAGGGTTGTTTAGGACATTCCTTTTTCGTGTGCCCAGGGAAGAAGCATGCAAAACACAATCTGTCTGTCATGCAATGTGTCACCGTGGTATGTTTGTTGTCGTTACAGACCCGACATGCACTTCTGTCAAAGTTGCGTTGTTGTCTAGAGTCGCGTCTGGGACTGGAAACATAATGCGATTGCACCCTATTCATCAGCTGTTCCATCATTTCCATCATACGAGTTAGCACCTGACGGTCAGCCTGTTGTGTGTTTTGAGATATCATTGGAGATGGGCAGGAGGAAGGCTGATGCTGTCTCTGACTGGGTACTGATGTAGGCTCTGGCTGGTGGCATCTCTTAGCGCTGGGTAAGGTGCAGAATGATTGCACCGGAAAAGCTGGTAACCCTGCCTTGGGGCCATCATTCTGATCTGATTCGCTGCTGAACACTGTAGTTGAGTGGCTCCGTAAGTCCACACCGGCATTTCCCCAGCTCCTGAATTCCCTCTGGTAGTCATCAATTCTACTCTGTATTTCTTTCGCACTCCATTCTTGAATAGGCTTGCATCTAAATATGTTTGCTAAACTGGGGTCAGGACAGAATTTGATATTCATCAGCTGTTCCATCATTTCCATCATACGAGTTAGCACCTGACGGTCAGCCTGTTGTGTGTTTTGAGATATCATTGGAGATGGGCAGGAGGAAGGCTGATGCTGTCTCTGACTGGGTACTGATGTAGGCTCTGGCTGGTGGCATCTCTTAGCGCTGGGTAAGGTGCAGAATGATTGCACCGGAAAAGCTGGTAACCCTGCCTTGGGGCCATCATTCTGATCTGATTCGCTGCTGAACACTGTAGTTGAGTGGCTCCGTAAGTCCACACCGGCATTTCCCCAGCTCCTGAATTCCCTCTGGTAGTCATCAATTCTACTCTGTATTTCTTTCGCACTCCATTCTTGAATAGGCTTGCATCTAAATATGTTTGCTAAACTGGGGTCAGGACAGAATTTGATAAACATTCTTTGTTGCCTCCTCTCCTAACAACAACATCGTAGTTATCCAAACGCTTGCCTTGTCTTCGTAGTCCCTCATCTGCTAGATCGGCTGCTTTGTTTAGTCGGATCCAGTAGTCTACAGGATTCTCTTTAGCTCTGGGGAGAGTGGCATAAATGTCTGCGAGTGGTAGGCAGGACGGTGCTTCACTGAAGTATTGCATGAGAAAACCATAGATTAACTCAGGATTCTGTCTGACGTTGAGCATCGCATCACTGCGCAGGGTGACTTTAACAACGTCCTTTGCCTTTCCAGTGAGTCTACTCATTATCTCCTCAGATTGTTCTTGAATGGGGCACATTTGTTTTCTTAAGCAGGCTTTTGTCCTGTCTACCCACTCGTCAATGCCATATTTATCAGAGCCATCACCCCTAAATGTATCATTCTCTGACTTCATGTGAACTGTTACTTGTGGTGTCATAAATGTATGTGCATATTGTTCTGTGCATGTTGGGGTCTGAGTGTGACTGGGTGAATTGGTTTGGCACCCAGCATTTACGTTGACTATGCCAGAAGAAACTAGTTTTGCAACTATTGACTCACCAATATGTGAACCTAACTGCCCCACCATGTCTGTGAGGTAATGCAACTCTATCAACTCCAGGTGTCGAAGTGTATGGACCCTCACCAGGAACCCGTCCAACAGGAGTACCGCCCAGGGACTGACTTATCCCAATACCCCTGCTGTTGTTATCATGTACCTGTGGTCGTCCAACCCCCTGGCAATCGTCACTAAAAATACCACCTTCTGGGCTATCAAATAACCATGTACCCCGTCCTCTGGGGAAACCCATGTTACCATAACGTGTTACATCAAAGTCACCATCACACTCATGTTTTTCAGCCATTATGCGATCACAAAAATGTGCATGAGAAATAATTTAAAATAAAAAAACAAAGATAAATAATTTCAATACCAGCTATAAGTTCTTTTACTATATTAAACTAAATCTTAAACTTGATGATAGTCAAAACTATGTTCCATATGTCCATGCGTTGTGTAAATGTGAGAAACAAATGTATTGTCTGAATCACTTTGTGTGAGTATGTATATACTGTCCTCATCCGTAGTACATAAGACTTGACCCACTGATGAACTTGACCTGCACACTGTATTGAAGACTTGGTCCACCGGTAAACTTCACATGCACACAGCAACCACATTCGATCTGCGTCGAGCTGATCAAAGAATCCAAAGGAGTCACGGCACCAGTGTTATGGATGTGGAAGGACACGCTCACACACGGGATTTGTTTAACTTCTTTTTATCCACAGCAGTGAAACTTAAATCTTTTGACAGAAAAAGGGGTAAAACACAGGTTGGCTGGAGACAATAAACTGCAGATATACAGATGACCACAGCGGTGATACTCAGATCTGCTGCCACTGAATGCAACAGTAGGATAGAATATGAAATCTATAACAGTACACTTGTAAATAGTAACAGTGTAGTAGTACTAGACAGTAACCTATAGGCAACAATAAGATAACTTAATAAATTTTTAAACAGCATTTGTTAACATTTACATTATTATAAACATGAAAGAAACAAACCTTTTGACAGAGAAAGGGGTACAAAACAGGTTGGCTGGCCTCCGAGTGGCGCAGTGGTTAAAGCGCTCGCCCTATCATCCGGAGATCGCTAGTTCGAATCCCGGGTGGTGCTGTAACCTCTCGCAGCCGGAGGTCTAGAGAGGGGAGGGATGAGAGGTACTTAGTGCTCCGACATTAATCACGGCTCTACAGCCAGTCAGGGGCGTCTGTGAGCTCGCGCAGCGGAAGGAGTGGATAGCGCTGTCCTCCGAGTGTGTTACGCCGCCCCCAACGGTGCGCGAGCGAGCAGTTCGAAAAGATGTGGTCGGCTGGCATCACGTGGTTTGGAGGAAACACGTGATAGTCTTCGGCCCTCCCGGCTGAGTGGTAGTAGTAGCCTTAATGTGGGAGCCCCCTAGTGACAGGGAGGAATTGGACACGACTAAATTAGGGAGAAAATTGGGGAAAAATCCAAAAAAAAAAAAAAACAGGTTGGCTGGAGACAATAAACTGCAGATATACACATGACTAGAAAAACAGAAATTGCACTTTCACTCAACTCATATTACCATTAATTATCTGAGATTTTAAGACAATGACCATGTGAAATGCACTCGTTACCACTTGTGTTTCAATATATTTATAATGGCCTCAACAACTCCGCTAAAGTGTTAAATGCATTGTATACACATTCAAATACATAAAATCAGTCAATTGCATTGAAAAGACTCACATTAAACATATTATTTTCACAATTAATATGTTAATGAGTCAGAGCATGAGAAAACACACACACCCACAGCGTTGATACTCAGATCTGCTGAGGTACGGAAAGAGAAGAGGGACAAAATACTACATCTGCAGTACCATTAACAGCCACCGGAGGGGAGCATACACAAACACATATAACCCAAAACCTTATTTTATGAAATTCACACGAGATTCTTTACTCTTTAAATTAAATTTTCTTTTTAACCATGTTACATTCACACGCTGTCATCTTGCGGAGATCTAAGGCGACATTCCCCTTTTTAAAGTCTCTGGGGCGCGTCACATCACCCCTCTCGCGCCGTGAAAAGTATACATTTACTTTGCTTAAATTTGATGCAAATAAGAAACGGCTATATGTATTACTATAATTTTAGTACTGTGATTGTATTTTCTAAGGTTTTGTCAGCGGTTGTACAGCGCAATGGGGGTCATTATTTATTAAAGAAAATTATGATCATAACATCGTACTGCATTTCATTCCCATACTACCGCAAAAACACAAGCGGGCTGAATGACAACAGCATCTGCTGACACAGTAGCATGTCCTGACAATGCTTTAATTTTATAGTCATTTAGTTTAATTTATTTCGGTATTATCTACTACAAATCTAAAGAACACAACATTTAAGATAACTCAAAACCCTACACTGTAAACCCGATCAAGTTGGCAAAACGCCAAATATTTGAGGTAATCAGTTAATTTTTTTTTTAAATTAATGATAGTTCTGTTTATTTAAAATTGGAAACATAAATGTTTGAGTTTGTTGAACAAATAAAAAAAAATATATTGCAAACCTGCACAGGAATCAAACCGGGGATCTTCCACACCGAAGGGGAGACACTTAACCACTGCGCCACAGGAGCTCTATAGAGATTATACTGGTGGAAGTTTTACTTAAGTTGTTGTTACTTACGTACTCAAACAATTATTTGGGTAAACAGTACTCAATGTGTTTAATTACTTTGAGCATTAGGGTTTACAGTGTACACAGGTAGGCTTTCTAATTACACATGATAAAATCTAAAGGCTCACTGTGTTAACATTTACTTTGCTTAAATTCGATACTAATAAAATTTTATTCTACATTTGTACTGTAATTTTAGTATTGTTATTATGAATTCGTTTAAGTACAATGTTACACTTGATTTTATCCGCTACTACGTGCAGCTCTAAAGGAGCTGTGGCTCATTAATCCTTGAGAGAATGAAATAAGGTCGAACGCGTCGGTCTATAGTTATATAGCGCCACTCAGCGGTCAAAGCCAGCAACTGCATACCGTCGCCATGAGGTGCGACGGCGAAACTAGAAAACTGGTCTTCACACATCTGTAGCACTTGGTCATTGTCTAAAAGCAGATTTAAAAAAATGAAAAGAAGATTATGGACATGTGTAAAAGCAAGTAAAAATTTATATAGATCATAATGATTAGATTGTCCTTGATGAGCAAGCCAAGGGTGACGGTGGCAAGGAAAAACTCCCTGAGATGGCAATAGGAAGAAATCTTGAGAGGAATCAGACTCAACAGGGAACCCATCCTCATTTGGGTCATAACAGATAGCAGGATTTGCTAACATACTGTGGTAGGGACCTGGAAGGTCAACATAACAGAAGATGTTAACATGGAATCCAGTTCAGTTTGGCACCAGCATGGCACCAGGATGAGTTAGACAGGTGAAGAGGGCAGAGGGGGTCCGGATCACTGGGAGCTCGGGCGCAGCATATGTAGCTCCAAACCATCATGAAGCAGAAATATTAGTTCATCATATTAGCAGCATTTAAGATGAGATGAGAGTGCATGCAAATGGATTGGAGTATGAGGTTATGGAATGAATTATGTGGATGCTAGGCTAAAGAGATCTAAAAAAGAAAAAGAAGAGTCTGCTTTTAAACTGAGAGACTGTCTCTGAGCCCCAAACATTATCAGGAGTGCTCGACTGAATTGAGACTGAATTAGACTTTGATATTCTGGAAACTACTATCTTAAGGAGCGTTGCGCATTGTAACATGTCAGAAGACTGGCTAGATACATGGGGGCTAAACCATTTAGAGCCTTGTATGTAAGTAATGCTCATTTATAATAATTTTTAAACTTAACAGGTAGCCAGTGCAGGGATGGTGGTATTGGGGCTACGTGATCAAATTTTCTTGATCTGGTGAGAACTCTGGCGGCCCTTTTTGGACTAACTGTAGCTTGTTTATTGAGGATGCAGGACAACCACCTAGTAATACATTACAATAGTCCAGTCTGGAGGACATCAGTGCATGAACTAGCCTTTCTGCATCAGATATGGATAAAATGTTCTTAAGCTTGTCAATATTTCTAAGGTGGAAAAAGGCTGATTTTGGCATTACACCGAACAGTCCTCCATTCAATATACAAAATGGCATCGATCGAACATGTAGGATCTAAATGCCTTTCCCTGAATAACTATGTGAGTTTCTAAGCGATGTTCAAGAATATTATGATCTATAGTGTCGAATGCAGCACTAAGGTGTAGTAAAACAAGGTCAAGAAACCTGCTTCTTGTCAGTTTAATTAGAAACATGCTTCTTGTCAGTAGGTTCTTGTAAGTTTAATTATTTTGTATGGTGTGCACACAGACACTGTTACTAGCTGGAGCAACACTTCTGTAACCCGAGGTCAGTCCATGTGCTGGTTGTACACAGTCACAGGTATAGTCAGATGCTTATTGTGTGTCCATCCAGTTTAAAATGAAAAGAGATCCATCCCGAATTCAGTCCCCTTGCTTTATATCAGACAGGTGGCTGATAATTTTCACGGTAACTGTTTTATTAAAAAAGATGAATGAGCATGAGCATGATAACACAATAAAATAAACTACTGTATATCATCATCATCATCAATCACTAATGACCATGCATAAAGGCAACACAAGCTTTTGTAATGTCATAAAGCAAATATTAATAAGCTACATGAGGCAGTATTTTAGCCACGGGGAGCTAAAGTGTTTGTGCTAAATAACATCATAGACATCAGTGTCATAAGTTAACCAAAAACTGAACCAAATAGCTACCGTAAGCTAAATGTATCCAAAACTGGGTAAAATAAATTGGAATATTTACACCACAGCTGATACTGACAACCATCACATAAGGCATTAGCTTAGCCACCGGGAGCTAGCAGGTTTGTGCTAAGCTACATAAGGCAGTATGGTAGCCGGAATAAAAATAAAATGAGATGAGATTTATATTATCAGAATAAGGATTATATGAGACGTAATAACTCACCCATGGTAACAGCTTGCTGGATTCTCCTCTGGTGGAGCAAATAACTCTTTAAAACACACCCGTTTTCTGTCGGAGTTTCAGTGTTGCTCTGAAGAAAAGATAAACTCCACCCACCGTCCAGAACGTTCCAGAAACCTATACAGCGCGTGACATCTTCCACACCTGCAGGAAACTCACTTGATAGGGTTGGGCGTATCGATCCTTAATATCGATACTTTCGATATAGGGGTTGTATCGGGAATGATCGATACAAAACGTAAAATATCGATATTAAGGGCTTTTTTTAAACCAGTGATTTCATTTATTTTTCATGAAATATAATATTTAAAATGAGCTTGTATATAACACTTTCACTTGCACAGCTCTTTTCGCACGTCACGCACAACTGTGGTATTTTTTTTGTAAAACTGTGGTTTTGTTCACCACAAAATGCTAAATAAAATGGTAACACTTTACAAATAAAGTGTCATTTGTTAACAATGTATTAATGAACAACTAAAAGTGAACAATACATTTGTTACAATATTTATGAATCGTTGTTAATGTTATTTAATGAAAACTATGATTCACAAAAAACTGCACTGTGCTGGGTTCACGGTGTGTGTGTGTGTGTTCACGGTGTGTGTGTGTGTGTGTGTGTGTGTGTGTGTGTGTTTAATTTAACCATGAAAGGGACACTATAGGATTGCTTTTTTAAACTATAAGTGGATAGGCTATAGACTAAAATTAATAATCCCCCAAAGCGATAAATATTACAAGGAGCCTTGCTGAAGTGACTTTATTACTATTCTTGTAATTTTCATGCAGTTTCATGTTTGTATATTGAGTTTATTACAATAATATATTTTTTTCATATTTGAAAATGTCCTGTTTTTGTTAACCTCACACATGACTAATTACAGGCAAACTAAGAGCAAATCACATCACAAGTCACAGATGTATTCAGATTTAGTAAAATTATGCAATCACTTCATAAATTGTGATACAGTGATATCCCCTATGCAAGAAAGTAAATGTAATTTATGTCATGTGCCAAAACAAACAAAAAAAATATCGGTATCAGTATCGGCGATATTGGCCCTGTATTTACTTGGTATCGGATCGATACAGAAATTTGCAGTATCGCCCACCTCTACTCACTGAATCTGTGTGTCTGGTTTGTGTGTGCGCATGCAGGGGGCGTGGTCTTGTATGTAGCGTGCTTCTACAGCTGTTTTCCCTGTGAATAGCATGTGGGCGTGTCCTGTGGGCGTGTCCTGCCTTCGGTCATTATCAGATAATGAAGTGCGAAGGAAAGACTGTGCCTCTCCTCGGATTCATATGGGTTACATAAAATAAGAATATGAATTTATTTAAAAGTAGACCCTTTAAGCTTTAAATAGATAAATTTCTCATGTCGGTGTGTGAAGTATTCGCGAAGTTTCAGCTAATTTTAGTGACGGTTTCAGAAAGATATTCACGGAGACTGAGACGGCTGAAAGCACACCCTGTTTATTTTCTTTATTTTACAAAAGCACCATGTTTTGTTCATATAGTGAGTATATATAAATAAAAGTAGATCCTTTGCAGATTTAAATGGTGTAGTACACTTATGTATATGATTAAAAAAATGATGAAGCATTTTAAGTTCTTTTTATGGTTACCAGAAAAAAATGCACTTGGACCCGCCGGCGTGTCTGCCGACTCCTAAGGGAGCTAGTTCTGAAAATAGTGTGTGATGTAAATACATGGACTGTGTAGTGTTATCTTTAAATGCATTTACATACAAGAGGAAAAAAATAATCCATTTACCAAAAACATGTAAATACATTATTTTACATTTATTAAATATCAAACCTTTTTATATAAATGCACTTTTTAAAAAAGTAGTCATGGGAAATCACTTAAAACTGAAAAAAAAAAACAGCATAGACCATCATAGCTGGCCACCAGCTTGACCAGCAATTATACCAGTAGGGTTACCAGTATACCAGCACCAGCAACATGGGGTCAGCTGTTCTGGCGGTACCACTTGCATTTTTTATGGTAACCGTCAAAATAACTTAAAATGTTCCATAATTTTTAGCCAATCTTTTTTTAAACGCGTCACTAAAATGAACTAAAATGAACACACACACATTCATATATCTATATATCTATACATATATATCTATAGAAAGCTTAAAGTGTCTACTTTTAAATGTAGCAAGCTTAATCAAAAATAAATGTTCTCAGTTTATGTAATCCATATGAATCTAAGGAGAGAGACAGTCTTTCTGCCACACTTCATTCACTGATAATGACCTGAGACAGGACATGCCCACACGCTGCTCACAGGGAAACATTCAGGGTAATCTGCATACAAGGCCACGCCCCCAAACACACACACACACACACACACACACACACACACACACACACACACACACACAGTAGATCAGATAGATTTCCTGGGCGTGTGGAAGATGTTCGATGCTGTACAGGCTTCTGCAGCTCTTCAGAATGTTCTGGAGAGTGGGAGGAGTTTAGATTTACCTCAGAACAACACTGAGACTCCAATTGTAACATCTGTGCCACCGCAGTCACAGGGAATAAGATCAAGCTCGGCGGATTACTGAGCCAAAACTTTGTCTCCCCCTAGTGTGTCTACGTGGTTACTTGTTTTCACTTTAGCACTAAATTAAGTTCACCTGTGTCTCCCCTCCCCTATTTATTCCAGCCGAACCCGTAGCACTTCGTCCATTCACTGATCAGCACGTCCTTGTTATGATTTCATTGCATAACATTGTCATTTAATGTCAGTTATATGGCACACGTGGACAAAATTGTTGGTACCCTTCAATGAAAGAAAAACTCACAGAGGTCACAGAAATAACTTTAATCTGACAAAAGTAATAATAAATAAGAATTCTATGAATGTTAACCAATGAAAGTCAGACATTGCTTTTCAACCATGCTTCAACAGAATTATAAAAAAAAATTAACTCATGGAACAGACCGGGCTAGAGACGGGACGAGACCGGGCTAGAGACGAGACGAGACCGGCTAGAGACGGGACGAGACCGGGCTAGAGACGGGACGAGACCGGGCTAGAGACGGGACGAGACCGGGCTAGAGACAAGACGAGACCGGGCTAGAGACGGGACGAGACCGGGCTAGAGACGGGACGAGACCGGGCTAGAGACGAGACGAGACCGGGAGACGGGGACGAGACCGGCTAGAGACGGGACGAGACCGGGCTAGAGACGGGACGAGACCGGCTAGAGACGGACGAGACCGGGCTAGAGACGGGACGAGACCGGGCTAGAGACGGGACGAGACCGGGCTAGAGACGGGACGAGACCGGGCTAGAGACGGGACGAGACCGGGCTAGAGACGGGACGAGACCGGCTAAAGACGGGACGAGACCGGGCTAGAGACGGGACGAGACCGGGCTAGAGACGGGACGAGACCGGGCTAGAGACGGGACGAGACCGGGCTAGAGACGGGACGAGACTGCATGGGTTAGTGGTTAGTTGGATTAGTAGCTACACGGAATATTCATATACTGGATACAGACCTACTAGCGACCAAAACCACTAGCAGTCAATCCTACTAGAGGCTAGCCCTACTAGCAACCAAGGCCTACTAGCAGCTAACCCTGCTAGTGGCTAAGCACTCATGTGGCTACACACATTTAAACAGACAAGGAAAGCTACAAACAAAGAACTAAACAAGAAGACCAACACTAGGGACACAAAGAACAGTACTTACACAGGAGGAGACTCTACCTAACTAAACACGAAACAGGACAGCTCCATGAATCCACTAACACAAGGAACATACAGAAAACCAATACTAGAGCCCTCTTGAAAACAAAGGTTTAACAATAGAACTAAAATATAAAACTCAAAGAACTTACAACAAAACCAAGAAGGAATGCTCACCTGACATTGATATATTTACAAAAACAATCAAACAATGCTTCACCCAGTTTCCCAGAACAAACTGCTATTTATAGAATCTTTAATGAACTACCTCGGTTCAGGTGAGTTCTCACATCACCTGACCGAGGTGCCTTATGGGAAACTGAGTCGATGAACAAAAACTACAAAACAGACAGACATACAAGTAGTGCCCTCTAGTGGTGGTCCCTTACAGTACCAGCCCAAGGTTATTTTCATATAATCTAAGTTCCAAAATAATCAGTTCATTTCATACCACACCAAATTGACAGTTATTACACATTTTATTAATTTCATTGTTACAATTTTTTATTATTTAGTAACATTTAATGGTGTGTAAAATGTAGGTTCATTAGTCATCATTAGTAATAACTTCACCATTAATACATTATGTTGGTGTTTTAGAATCATTACATGTTAAATTTATTAACACATTGGAAGCACTTGAATTGTAACACACGCAGCGCACTTTGAGCAATTAGCAAATAAAAAAACAAACAGTAGTTACAGGCAGAAACAGGAAGTAGTCTCACCGCTCACTCTAGATTATCTCTATCACTTTATGTTATCCTTTTTTAATGTTAATTTCCAGTATTTGATAAATGCTGTTCTCGATCACTCTTTCTGGAAAAACTCCAATAACATAGGAAAACTTCTAGGTGTTAATAGATAAAATCCTGATTTATTTTAAGATTAAAGACCTGTGTGAGGCCGTGTGTGTGTCTGAAATGGAACTGAACTGTAACAACAGAAATCAATTTAAAAACATCAAACAGGAAGTAGTCTCACCTGTAGCTCTGCCTACTGTTTTTTTCCCCTCTCTCTTTTTCCTCTTCTTTTCCCTCTGTGGTTTGGTTATGAAGCAGCTTTCAGTTTCATTTCCCAGAAGTGACGTGAAAAAGAGACCCGCCCACTGTTTGTGTTCTCTTGTGTTATAATTACAGGTTTTGGCCACCAGATGGCGGGAATTATCCCCTGAATTACACTGAAAAAAAATCTACTTTAAAAATGCTGCAATTTGTTACAAGTTTTTTTTTTTACTTTCCCTCAAATCAAATGTTATTATTTTATTTAAGGTTTCATTTTGATTCATATTTTTCATAGGTTATTTTTCAAAGCAAAAAAAAAAAAAAAAAATCATCCATCCAAATCAAACACAAATGTTGTTACAATGCCTTAATCCAGTTAAACCTTTTTTTCCTACTTTGTAACAACTTGATTTTCACTTTAGAAAAAAAAAAATTAAGTACACTGAAAAAAATGATACTTTGTATCAACTTAAAAATGCTGCAATTTGTTACAAGTTGTAAATTATAGGAGTAATCTTTTTCATTTTTCTCAAGTTACAAGTATGATTATGTACAGATTTAATTTGATGAATTATATGTAAAATTCAATATATAGTCTTTTTCTGAAATGAAAAAAAAAAAAATGTACCTAAGCCACAAAGTTAAGTAATGTAGATTGTAATCCAGTTCTCTGTTTACTGACAACTTAAATCTTAATATGAAAACCTATAAGAAAAAATAAGCAAAAAAAAAAAAAACATTAGTGAATTTTTGGTTACACTTTTTTACACTCAAATTGTTTTGCTTTAGATGAAACAAATAAAATAGATTTTTAGACATTTATAAATGAAGACAATGAACAAACAAGTTTGACCAAAAACATTTTTTACTATCCTTGAAACCATACATTTCCTTTTCCAAGTAAAAGACAGAAACCAAAAATTAAATAAATAAAACACAATAAATTTTTAATAACTAAAGCTTAAGAAATGTATAAACCTATTTGCTAACCATGTAAAAACCTAACAATTGTTTGACAAATAAAGTAAAAAATATTTTAATGTCAATATACATCACCTAAATATTTTCTTCAGTGCCACAAAAGTGTGTTTGAGTTCACCAGGATAGCTCAAGTTTAGCGCATCGATGAGGCCAAACAGCATGGAACATTCATGTGCGACTGATGGAAACTCAATAAGTCACAATCCCAATTTCCTGTTTTGGCTGAAGACAGTCCTCTTTTTCTCTGAGGACAAACAGAGCCATCGTGCACCTCTCAAGTTCTGCCTGAGCTTCATCTTGTAGGGGAACATCCCTAGAAGGCACTGTGTGCACGAGTAGGTTTTGTTTGTGTAGTTCTGTTTGCAGACTCAGTTTCCCAGAAGACACCTCGGTCAGGTGATGACGAAGCTCACCTGAACCAAGGTAGCGGGTTAGATCTCATTATAAAAAGCTGTTGGTTCTGGGAAACTGGGTCAAGCATTAATTATATCTAGAGGTCATTTCTTTTGTTTGGTTTTGTTTTGTTTTAGTTTGGCTTTATGTTAAGTTTGCTCTGTATCGTTATGTTATGTGTGTTATGGTTGTTATGGTGTCAAGTTAAGTTGACCTTTAAGCCTCTGTGTCTAGGTTCGCCCGTGTCTAGGTTCGCCCATGTCTAGGGTCTTCCCTTCTCTCTAGTGTTTCCCTTGTCTCTAGGTTCTTCCCTGTCTCTAGTCTCTGGTGTCTCCCCTAGTCTCTCTAGCGTCTCCCCCTGTCTCTAGCATTTCCCCTAGTCTCTCTAGCGTCTCCCCCTGTCTCTAGCATTTCCCCTAGTCTCTCTAGCGTCTCCCCCTGTCTCTAGTGCCTCCCTGGTCTTTTGTCTGAGCTCTTAGCGTGTGTAAGCTCTTAGCGTGTGTAAACCTATAAAGGGAGTCTGTGTGTTATGCTGTGAAAAGAGGCTGTGTGTTATGTTATATTTATACTTAAATATAGTTAATTCCATGTTTTTCGACACAGCCGTCTTAGCGTACAAACTCTGGTATAAATATACTGTAGGTGTTTTTAGCTAGCAAACACGGACACAAAGCTCAATAGGTAGCTAGCAAACATGGACGCAAAACTCAACGTACAAAGTAGTTGTTCCTGACATAAATCACAAACTTGCTCATGGAAAAGATACATTTAACATAGAAATTACATAAGTTTGCTTTCTTATCTAGTTTTCTTTGAAAAACTATCGCCGCGATAATGCTACATCATGATGTTATGTGACACGGCGAACCTTTTATTTGAAGTTGAAATGTCCTTTGAGTAAATGGATTACATTTATGTTTAACCAGGAGCTGCAATGTTTGCTTTTAAGCAAAGTAAATATAACAGCTTCATATAGAAAATCAAAATTTTCAATTAGATCAATGAAGGAACTTACTTTGTAATTTTAGACACAGCAGTTTCACTTTTTTAATTTCTTTAATCTGGCATACGCATAATTCATCCCATTACCTGATACTACGGGTATGCATTGCATTTTAGCATTGTTTTTATGCTACACAATTGCTTGCCATGATACAACCATCACTCTGGAGTAAATATGCATTACTAAAAACAAAAAAAGAAAATTAATAAAAAAAAAAAATTAAATGTAGAAGTCATAACTATGTTTAATAATGAAAGTAAAAGCATTTCTGCAAGCACAATTTGATGAGAACTTCCAGGATTTGGACTAAATAGCTGCGTGTCCATAAGAAAATCACTTGTTAGTTAGAATCAACAGAAAATAATAATAATAATAAAAAAGTTAAAATTTGATAGACTGTAAACCCTAATTAAACATATTGAGTACTGTTAACTTAAATTATTACAATTACCGTAGTTCAAATGAATAGACCTTGATGAGTATTTAGAACTTTTTGGTATTTATGAGTTTGTAGAAATGAGACTTTTCAAGTTAGCTGAACAAATTTTATATTTTAAGTAACTGTAAATATTTAAGTAACAGTAACTGTCACCTTAAAGTTCCAACAACTTAAAATCTGACATGAATTCTGACATATTCAGCCTAGTGATTTTGTGTCTGACGTCATCAGGGCAATAAGGCACTGGTGGCTCAGTGAAAGATGTTTCGTCTGCCATGTGAAAGGCCTGGGTTCGATTCCCAACAACTGTATGAAGTGTCTGTCCCAAGTCCAGATAAAATGGGAGGGTTGCATCAGGAATGGTGTAAAACCTGTGCCAAGCTTGTATGTGGACTGGATTGTCTGCTGTGGCGACCCATCGCCGGGAGCAGCCAAAAGACCAACAACAATTTATTTGGTTTGCACCAACTAAAATAAATGACAATTGCTATTAAATAGTATGAGTTAGGCTACTGAATTATGCAAGTAAAGAACAATTAATATGAATGAGTTCAACAAACTCAAAAACTGATAGTTCTGTTTACTTAAAATTGGAAACATCATTACTAAAACATTTTTATGTAACTGATTACCTCAATTTTGTTTGAGTTTTGCCAACTTATTCGGGTTTACAGTGTAGGGAACATGAAAATTGTACTTTGGTGTCAGGGGCGAGTGTGTAAAGAGAAATGACCCAATAGCAGAAACAGGTGACTTAGAATTGATCTTATTAAATGCACTAGGCTTAAATGAACAGGAGCTGGAGGAGCAGCGTGTGTGTGTGTGTGTGTGTGTGTGTGTGTGTGTGTGTGTGTGTGTGTGTGTGTGTGTGTGCGTGTGAGAGAGAACTGAGGTGTATGCGATAGAGAGCTGTTGTGTGTATGTGTTTGTGGGTGTGAAAACAATCTAGGAAAGGGTAGGGGAATACCCTATGATGCAATGAGGGGGCGGGACAATGACATCGGGGAATCCTCAGCGAACCCAGAAGTAGACCGCGTGAGAATATCCTTGGAGACTACTGTTTCTTTTCCCGGCGCTGGTTCGCAGCGCAAACTGAGAGAATCCGGAATGGATTTAGGCCAGTGAGGAGCTCAGTGTGTCTCGCTAGCTCATGACATTTGGAGCAATATACAAAGGTCATGTGATTTGATGATTCCAGATTGAGCCTAAGGGTGTCCACTGTACAAGACTCTGATCTGGGGTTGCTTCAACTGCCCATTTCTAAAATAAAGCTGACAACCTAAATTTACTGAATGACCAGGTTATCAAATCTATAGAGTTTTTCTTCCCTAATGAAACAGGTAGGGAACTCATGTTGTGAAAGTGTGGTTCTGGGAGGATGAGGAATCATTTTCACACCTGCATATTATTGTAATCAAAGCTAATGTAGGTCGTCAATGAAATCTTGGAGTGTGTCATTTTTTTTGTTATATTTATTCATTGATATTGCCCTGCAGTATATTTTAGAAATATTTTGAACAACACATTCTCAGTATGGATGCGTAGGGTGTAAATGTGATCAGCTGCGTGTAGTTTGTCAATCTGGCTTCTACTCGGGACAGTAGCTTTGTAAGAATGGTTATTGATATTGTAATTAATTATGCGGCACATGAGTTTCCCCGGATTACTCTTCACATAAACACCTCTGTAATTATTGACAGCAAATTTATCTCAATTTTCTAGATGAGGAGTTTTAGCCATTGATACCAGATTTTGGGGAAGAAACCCACATTCACAATGGTGTGTTCAACCATTTGGTGTGTTTAAACATTTAATTTAGGATTCCATCCTGAAGCTTTCTTCTTTTTGGTTATTTTTGGTTAACAAAAGTTAATTCACTCATTCTCCTTAGATGTAAAATAACCACATTTTATCATGTCTTTTCTTTAAATAGATTTTATTTGCAATCATCAAAAAGATTAAATAGTCTGATGTAAAAAATGGTTTAGATCACAAGAAAGATGATGATAAAAAATAAGTATAATGCACAATTGGGTTATCTAATTTTAATAGCAGAAAACAAAAAATGTGTTGGTGAAGGACTGGTTTTATTATCTTCCACTTTAACAATACATAATGATAAACATACTGAAATTTGAGTTGTTGATCAGAATCTCATTCAGAATTCTCATTGTTTTCCAGTTACTTAATACATCACTGAAATCAGATGAAATAACTGAGAGACTGTATCAATCTAATAATATATTATGTACAGGGTCTTTATTTGCACTGATGCATTTATTATAAAGTTTTAACAGACCAAAACATTACAACCACTTCTCACACAACTACAGTTAAAGTTCATCCAATTGAAAAGAAAAGGTAAATTAAAATAAAACACACCAAAATGTTTATCAGTAATGTATTCATTGATTATCAATATTTAAATACTCATTGATTTTTGACAAACCACTTGTTATACAAGTTCTGTTGAGCAATTTAAATTGCTCTTGTTTCACTGATGTATTACAAACAGCTGCAACTTAGTAAGTTTGGCTAAAAAAACACATTTTCAATGAGGGTTCAATAAAATCATACAACAGTAATTAAACCCCATACTTTTATCAACATTAAAGGCTTTATGAAATTATTTCTCTTTTTTATAGATGAACTTTGCTTACTCCCATATGACTGCATAGATGGTTTTGTCTGCATCAGTGTGAGCTGTTAAAGAAATTAAAAAGTAGTTTAATGCTTATGAATGGTGAAGTAAGTAAAAGTGATTCAGGAAAAGTTTTGTTTAGAGATCATTCATTTATCTATCTTCATTAACAACACAACTATATTCACTGCAAAATGTAGAGAAAGAGACTCAAAATGCGAAAAGAGATTCTTTATCAATTATTAAATTATACATACTAAACAATGTATTACAGTGTCCTGTTGTGCTGTTAAAATGACATCGATAAGGCCAAGTGGAGCTACAAGCTGAGGATCGAAGATCATTTCAACAACTCTGATCCTCGGCGTATGTGGCAGGGTATCCAGTCCATCAGTGACTACAAACCCGCCCACTCTGCAACCATATCCACCGAAATCTCCTTCCTCAACGAGCTAAATAACTTTTATGCTCGCTTTGATCAGAGTCTTCAGGAGACAATCACTACGTTGATACCACCTGTGAAATTTCAGCCTCTCTCACTTTCCACCGCAGAAGTCTCTGCTGCCTTCAGCAGGATAAACAATCGGAAAGCAGCTGGCCCTGATGGAATACCTGGAAGTCATGACAGACATCTTTAATCTGTCTCTACGTCAATCAACAGTGCCTACTTGCTTTAAATCCACCTCCATTGTGCCTGTGCCTAAACACTCCAAACCTATGTGCCTTAATGATTACCGCCCAGTAGCACTGACACCAGTACTGATGAAGTGCTTTGAGCGGCTAGTCCTAATCTCAAGAGAAGCCTTCCACCCACATTGGACCCTCATCAGTTTGCCTACCGGTAGAATAGGAGCATTGAAGATGCTGTTTCCCTAACACTACACACGGTACTTTCACCTGGACAATAAGAACACTTACACAAGAATGTTGTTCGTGGATTTCAGCTCAGCGTTCAACACAGTCATCCCCTCCAGGCTGATTAGTAAGCTTACTGATCTCGGAATCAACACCTCTCTATGCAGCTGGATACTGGATTTTCTGACCAACAGACCACAGAATGTTAAGGCTAATAACGTTCTCTCCTCAACCATAATCCTTGTACCTATGTAACCTTGTAACTATGTGCAACGACAATAAAGTTGAATCTAATCTAATCTAATCTAATCTGTGCTGAAACGTCAACTTCTAAAGAATGGTAATCAGTTAAACCCTTGGTAAAGTTACATGGAAAAAGAAAAAAAAATGACAGTAGAAATCACAACTATACTTAATAGTGAAAGTAAGCATATTACCAGCAAACCAGCCTCAAATAATACCAGTTAAGAATACCTCAGATTAGGACCCTTATAAAGACTTTACAAAGCATGATTAGCAAACATCTCAATATCAACTGGTACAAGGAGATTATTACATGTTTTGGATGCCTTCAGCATTGTTTCATAATGTAGAGAGAAATAAAAATCAGGAATAACTGTGGAATTAGTCATGTTGTACATATAAATATAACCCTACCTGATGCGTGTACTGTATACTGTGTACTGTATAATCTTTAGACCAGTGATTAGAGCTTTCTTGGATCCAAGATGGCGGCGCGGCAGTAGCACGCAGCGGCCGCTCCGGAGCCAAAATAGTGCTACTTTGTTTACTTAGTGTTGTAGCGTGTTTATTTTACTCAGTATATGGACCGGCGCAAATGGTGTTCGTAGTTACCACCGCCAGACACTTTTGAAACTCAATAAACCGATAAATTTAATTCAAGATGAGCTGCGTGAGGAGCTACGCGACCTCGGCTTGCTTCGGGAACCAGGCCTCCAGTCCTCTGCGTTGCCTGATGCCGGTAGCCGGAGGAGGGGACATCGTAAGCGGTGTGCGAGGAAGCGGAAGCACGGCAAGCGGGCGGGAGTCTGTGCTAGGCTAAAAACAAACCCTAGCCGGCCGGCTCTTCATCATCTTGTCTTATCTTATTCATCCATCATCTTATCAAACGTCTGCTCTCTGGACAATAAACTGGACTACATCCGACTTCAGCAGGCTACACAGCGTGAGGTGAGGGACTGCTGTGTCTTTGGTTTCTAGCTTTTGCTCATCGTTGCTGGAGATTGTGACTGTTAGATGTAGACCTTTTTATTTACCATGGGAATTCACCACCGTTTTCATTATCAGAGTGTACATTCCACCTAGCGCTAATGCTAAGGAAGCGCTATGGGAACTGTATGCTAAGATCAGTAATCTGCAGAACACACACCTCGATGGACTGTTTATTGTCGCTGGAGATTTCAACCATGCAAATCTCAAGTCAGTGCTTCCTAAATTCCATCAGTATGTGGACCTTGCAACGAGAGGGGAAAACACGCTGGATCTTGTTTACACAAACATCCCCAGTGCATATCGGGCAGAGCCCCGCCCCCACCTCGGCTACTCAGACCACATCTCTGTTATGCTAATTCCAGCATACAGACCACTCATCAGGCGTTCAAAACCGGTTCTGAAGCAGGTGAAAACCTGGCCAGCAGGAGCCATCTCTGCTCTTCAGGACTGTTTCGAGAACACTGACTGGAACATGTTTAGGGAGGCTGCAACTTACGGCGACTACACTGACTTGAAGGAGTACACGTCATCAGTGACCAGCTACATCAACAAGTGCACCGATGACGTCACTGTCTCCAAGAATATCATCTCACGACCCAATCAGAAACCGTGGATTACTGCGGAGGTGCGTGCATTACTGAGAACCAGAGACTCTGCCTTCAGAACGGGAGACAAGGCGGCCCTAAGAACAGCAAGGGCCAAACTGTCCCGGGCCATCAGAGAGGCGAAGCGTGCACACGCTCAGAGAATACACAATCACTTCAGGGACAGCGGTGACACACGGCGCATGTGGCAGGGTATACAAGCCATCACCAACTACAGGACTTCATCACCTGCCTGTGACAGTGACAGCTCCCTTCCGAATGCGCTGAACAGCTTCTATGCACGGTTCGACATGCAGAACGACGTGACGGCGAGGAAGACTATCCCTCCGCCGAATGACCAGGTGCTGTGTCTCACCACGGCTGATGTGAGGAAAACTCTACGAAGAGTCAACCCACGTAAAGCTGCTGGACCAGACAACATCCCAGGCAGAGTGCTCAGAGAATGTGCAGAACAGCTGGCAGATGTTCTCACCAACATCTTCAACATCTCTCTGAGCAGCGCCGTCGTTCCCACATGCTTCAAGTCTACCACCATCGTCCCCGTGCCGAAGAAGTCTTCTGTGTCCTGTCTCAATGACTACCGCCCTGTTGCACTCACACCCATCATCATGAAGTGCTTCAAGCGGCTCGTCATGAGACATATCAAGACCCTGTTGCCTCCCTCACAGAACCCCCTGCAGTTTGCGTATCGTCCAAACCGTTCGACGGACGACGCCATCTCCACCACACTCCACCTGGCACTGACACACCTGGACAAGAAGGACACTTACATCAGAATGTTGTACATAGATTTCAGTTCAGCATTCAATACAATCATCCCTCAACACCTGATCGGGAAGCTGAGCCTGTTGGGATTGAACACCTCCCTCTGTAACTGGATCCTGGACTTCCTGACCGAAAGACCTCAGGCAGTGCGGATCGGGAACTACACCTCCAGCACCACCACACTGAGCACTGGGACTGTGTAGCGACACACAGCTCCAATCATATCATCAAGTTTGCTGATGACACGACCGTGGTGGGTCTCATCAGCAAGAACGACGACTCGGCGTACAGAGAGGAAGTGCAGAGGCTAACGGACTGGTGTACAGACAACAACCTGTCTCTGAACGTCGATAAGACAAAAGAGATGATTGTTGACTTCAGGAGGACACGGAGCGATCACTCTCCGCTCAGCATCGACGGCTCTTCTGTGGAGATCGTCAAGAGCACAAAATTCCTGGGCGTCCACCTGGAGGAGAACCTCACCAGGTCCCTCAACACCAGCTCTCTGCAAAAGAAAGCCCAACAATGTCTTTTCTTCCTGAGAAGGCTGAGAAAGACACAGCTTCCACCACTGATCCTCACCACCTTCTATAGAGGAACCATCGAGAGCATCCTGAGCAGCTGCATCACTGTCTGGTTTGGGAATTGAACCATATCAGACCGCAAGACCCTACAGCGGATAGTGAGGACAGCTGAGAAGATCAACGGGGTCTCTCTCCCCTCTATTGAAGACATTTACACCACATGCTGCATCCGCAAAGCCACCAGCATTGTGGCTGACCGGACACATCCATCACACACACTCTTCACTCTCCTGCCATCTGGAAAAAGATACCAAAGCATTCGGGCACTCACATCCAGACTATGGAACAGTTTTTACCCACAAGCCATCCGTCTCCTCAACACAAAGAGACGGGACTGATAAACACACACGCGCACACACACATACACATACACACACAAATCACTAAAACAGACGAACTATATAACGTCCGGACTGAACTGATAAACACACATATGCACAATCACACTGATTTACAACCACCTTAATTTGTTCATACCCACCAATCTGAACTGCTCTTTGCAATTTTGCACAATATTTTATTTCACTTTGCGATTTGCACACAATATTTTGAACACAATGTAAGTTGGTTACTTGCTGCTCTCTCAACTACCTCAACCCGTACCTTATCACTAAAAAGGTATTTCTTAACTGTAACGTGTTACGTTGTTGTGTTGTCATGTACTGTAGCTCTTCATTTGCACATTTGCACGTGCACTTTGTTGTCTGCTGTCTTTGTTGTCTCTTTTTTGTATAGAAAATTGATAGTTTTTTTAGGTTAACTTAAAAATGTAAAAATCTGCGTTGTAAAATTTATGTTGTGTTGTTAATTTATGTCGTTGCATGTGTGTAGCACCTTGGTCCTGGAGGAACGCTGTTTCGTTTCACTGTGTACTGAACTGTATATGGTTGAAATAACAATAAAAGCCGACTTGACTTGACTTGACTTTCTTTTTTTTTTATGTGAATTGTAAAAATGTAAAGAACGAGTTCTCACCTCGAGCTCTGTAACATTTGAACAGCAGAATGATGGTCACCAGCAGATACGGAGAGGCCATCACTACACTACTGATCAGCATGAGCACTGAGAATGGAGCTTGCTGAACTAAATGGCAGTTTAAACAAACAATAAATAAGATCAAGATTTTATAGAATGTTTTCAATTTTACAAATCAACAAATATATTTTCAATTATAATATAAAACCAATACGGAATAAAAGCTATAAACACTTCATTTAATCAAAATCTGAACATTGGACACAGAATTCTGAATATTCTGTAATTAAAATTTTCCTTTTATCTTTAACAATAAACACACTAGATGAAGACTCACCATGCACTGTGATGTTGACAGGATTACTGGTTTCTCCAGATTCAGACTCACACCAGTAAACTCCAGTGTGGGATGTGGAGAAGGAGCTGATATTACATGTAGATCCTGTAACTGATCCCCACCATGAACAATCTGACACTCCCTCACTGTGTGTGTATCGTCTCACTGTCCATCCAGTAGAGTGACTCTGGCCCTCACAGCTCAGTGAGAGAGAGTCATTAGTAAAGTGTTGAGTTCTGCTGGGATTGATGATCAGAGAGACTGGAGGAGATTCACCTTAAACAGACATTATAATACACATGAGTACATCATGATTGTGTGACATGACTTACATTGAACACATTTACACCTCATTTAATTAAATGTTGTATGAGTGAGAATAATCCTCTATCAGTGTTTTGGACTATTCTACTAGTCTTAAACATTCCTCTGCAGGTTGATATAAAGATTTTTACACCAAACATTAGCACGGCTGTAATTCTGTCATATAATTTAAACATATGCTACATTAATCAGTACAAAAAAAAAAAAAACTGTTATTTTTCCTCACCAGTGATCCAAAGTGGCTGTAAATTAGATGAAAGTGTTAGAGGTGAATTGTTTCTCTCTGCTCTGCACCAGTAAACTCCTGTGTGATTACGAGGAGCAGATCTAATAGTGTAGGAGCGTCCATGCACAATCTCACCATGACTGTCTCTTATTTCTCTGTTTGGATTAACTCTGTACCAGCTGAATGTCCAGCCTGTAGAGGAGTCTGTAACCTCACAGTTTAGAGTCACTGAGTCTCCTTCAGTCAGCCAGCTTTGTGGAGATACACTCAGTGCTACCTGTGGTCTCTTTGCTACACAGAAAATACTACATTGTAAGTCCGTATCTTTACTTTATACATAATAATAATAATAATAATTAAATAATAATAATAATAAATAATTAATAATAATAATGTGTATATTGAAACTGAAACACAGACCAATTTAATGTTAGAGGTTTCATGGCTACATTTGACCAGCCTGATGGCCAGTCTTCATTGATTCACACTCTGCTCTTACTGCTGGAATGTGCAAGGTTTAATTAGCAGAGTAATAGCACAATTTTGCTTAAAATATTGCAATGCACACAACATTATGGGTGATGTATCAGAGTTCAAAAGAGAGAGAGAGTTCATCGCGCTGGCGCATCTATGACCAAGACAGCAAGTTTTTGTGAAGTATCAAGAGCTGCAGTAGGGTAATGTCAACAAGACGAACCCACATCCAATGTGAGTAACTGTGGCCGAAAGAGGAAGCAGTCTGAAAGGGATGTCCGGGTGCTAACCCGCTCTGTATCCAAAACACATAAAACCACACCTGCCAACTCACCTGTTTTCACCAAAACTGTTTGTCTGGAGCTCTACAGTGTCAGTGTACATGACCGGGCTGCTATAGCCAAACCTTTGGTCACTTGTGGCAATGCCAAACCTTTCAACGGTGGCAACAGTGAAAATTTTGGGCTATGGATAATGTGAAACACTGTTGCATACCCAGAGTGAAGCATGGGGCTGGATCAGTGATGATTTGGGCTGCAATATCATGGCATTCCCTATGCCCAATATTTGTTCTAGATGTAAGTTGGTTACTTGCTGCTCTGTGAGGGCCTACACCTTAATAATAAATTATTTTGGTCTGCGTTTCAGTTTCATTGTCCAATCCCTGTGCACACACACAGGGTAAACACGCCTCACCTGACAGCGTGTTTATTTAAGGGTCCTGATATCTCTGCACTTTGTATGATAATTAGATCTTCATACAGCACCACATAACAGCATGTTATGCAGGTTAACATTTGTTTTAATTTAATTTTATTTTTTGTATTAATTATTTTTTATATTAATGTTTTTGGGTTGTGGAACAAATTATCTGAGTTTCCCTTATTTCTTATGGGAGTAATTCACTTTGCTAGACAAGTGTTTTGCAAGCACGATTCCAGAACAAATTAAGTCAAATAGGACATATACAGTGAAATGAAACTCAACAACATAAATAAACAATCTGGCTAATTTAGACACATACTTTAATTAGCTGACTAGCTAGGATAAAAAAAAAATAACACTATACATTAACAAAACTACCTAAGAACTATACAAAAGACAAAAACAAGTGCATATCAAATGTGCATCAAAAGCAACAATATGGCAACAAGACAATGCAATTTAAAAAGTTGTGCCTTAATAAAGAAAGAAAGAAAGAAAGAAAGAAAGAAAGAAAGAAAGAAAGAAAAAATGGCTATTCATACTCTATCTTTAAAGACTAGCCTAAGAATGTTTGGTGTTAAATTTTATAAATAAATGTAAACATTTTAGTATAAACTTATAAAAAGATGAGCTGTGCTCGTGACTTCATTCACATGGAATACCCAATAAAAACCGAATAACAAACCAATATAGGTACTCAAATTCCATATTTTCAAGCAAGGTCAAATAATAAGCAAATATAAATAAATATATATAAATATAAAATAATAAATATAAATAATAAATACATATATAAATATAAAGTAAATGATAATATTATAGCAAAAATCTAAATAAGTAAGTGAATTCCATGAAAATCTGCATTTTACGTTGAACCAAATAACAGCAATAAAATTTTCCAAACCACAAAGCAAAGTCGATACAGTAAATCTGATTTTTGCAGGCCAAAAACATTCATTATGCCCACTGAGTGGGATTTGGCCAAGGAGTAGGAATTTAGTATGACACCTGATTCTGTGCAGTGTTCTGAAACAGAATGATATTACACAATCTCTGATTTATCACATTACATATCATTACTGGATAAGCCTAAATGTTTATCCCATATTTATCATGCAGAGTTACTCAAAGCAAATATACTGTAAGCATAAAACTATAAATCACAAATATTGTTGCCACAGACTTACCTGATACAGTCAGTGTAACAGCATCACTGATCTCTGAGATCTGAGAGTCTTTGCTCCGTCCTTTGCAGGTGTAGTCACCACTGTCATAGTCAGTAACATATCTGATACTAATATAGCCTCCAGAGCCTATGTGAGGGTCGAGACCATTTTTATACCAGCTGTATGTCCACTCAGTGTCTCCTCCATCCTGTATGTTACATCTGACCCCAACTCTTTCTCCTATGTACACATGTGTGTTAGGTTCTATGGACACCATAGCTTTAGTACTCCCTGTAGAAAAGAAAAAAAAAACATAAATAAACATTAATAAAAATTTAATTAAATTAAATTACATTAAAGATTTACAAAGTGTACATTGTTCGACAAAGCATTTTAAACAATAATACAATTTAATTGGAAATAAACATAAAACAAATAAAAAAAAAGAAAAAAATAAGTTTAAGATTGTGGTACATTTAAGATAATGCTGACTAAATGGATATGTCTCACCTTGAGAATATGTCACTGGTGTGAGTAGAATTAGACCTAAAATCGAAACAGAACATGATAAAAACATGGAAATGATTCAGTGTATGAAAATATTTAGAGAAATTAAAATCAACAAGTCAAACCATATGTTTCAAAAATAAGTAAAATACTGAAATGAAAATTACAATCATTATCATGAGACAGGAGGAAGAAAAAAGAGTTGAAACTTTTGAAATCTTTGTTTATGAATGAATAAAGCTACAGACACTCACACACTGAGCATGTGACTCACACAATCACACATTTTCACACACAGCACAAAGTCAGATCTTACAATGGAGGCCGACTTGTTCTGAACTCTGCCTATGGGCCCGGGCTGGGACGTGTTCTAGGGAGTCCGAGGCCCCCGAGGTCAACACAGACAACATCCCGAGTGCCTACCGGGACCTGGCTGAGGTGTTCTGTAAAAGATGGGCGACCCACCTACCTCCTCATCGCCCCTACGACCTTGCCATCGACCTTCAGCCAGGTTCCATGCCACCCCGCGGCCACCTCTACTCATTATCTGCCACCAAGACACAGGCGATGGAGGAATATGTTTCCAGTGGACTGCGCCAAGGTACTATCCGGCCTTCCTCCTCACCTGCCAAAGCGGGGTTCTTCTTCGTGAAGAAACGCGATGGCAGCTTACGCCCATGTGTCGATTACCGGGGGCTCAACAACATCACCATCAAGAACCGACATCCATTGCCTCTTACCAACTCTGCCCTGGACGCCCTCTCTGGTGCCACTATTTTTACTAAGTTGGACCTCCGGAGCGCCTACAACTTGGTGCGCATCAGAGAGGGCGATGAGTGGAAGACGGACTTCATCACTCCCACCAGCCATTATGAAAGTTTGGTAATACCATTTGGACTCTGCAATGCTCCTGATGTCTTCCAGCAATTCATTAATGACGTTCTAAGAGACATGTTAGGTCGATGGGTATTCGTCTACCTAGACGACATCCTCATATACTCCCGGACTGTCAGTGAACATGTACAACACGTCAGAGTGGTTCTAAAGAGATTGCTCGCCCACCAGCTGTACTGTAAGTTGGAGAAGTGCGCTTTCCACGAGCGCTCCACCACGTTCCTGGGTTTTGTCATCTCATCCCAGGGTGTGGCCATGGACCCGCAGAAGCTGGAGGTTGTGAGTCACTGGCCCCTACCCAGGACTCTCAAACAACTCCAGCGTTTCCTCGGGTTTGCGAACTTCTATCGTCGCTTTATCCGGGACTACAGTACGGTTGCAGCTCTGCTAACTGCTCTGACGAGCCCATCATCTCACCCCTTCCACCTCACCTCTACTGCCATCGCCGCATTCCGTGAACTCTGCCGCCGCTTCACCACAGCTCCTATCCTCCTTCATCCAGATGCGAACAAACCATTCGTTGTGGAGGTGGACGCGTCGGAAGTGGGTGCCGGGGCCGTTCTCTCCCAACAAGGTCCAGACCAAAAACTGCATCCCTGCAGTTTCTTCTCCAAGAAATTTGACCCCACTCAGCAGCGATACGGAGTAGGGGACCGCGTGCTGCTGGCCATAAAGTGGGTCTTGGAGGAATGGCGACACTGGCTCCAGGGCACCAGAGAGCCATTCATCATCTGGGCTGATCACCAGAACCTCATCACCATCTGTTCACTGAAACAGCTGAACCCCAGACAGGCGCGGTGGGCTCTATTTTTTGAAGACTACAACTTCCACCTGTCATACCGCCCAGGGTCCAAGAACACCAAAGCTGACGCCCTTTCACGACAGTATGAGGAAGACGTCCCCCGGGCGGACCCCGCGCCTGTCTTACCACCTACCAAGATCATCGCATCGCTCTGTTGGGACATAGAAACGAGGGTTCGCCAGGCACAGGCTGCAGAGACGGAACCGGCAGGTGTGCTGCCTGGACGACTCTATGCGCCCAACATCGTCAAGAAAGAGGTTCTTCAGTGGGGGCACTCCACCCTCCTCTCAGGTCACCCCGGAAGGCGTCGCACTTTACAATTCATCCAACGCCCCTTCTGGTGGCCCAACATGAGGAGGGACATTGATGAGTTCGTCCAGGCATGCCCAGTGTGCGCCCGGGCCAAAGACAGCAATCAACCATCTCCAGGAGAACTTCAACCACTCCCAGTTCCCCGTCGGCCCTGGACACACATTGCTGTCGACTTCATCACGGGCCTGTCGGTTTCCGAAGGAAAGAACACCATCCTCATGCTCATCGACCGGTTCTCCAAAGCTATCCACCTGGGGGCCCTCACCGGACTCCCGTCAGCCAAAAACACAGCCGAACTGATATTAGAACACGTAGTCTGCCTGCATGGGGTCCAAAGGGACATCGTCTCGGACAGGGGGCCCCAGTTCACCTCACGGTTCTGGAAGGCCTTCTGCTGTCTGATCAATTCCACCTGTAGTCTGTCTTCTGGATACCACCCACAGATGGTCAGACGGAAGGGACCAACCAACAACTGGAGCGCTACCTGAGGTGCCTTGTTGCTGATCGCCAGTGCTCCTGGGCCCGCTACCTCATTTGGGCAGAATTATCACATAACCTCCACGTCTCCTCCGCCACCAATCTAAGCCCATTTGAGGCATGCTACGTTTTCCAGCCTCTGATGTTCGACCATCAAGAACCGGAGGTTGAAGTACCGTCGGCCCAACAGTTGGTCCGCCGGTGTCGACGGCTCTGGAACCCAGCAAACAACGCCATCTGACGCTTCAACACCCGCTACACCCTCCAACATCGCCGTCGACACCCCCCGGGACGACTGTTCCAGATAGGTGACAAGGTATGGCTATCTACCAAGAACCTACATCTACGGAAAGAATCACGAAAGCTCTCCCCCAGATTCATCGGTCCATACCGCATCACCCTCTGGATTAACCCTGTTACCTACCAGCTCCAGCTGCCTGCGGCGCTCCAGATCCACCCGGTATTCCATATATCCCAACTCAAACCCTTCACAACTTCATTCTGAGCTTAGAAAAGCCAAATGTCCATATTTGTCAAGCCAAAAAAGCACCCAATGAATGTTTGATTCTCTCTCTTTCTCTCTCTCTCTGCAGTTGCTCTAATGTTTATTTTTCTAACTTTTCAATCAATTATTTGTGTATGTATGTACTGTAACCGCTGTGGAACAGAGGGGCACCTAGTATGAGCTTGAGCAGATGAAAAGACAAGGACAGAGACTACAGGAGAAACTGTGGGCAATGTTGAAACTTCAACTCACATGTGGGCAATGATGGAGATACTTGGAGGGGTGTGATTGGGAGGAACGACCTCCCTGGGCTAAACTCGAGCAATGTTTTGTTATTGGATTTCTGTGCCAGTCATGGTTTGTCCATAACAAATACCATGTTCGAGCATAGGGATACTCATAAGTGTACATATTATACTTTGTTTCATGATCATATCATCTGTCCTGAGGCCATATGTCTTAGACTCACAGGTAAAAAGAGGGGCAGGGCTGTCACCTGGTGGGGAGTTGCGTCTGGTGGCAGAGGAGGCCACTGGACAGACCTGGTAAGCCCAAAAGAGTAATGTGTGTGAATTGGAAACATCTACGGGAGTCCATGTGCAAGAAATCTTCAACTCCCACCTCCAGTAGAGGTTTTCTAGCATTCCTGTAGAAACCGGGGACATTGAATCAGAATGGTCAATGTTCAAAGCTTCTATTGCTGAAGCTGCAACTGTGAGCTATGGTCTTAAGGTTCTGGGTGCCTCACCCTAGGGTGCCTTGGTAACCCTCAAACAGCATGGTGGACACCTGTGGTTAGGGAAGCTGTCCAACTGAAACATTTGTCCTTCAAGGATATGCAAGGTACCAGTAGCGTCAAAGGACAGCAGCCACAGACGGAAAGCAGCAGGTGTGGGAGGAGCTTGAAGAATCCATGGAAATAGACTTTTGGGCTGCACTAAGGTGTTTCTAGAAAACCATCCAGCACCTCAGGAGAGGGAAACAGGGAAACACCTAAGCTGTGTACAGCAAAGATGAGACACTGCTGACCTCGACTGAGGAGGTAATTGGGCCATGGAAAGAGCACTTCGGGGAACTCCTCAAGTCAAGTCAAAAGTCACGTAGGCTTTTATTGTAATTTCAACCATATACAGTTAATTACACGATGAAACAAAAAAAAACATTCCTCCAGGACCACAGTGCTACATACAACATAAATTCAGAACATAAATTAACAAAAACTAACTAGTTAACTAACTAAGAAACCTAATTAGCTGCCTAGCTGAGACAAATCAGATTAACATTATAAATTAACAGAAACTATCTAAGTCGTATACAGAAAAAAGACAACATAAAGTGCACATGCAAATGTTGAAACAAGAGGGACAAAATGACAACATAATACGTTTCAACACTGTGTGGTAATGAGCTGAGGTACTAGAATGGGAAACAAATAATTCCTTGTACTGTAGATAGCTGCAAAGTTAGAAAAGAGTTATTTTTATTGTGCAAATAAATATTGTGCAAAAGAGCAATTTCAGGTTAATATGCACAATTGTTAGATGGTTGTTGATCAGTGTGTTTGTGCGTGTATGTTTATCAGTCTCAATGTTATTGAGGTGATTTGAGTTTATCTGAGTGATTGAGTGTGTTTGTGTGTTTATTACTTCAGTCCCTTTTTGTTGAGGAGACGGATGGCTTGTGGGAAGAAGCTGTTGCACAGTCTGGATGTGTGTCTGAATGCTTTGGTACCTTTTCCCAGATAGCAGGAGGATGAATAGTGTGTGTGATGGGCGTGTATGATCAGCCACAGCGCTGTAGTTTTGCAGCTGAAGCATGTGGTGTAGAGGTCTTCAACAGAAGGAAATTGACACCCTGATGATCTTCCCTGCTGTCCTCACTATCTGCTGTTTGGTCTTGCGGTCCGAGAGGGTACAATTCCCAAACCACACAGTGATGCAGCTGCTCAGGATGTTGTCGATGGGCACTCTATAGAATGTGGTCAGGATCAGTAGTGGAAGCTGGGCCTTCCTCAGCCTTCTCAGGAAGAGAAGACATTGTTGGGCTTTCTTGTGCAAAGAGCTGGTGTTGAGAGACAAGGTTCTCCTCCAGCTGGACCCCAGGAATTTGTGCTGTTGATGATCTCCACAGAGGAAATTTCGATATTCAGCTAAGTGTGGTCGCTCCATGTTCTCCTGAACCCAAATAATCTACTATCTGTTGTAGAGACAGGAGGATGATAGAGAGTTGACATTGATTTCCCTGGGCAAGGTCACTGAGGTAGCTGAGTGTGAAATGACTGGGATGAGGATCTGTTCCTTGAAATCTGCAGCCATGGTTCTCAGCAGGAAACCAATGGATTGTCTACGCCAGGTAGGAAGCGAGTTGTTACCTAAAGTGAAGAAGTTGAAGTATCTTCGGGTCTTGTTTTTGAGTGATGGAACAGTCGAACATGAGGTTGGCCCGAGAATCGAAGCAGCAGTGGCAGTATTGCATTCACTTTACCGCACTGCTGTAACAAAAGAGAGATAAGCCAAAAGGCAAAGCTCTCAGTCTACCAGTCAATCTTCGTTCCAACCCTCACCTATGGTCTTGAGCATTGGGTCATGACTATAGGCGAGAAAGGGCAAGATTGCGAATACAAGCGGCCAAAATGGGCTTTCTCATAAGAGTAGTTTGTCTTTCTCTTAGAGATAGGATGAGAAGCTCAATAAATAGAGACGCTGCTCCTTTTCATGGAAAGGAGTCAGTTGAGGTGGTTCAAGCATTTAGTAAGGATGTCACCAGCGGTTGAAGATGGATGGATGGGGTGTAGGTATTACAGAAAATACAGTCTATCATAGTTATTTATTTTGTCTTCTGAGACAAATTGCACTGGGTACCACTGCCTGTATTTTATACAATATGTGACCCGCCTTTATTTTATCAAGGATGGTTTTGAGCATGGAATTGTCTAAAGTGGATTAGACTGGAACCTTTAGCTTTTCCTAATTAGCTAGGTCTAGACTCAATGTAGAGGATTGCAGCAAGCACTGACTAAACCACAGTTTACACTCAAATAGGATAATCAAACTGAAATGTGGATGTTTCAGATCCAAGTTTTCATCACACAGAACAACAAACTTGGTCCTAACATGGACTTAAATTAACTTACTGTACCACTGTTAAATTTTAACACTGCTGCTAACACAGACATGTGTATGATAAAGGGAAAATCATTATACTGTTTCTGTGTGAAGGCCTTGAACAAGTGTTGGAGACACTATGACAATGTCGAGAAAGAAACTGGGTTTTGATGATGAGTGTAAGTCAATCTTTGCAAAGCACAATTAAATAAGAGAACAGATGATCTGCAATAGAGAACTCTGGACAGAGAATTGGCCACCAACAGCCCGGTGGAAAAAATGGACCCTATGGTTTATGATTAATCGCCCTTCTGTTAGCTTCCAGAGACAAATTTCCATTGATTTCTTAAAAAACTCAAACTGCTGTTTAAGCAACTAAAAGTGGTTTTCAGGGTCTTTAATAAAAATTGCCCTATCGTTGGTGCTGAATATAAAAAAAAGAACATTTACATGTAGCAACCTTAGGATTTTGTACAGGAGAAATTATCGATAAATAAGAGAGTAGGAAAAAATATATATATTGTAACAAAGGGCATAAAGTCATTGCTTGGCTACAAGTGAAGAGAGACGGAAATGGTACAGCAACACAGACAGCTCCCCTGAACTTGAACGAGGGGCAGGGCACCCTAACTCACTAAGGCTGTCAGCTTAATGTCTACCGTCCTGCTGTCATCGGTCGCCTATAAAAGGGCTGAGGATCCTCCATATATATATATAATATATATATATATATATATATATATATAATTAGAGAACATGCACACCTTTAAAAAACACAGCTGATATAGAGTAAACCGCTTAAACCAGTGTCTCTGCTTCATCAGTTCCACAGCCAGAAATCTAGATTCCTAGAGATTCTCTAATAAAATACATTTTATTTTATTAACAATAAACACACTAGATGAAGACTCACCATGCACTGTGATGTTGACAGGATTACTGTTTTCTCCAGATTCAGAGTCACACCAGTAAACTCCAGTGTGTGATGTGAAGAGGGAGCTGATTTTACAAGTAGATCCTGTAACTGATCCCCACCGTGAACAATCTAACACTCCCTCACTGTGTGTGTATCGTCTCACTGTCCATCCAGTAGAGTCACTCTGGCCCTCACAGCTCAGAGAGAGAGAGTCACCAGTAAAGTGTTGAGTTCTGCTGGGATTGATGATCAGAGAGACTGGAGGAGATTCACCTTAAACACAGAACAGACGCATGTGTTCTCATGATTGTGTTTTTTTTAAATTATTTTTATTTTTTATTTTTTTTTTTGCATAACTTCTACTGAACACATTTACACTTCATTTAATTAAACAGCGATGTTTGAATGAGAATAATCCTCTACCAGTGCTTAGAGCTATTCACCTGCCATAAATAAAATTATTTTAGCACCAAATATTAAAACAGCTGTAATTCTACATATCTGGAATTTAATTAACACATATTCTATATTCAACACTCCAACACAACAGTGTAATTCTTCCTCACCAGTGATCCATAGTGGCTGTAGATTAGATGAAAGTGTTAAATGTGATCTGTCTCTTTCTGCTCTGCACCAGTAAACTCCTGTGTGATTACGAGCAGCAGAACTGATAGTGTAGGAGCGTCCTGACACATAATCACCATGACTGTCTCTTATTTTTCTGTGGGGAACTGTGTACCAGCTGAATGTCCAGTCTGTAGAGGAGTCTGTAACCTCACAGCTTAGAGTCACTGAGCCTCCTTCAGTCAGCCAGCTCTGTGGAGATACACTCAGTACCGCCTTTGGAATCTCTGTTGCACAGCAAATACAAAAGAAGAAATCGGTACATTTATTTTATATACAATAACAGTCCAAAATAGGTAATGTCAGACTAAATAGTTATACCAATTTTAAGTTCTACTTTTTTTTTCAGGAACCTTTTCACCTTCAGGGCCTGTGATCAGTAAAACACTGCAATGCAAGCCAATGGTTTTTACTTTAAGGTAGAGCTTTAAAGAAAACCTTGTTAAATATCGTAGAGTGAGCTATCAGACTCCCTAAATGTTTAAACATTACAGGAGGAAGTGATGTAGACTATATGTTACTTTTATGTGAAGTTAACAGTGGGGCACATTTAGGTTTTTCCAACATTAAGATAGATAGATGGATAGATAGATAGATAGATAGATAGATAGATAGATAGATAGATAGATAGATAGATAGATAGATAGATAGATAGATAAGCAACTGATGAAAGTACATGTTTGATGTTATAAGAATTTGACCCTGGAACAATTTCGTATTGTGGCCCATTAAATATATGAGTTTATATGACAATATATGACATTAAATTACTAAACTGTCATATTAAAAAAAAATATATATATATAATTATATTATTAATATTTTCATATATGTTGGAGAATAAAGATGTTGCTCAGTACCAACAATCAGTCTGAACACCACTTGGATCTGTCATTATTGTAATGAACATTTTACAAGATGAACAAGATGTGAGTGGTAGGATTATCTGGTGCCAAGGAGAAAGACAAAGTTCAATTACTATTCAATGTTCAATACCAGCAAATAAATTGCAGAGCATCCACTATGTTAATCCCAGGCCTTTACATACACCAGTGACACATTGGAAGGCTACATCTGCAAAGTCATCTAGTGTAAAACCTGTGTTATGTCAAAATGTGGTCTTCTGTGGCAACCTGTTAATGGGAGCACACGAAACGACTACAGCAATCTGACTTAGAGGCAGATTCCTATATGTGGATGATGTCAAGTGTAGGATGTACAAATCAGAGCTCCACTGGATGATATGCAGTGATTGATCGTAAACACAGCATATTCATCACACACATTTATCATACAGTCTTATGCCACAAATATACTGTAAGCATAAATCTATAAAACTATAAAAAGTATAAAAATGTTGTTGGCACAGACTCACCTGATACAGTCAGTGTAACAGCATCACTGATCTCTGAGATCTGAGAGTCTCTGCTCCGTCCTCTGCAGGTGTAATCACCACTGTCCGAGGCAATAACATACCAGATATCAAACTCCTTCCTTGTGCTGTATGTAAAGTCTCCATAGGGTGCACGAGGGCCAAGTCTGTCACTGGTCCGATACCAGCTGTATGTCCACTCAGTGTCTTCTCCTCCCTGTATGTCACATCTGAGAATAACATCCTCTCCTCCATACACATTTTTATTAGGCTGTATGGAGACCACAGGTTTAGGACTCACTGTAGAACACAACACAATAAACAACTGTTTTAATTAATGTTACTTAGTTAGTAACCTAGTAACCCAGTGTAAGGATCTCTCCAATGATGGAAACCACAAAGCAAGTTTTGTAAGTCACTATGAATAAGATCATCTGCCAAATTCGGCTATAAAAAATTTTCCGAACAGAACTTTTTATACAATACATTTTACTTACAAGCGAACATAAGACAAGTTTTAAATATTAAGTTAAAATTATGGCACTTTTATGGTAGTGCTGACTAACTGTATATATCTCACCTCGAACATGTGACACTTGTATAAGTGAAATCAGCACTAAAAAGGAAACAGAACAGAAACAGAATATAATTAAAATATGAAAAAGATTCGGTGACAGTGTAAACATTTGTATGTAAACATTTAGTTACACTGAACATTACATTCAACAAAACAAAAGAATATGAAAGAAGTAAAATACTTAAGTTAAAAAGCAAAAAAAAACACTTACAAGTTCTTTGTTCCAGCTCTGTGTGCATGTATTATTATTATTATTATTATTATTATTATTATTATTATTATTATTATCTTCTGCTATCCATGTGTTTCATGCTATATTATTATACAAATATTTTAGACTGATATTACTGATAGTACTCTGTGACCTAGTGAACCATTATGAGGATGTATTATGTTAAGACTTTAAGAGCACTAAAAGATTTTATGTCATCTTTTAAATGCCAAGAATCTAAAAATGAATATAAATCAGCTGATTATTATTATTATTATTATTATTATTATTATTATTATTATTATTATTATTATACTGGGATCAGTGCACACATTAATCTGTACAGTAGAACATACAGTACAAGTGTGTGTGTGTGTGTGTGTGTGTGTGTGTGTGTTAAGCACTTTTGTAAGTCGCTCTTTTGTATAAATGTACGCCAAGCCACAGATTTATTTCTCCATGCCACCAAGCAGATGGCTCGTGCTATTGGCTGTTCTATGGCTGCCATGGTTGCCATGGAGAGACATCTATGGCTTATCCTCACGAGCAGTGGCAGGACAGGGATCATGTTTTCCTCCTTGATGCCCCCATCTCGTCTTCCAGTCTCTTTGGGGACACCGTAAATACCGCCGCCACTAGGTTTCGGGAGGGAAAGGTCTATGAGCAGGCCTTGTGTGGTTCCTCCCCTGCCATGCTCAGAAATCGAGACTGTCGGCAACCCAGTCCCGACCAGGTCTGGTCCCCATGAGGCATGTGGCTCAAAAAGATGTGTGGCTTCGCAAACTGCCTCAAAAAGACCGGACCTGAGGAGCATCATCTCGCCAAAAAGAAGTCCTGAGGCTGACGTGCCCAGGACCACAGGGGTGTCTCCCCCCGGGAGGGGCATGTAAAAATTCCAATAAGGGATAAAGACTCCTCCCTGGCACCATGCTCGGTTTCTTTCTGCCATGTTTCAGGATGCCGAACACCTCCCACCCCCCATCTAGCCTCAGTGTCAAAACTTGTGCCCCTTTCAGAGAGGCTGGCAGCAGGGAGCCTACTGCCAGGTATGTCTCCGTAGGTACAAAGCACTTAGAGAGAGGATACAAGATTCATTTTGCACATCGTCCTTCGCGTTTCAATGGAGTGGTCATCTGCAGACTCTGCAATTACAGACTTTGCTGGAAAAAGGGGCCATAGGACATGTTCCCCTGCTAGACAGGGACCCAAGCTACTCAAGTCAGTATTTCATGGTTTCCAAGAGAGATGGGGGGTTGCGTCCAACACATATAAAATGCACAGATACAGCTCTGGCTCTGTGATTCCAGGGCATCTGTGTTCTGAATTATATAGACGACTGGCTGATCATGGCTCAGTCTTAGCAGCTAGCGCTTCGACATCAAGATGTCGTCCTAGCTCACCTCCATTCTTTAGGATTGAGACTCAATGCCAGGAGAGGCATTCTCTTTCCTGCTCAGAGGACAGCGTACTTGGGTGTCATATGGAATTCAATCGCAATGCAGGTACAGCAGTCTCCTGTGCATGTCAATCCATTCTCAATTCTCTAAAGGAAATTAGACTAGGCCAGAATGTGATTGTTAATTACTTTCAGAGTGTTTTAGCTCTCATGGCAGCTGCGTCCATGGTGATACCTTTGGGCATTCTGTAAATGAGATTGTTTCAGTTGTGGCTAAGAACCAGGAGATTTTATCCAAGGGTCAATCCCCTGAGGCAAATAAGGGTTTCGCGCCAGGGGCTTCATACCCTTTTTATGTGGTTCAGACCCCGGTCTTTGACTCTGAGTCCCACTCTAGGTCCGTGTTGTCGTCTCAAGATGCTAACACCAGACACTTCCCTCATGGCTTGGGGTGCATTCTTAGATGGCCGTCCAGCCAAAAGGAGCTTGAGAGATCATCTTCTTGTGTGCCACATCAATTGCCTTGAAATGATGGCTTTATTTCTGGCCCTGAAACACTTCCTCCAGCAGTTGAGAGGCTACCATGTCTTAGTGCGGGTGGACGACACTTTGGTAGTCTCGTACATAAATCGCCAGGGCGGACTGTGCTCATGCCGCTTGAACAAGCTTGCGCACCAGGTTCTGCTTTGGGCACAGGACAAGTTCCTGTTGCTCAGGGCGATTTACATTCCGGGAGCAGACATGCTATCCAGACAAGCTGTGACACATGGGGAATGGAAACTCCACCCCAAAGTAGTCAGTCAAATCTGGGAAAGATTTTATGTAACAGAGGTGGACCTCTTTGCCTCGCAAGAAACAGCACAATGTCTCCTTTACTACTCTCTGACTCCTCCAGCTCCCCTGGGTCAGGACGAGATGGCCCACGCGTGGCGCAGATTACACCTTTATGCATATCCTCCAATAGTTCTGCTCCCAGGAGTCCGTCAACAGGGTTTGCACCTCTTATTGATAGTGCCCCGTTGGCCGACCAGAGTGTGGTTCTCGGATCTAATATCTCTCCTCGATGGCGCACCGTGGGTGATTCCAGTGAGGAGGGATCTTCTGTCTCAGGTGCAGGGCACATTATTTTATCCCCGGCCCGAGCTCTGGAACCTTCACATCTGGCCCCTGAAGGTGACCATCTAAGAGATGCTGGTCTTCCAGCCAGTGTAACTGAAACTTTAAGTTTTTTTCAGCTTTTCATTTGCCATGGGGGACGCAACCGGTGGGCGGCCGCCACTAGACAAATGCTGTCACATTGGGTGAGAGATGCTATTCCCCTAGCTTATGAGGCACGTGGCCTCTACGAGGGCTCATTCAACCAGGTGGATTGCCTCATCAATTGCTCTGAAAAGAGGTGTCCCCTTGCAGCAAGTGTGTGATGCGGCAAGTTGGTCCTTTCTGCACACATATGTCAGATTTTATAGTTTGAATTTTCATGCTCGGGGGTCCTCGAGTCAGCATCGCAAAGTTATGTCTGAGACCTCTTTGGCTATTGTGGCACATGCTACACAACCTCAGGGTCCAGCCACTTGCAGTGTGGCGATGTTGGTATTCTCGTTCCCATAGCATTATCACGCAGCATCGAGTGTAGCTTTTGAAAGGGAATGTCTCAGGTTACTTTGCTGTAACCCTGTTCCTTGAAAAAGCGGAAAGGAGGGCTTCGCTCCAATGCTGTACTGCTGGCATGGCTAGATGTCCTTTCAGACAAAAATTGACCCGAGGATGTTTCCGGTTCACTCCTATTTATAACCTGGAGGTGCACCTCATCCGATGATGTCACCTGACCGAGGTTATATAAGCCAAAATTTGACGTGTTTGAAACACACATGCTTCACAACCGGCTAAACAAAAAGATGTTCCCATAGGGTTTTCACGCAGCATCTCGTTCCTGCTTTTTCAGGGAACAGGGTTACAGCAAAGTACCTGAGATGTTATTACGGCTTTCACACCATGCAGTGGGGTCCCTCATAATTCTCAAAGCAGAATTGTTACCAGGTGATCAGGTATTCAAACTCTCCACCTTTTTGTATTACCCTAAGCAGGTAGAATGTACAAAAAAAAGTTGGCAATGATGGCATCCATGTGTAAGGAAATTAGGTGACTGACAGCAGGATTTGCCTATCAGTGATCAGTATTCTTAGACTGACAGCTGAATTGGCCTATCCGCGATCAGTATCCTTAATATAAGTGCTGATTGGTTGCTCCTCCGGGTGCGTCACATTCGACTTTCCCCTTTTGCGGCCGTGTTTTCGGTGGCTACAGGTAAGCTTGCTGTGCTGCAACCGGTGGTAATTTTAAACTGTTTGTCTTATTATTAAGCATTTTGTTTTGTAAATTGATAGGCTGTTCATCTGAATGTCAGTGTGTTTTTGGCGCTGTTTTAGGGGATCTAATGACTGTTCGTCTCTCAGGTATGTGCATGGGCATTTGTATACATTCCTATGGTGCTAGCATTGTTGTGTTGCTAACACTGTTGCATGCTGACTAGGTGTGCTTCCCTGTGCTCCATTGTGCTATCGATGAGCTGGTCGATAGATCTGTGCCTGTACATTTTCTTTTATTCGGTGTGATACCCTGACGGTAAGAGTTCTCCCTGTAATTATAATTTGTGAATGAAACGTATTATGATTAGTAACATTTCTCTGTGTTTGTTATAGGATTCTCCCTCTCGTTTCATCTTAGTTTATTCTGTTTGGTATCGTGTGTACTGCTGTTCTCTGCGTTGAGCTATTCGCAGTCTGCTCCGGGTGTCATGTCTTCCTGGTTCGAGTGAGACGCAGATGCAGAATCCATTTGTATAAGCAGTGTCTTTATTGAATATTCTTTTTTCTCAAAACAAAAAAACACAAAGAGAAACAAAACCAAATAAAGTCCCATGACGCTCACGGCGATTCCGAGCGAGGCTTCCCAGGCAGGGTCTGCAGGTGGGCGGACATGAACCGTTTCGGCTTCTGGAGAATATGCGGAAAATAAAGGAAACTCTTGTAATGTCCTTGTGACTCTTGAGGGTCTTTCCTTCCTCCCAGAGTCCCACACCTGCAGACACTGCTCAATCCTGGGAGCGAGACGGGCAGAAGAGAATCATTAACATCTTTACATATAACAAGGAGAGGGACAAGTGAGGACAGACATAAGGTGCACAACAGTGAACCGACGAAGCCCTACGGGTTCGACTGGAATAAATAGTAGACACACAAGGGAATCACAGGTGTTCGTGTTTAGTGCTTAAGTGCTTAAGTGCTGGTAGTGAATACATAGACACACTAGGTGGGGATAAAGAGTCAACTCAGTAATCCGGGGAACTTGATCTTATTCCCCTGATCCGTGGAGGTACGGGTGTTACAGTACCCCCCCCCCCAGGACCGGCTCCCGAGAGGGGGTGTGAGGGCTGTCTCCGTGTAACCGGAGGGAGTCGAGGCTCACTTACCTGATGGGATGGCCGGTGAGGGGGACGACCCGGACGTCGCGGCGCCGGGCGTTCCGGTCTTTCCAGATGGAAATCCCTAATGAGCCCTCTATGCAAGATGTCCTTTGCTGGCACCCAGCTCCGCTCCTCCGGGCCGTTCCCCTCCCATTCCACCAGATATTGAAGGGAACCCCCTCTCCTCCGGGAGTCTAGTAGTTTTTTGACTCGAAACGCCGGAGCGCCCTCAATCTCCACGGCTGCTGGGGTTGGTGGTTCCGCCACACCTTCGTCCAGCGGTCCCCGGGTCACTGGTTTAAGAAGAGAGATATGGAAGACAGGGTGGATGCGTAAATGGGTTGGTAGTTGTAGTTTAAAAGAGACAGGGTTTATCTGGGCTAAAATAGGAAAGGGACCTATATAGCGGGGTGTGAGCTTACGGCAGGGAAGATTCAAGTGAAGGTCCCTTGTGGAGAGCCATACTCTATCGCCTACCTGGAGCGGAGGACTTTCCCTTCGTCGTCTATCGGCAAATTTCTTAAAGCGACGAACTGCCTGGGAGATCTTAGTGTGGGCCTCTTCCCATACCTTTTCCGCTCTTTTAAACCAATCGTCCACCCAAGGGACTTCGGTGGGTGTGGCATCCCAGGGACAGAGCGGGGGTTGATGCCCAAGTATACATTGGAAGGGCGTTAGGCCGGTAGCGGAGTGACGTAGCGAATTTTGCGCGTATTCCGCCCAGATTAAGCATTCTGCCCATTCGTGTTGGCGGCTACTACAATATGCTCGAAGATATTTTCCGAGCTCCTGGACAGTCCGCTCGGCCTGACCATTAGACTCGGGGTGATAGCCCGACGTTAGGCTAACAGTGGTGCCCAATTTCTGAAAGAAAGCTTTCCAGACTCGTGCGATAAATTGGGGCCCACGATCGGATACGATATCTTCGAGGATACCATAGCAGCGAAACACGGTTGAAAATAAGGCTTCTGCTACCTGGAAGGCTGACGGGAGGGAGCCGAAAGGGATAAATCTACACCCCTTGGAAAACCGATCGATCACTACTAGAATAGTGGTGTAGCCCTTAGATACAGGCAGAGCCGTGACAAAGTCCACTGAGATATGGGACCACGGTCTGTGAGGAGTATCTAACGGCATTAATTTACCAACCGGCAGGTGTCTAGGATTTTTTGAGGTTGCACAAACTGCACAAGACGAAACCACTGTTTCTACTGACTTCCGCATATTTGGCCACCAGTACTTTGGCTCTAGCAGTCTACAAGTCCGAATGATCCCGGGGTGTCCGGCCGCTGCACTCGTGTGTGCGTGAATGATTACCTGTTCTCGTAGGGACACCGGTACGTAGGTTCTCCCCGGAGGACATTGTCGCGGCGCGGCGTGGGACCGTGCCGCTTCTGCAATCTCCGAGTCGAGGTCCCACATGATCGGTGCCACCACGAGAGACGAGGGCAGGATTGGCTCGGGCTCTATGGGTTCCCCAGGGGCTGTGTAGTACCGGGATAAAGCATCCGCTTTTTTATTTTTTGACCCGGGACGGTAAGTAATAGTGAAGCGGAAGCGAGTAAAGAACAGAGCCCATCGGGCTTGGCGAGGGTTTAATCGTTTTGCTTGTTGGATATATTCTAAGTTGCGATGATCGGTCAGCACTACGAATGGGTGATCGGCTTCCTCTAGCCAGTGCCGCCACTCCTCTAACGCCGCTTTTACTGCTAACAGTTCGCGATTGCCGATATCATAGTTGCGCTCGGCAGGTGTTAGTTTACGCGAAAAGAAAGCGCAGGGGTGGAGTTTTTCTGGGTTGCCATGACGCTGTGACAGCACCGCCCCAATCCCCACTTCAGAGGCATCGACTTCAACCAAAAAAGGCTTGGTTGGGTCGGGGATTTTTAGTATGGGTGCCGTAGTGAATGCGGTCTTAAGATGTTGAAACGCTCTGCGTGCCTCCGGCGGAAACTCACGCAGACGCTTAGGCTTCCCCTTTAGTAGGGTTGTTAGCGGCGCTGCCAGCATACTGAAACCCCGGATAAAGCGTCTATAAAAGTTAGCGAAACCCAGAAAGCTCTGTAGCGCCTTTACCGATTGGGGTTCCGGCCATTGTTGCACCGCCTTCACCTTGGACGTCTCCAATTCGACCCCCAGTGGCCCTATGCGGTAGCCGAGGAATGCGATCTCTTTTTTATGGAACTCGCACTTCTCCGCCTTCGCATAGAGCCCGTGTTTGCGCAATCGATGAAGGACGGCAGTTACATGTTGGACGTGCTCGGAGTATGACCGAGAGTAAACCAAGATATCATCCAAGTAAACTATCACATATCGGTTTAACATATCCCGACAGGCCAATTCCAGCTGGACCTCGGGTTGTAGTCCATCCCTGAATCTAGCTAGGAGACTGCGGTCACACCAGCCACTCTCCGCGGCCAGTACCCGAAAACGGATCGCATAATCCGCCACTGTGGCAGTCCCTTGTTTCAGCCTCAGCAGCTGTTGTTCCCCCGTTCTGCCCTGATCGGGGTGGTCGAACACCGTGCGGAACTCCGAAAGAAATTGCGGGTAGTTGGATGCCGCGATTCTGCCAGCGCTCCAAACCGCCGCGGCCCAATCCATCGCGGTTCCTGTGAGCTGCTGCGTGACGAAGCTGATCTTCTGTAGATCCGTCATATTCGGGAAATCCAGGAGCCACAGCTCACAGGCCAGGAGAAACCGCTTGCACCCCTCCGGATTCCCGTCATACCTTTCCGGGGGGTTCGGGCGAGGTGGTAGCGGTGTGGAGCGCGGACCTGGCGCGCAGAGCGAAGGCAGGCGGTGCATAAGTTGTTCCATCCCGCGCGCCAGGTCATTCACGGCTCTGGCCAACCCGTCAATCTCATTCTGTTGGCCTCGGATGTACTCGAGGACGGGGGCTTCGTCCTCAGGAAGAGGGGTTCCTGCTGCGTCTGGTATGGTCGGTTCATCTGTCATGTCTTCCTGGTTCGAGTGAGACGCAGATGCAGAATCCATTTGTATAAGCAGTGTCTTTATTGAATATTCTCTTTTCTCAAAACAAAAATACAAAGAGAAACAAAACCAAATAAAGTCCCGTGACGCTCACGGCGATTCCGAGCGAGGCTTCCCAGGCAGGGTCTGCAGGTGGGCGAACATGAACCGTTTCGGCTTCTGGAGAATATGCGGAAAGGAAACTCTTGTAATGTCCTTGTGACTCTTGAGGGTCTTTCCTTCCTCCCAGAGTCCCACACCTGCAGACACTGCTCAATCCTGGGAGCGAGACGGGCAGAAGAGAATCATTAACGTTTTTCACATATAACAAGGAGAGGGACAAGTGAGGACAGACATAAGGTGCACAACAGTGAACCGACGAAGCCCTACGGGTTCGACTGGAATAAATAGTAGACACACAAGGGAATCACAGGTGTTCGTGTTTAGTGCTTAAGTGCTTAAGTGCTGGTAGTGAATACATAGACACACTAGGTGGGGACAAAGAGTCAACTCAGTAATCCGGGGAACTTGATCTTATTCCCCTGATCCGTGGAGGTACGGGTGTTACACCGGGTCCTGCTGTCCCATTATTGATGCTGCTGTGCAGACGCCACCTTTGTTCTTAAACCAAAAGGAGGACTGCTTGTCTGATTCCTATGGTGTTTGGCTGTTTTACTTTGTGTACCTGTATGGAGAATACGACGATCTCCTTGCATTAAAAGAAGCATACCTGCTCTTTCTTTTTCTTTTTTTTTGACTGATTTAGTTTTTTTTTGGTCAGATCCTTTTATATTTACACCCAACTATCTGGGTATTCTTTCCTCTATTAATGTCATTTGCTTGGTATAATGTTTATTTGATTTTATGTACTTTGTAAAGTTTGGAATTCATTTGATCATTTTTTTAGTTTCATGTGGTAGTGACTGACACCTATTCTTGCTTGGGTTTGTCTACCAGTTGTTTTTATCAGTTATATTGTGTGCTGAATTAATTGTTTATTTTTTTGGTTTATTGCAGGAGTTTGGGGCCCCACGGGTGAATGGACCTTCCTCCTTGCGGTGGTGGTTCTTCTTTATTGTGGGGTATGCACCATTTCGAGTGTGTGGTAGTGTGATCTGAGTGCACTTTGTGTGGATGAGTGTTTTCCCAAAACCAGAATCCATTTGTTTCCTGCCATTGGACGCCTCAGCCCTGCTGGTTATTTATATTATTTTTTTGTTTTTTTATATTGAAAGCTGATTTTGTTGTTAGTGTCCATATTTCAGTTTTTGTAAGTATATTGTTTTCATTTAAAGTGTGGGTCTTCTGCGGTGCTTTTGACTCCATACGGTCTATTTTAAAGGTTTTTGTCATAGCTGTAATAAAACCTTTTGTATTTTCATATTTCACCCACGTCTCCTGCTTTCTTATTTGAGACAATCGAACCTGTGTACTTAATTGTTCCCTAGAGTTAATTTCTAGGGTGGCGTAGTCGGATTATTTAATTGGTATACTGTTTCACAATTGTACTGCTCCCGCCACACATGTGAGTAGTCAGAGTATGCATGGAACAGCTGGCTGAGGTCTTTGTGGACATCTTTAATTTGTCCTTGGGTCAGGTAACTGTCATTCCTTTTTTAACATTTAGGGGTTGATGGCATTGTCGATGATCTCAATGATTCTTTTCTTTGCAAGTGGTTTTGTGAATTAAATTATATTTTAGCAGCCCAGAAAAATATGTACACAAAGAGTGGAGGGTTTTCTTTGAAAAACTCCAAGATGAGATCTCATGGAAATCTTTTCTTTTTTCACCTAGACAGAAATGAGCTGTCCTTGAGACTTTTCAGTTTTTCTGCCTCATTACCTGTAAATCTCAGCAATAGTTTATATTTGTTTATATCCGTTTTCTTGATCTTCTCAAATGTCCCTCAAATATGGCTCATTATCGCTAAATCTCAGAGATACATATATAAAGTATACAATACTTGTAAACTGTGCATTTGGGTTTCTGATATGTCATTTAGAATTAAACTCATCATATATAGATAATATTCATTTTACAGAATGGCTTGAATTCTTGAATTTAGTTCACCAGAGCTTCACAGGTTGCCACTGGAATCCTCTTCCAGTCCAACATCACAGATGTGGACATTTGACACCTTGTGCTGCTCCCCCTTCATTTTCAGGATGCCCCAGAAGTGTTCTATAGGGTTTAGGTCTGGAGACATGCTTGGCCAGTCCATCACCTTTACCTTTAGTCTCTTTAGCAAGCCAGTGGTTATCTTGGGGGTGTGTTTGGGGTCATTATCATGCTGGAACGCTGCTCTGCGGCCCACTTTCTGGAGGGAGGGGATCATGCTCTGCTTCAGTATGTCACAGTATATGTTAGAATTCATGTTTCCCTGATTGAACTGTGGCTCCCCAATACCAGCAGCACTCATGCAGCCCTAGATCATGACATCCCCACCACAATGTTTGACGGTAGGCAAGACACACGTGTCTTTGTACCAACTACCGCCACACACGCTTGACACCATTTGAACCTTGCATGTCTGCAGCAAATTGTTTGTGAGCTTTCTTGTGCATCATCTTCAGAAGAGACTTCCTTCTTGGACGACAACCATGCAGAGCAATTTGATGCAGTGTGTGGCGTACAATCTGAGCACTGACAGGCTGACCTCCCATCCCTTCAGTCTCTGCAGCAATGCTGGATGCACTCATCCGTCTGTTTTCCAAAGCCAATCTTTGAATCTGACGCTGAGAACCTGCACTCAGCTTCTTTGGCCGACCATGGCAAGGCCTGTTCTGAGAAGAACCTGTCCTCTTAAAGTAATGGATGGTCTTGGCCATTGTGCTGCAGCACAGTTGCAGAGTGTTGGCTATCTTCTTATAGCCTAGGCCATCTTTATGTAAAACAACAATTATTTTTTTCAGGTCTTCTGAGAGTTGTTTGGTATGAGGTGCCATGTTGAACTTTCAGTGGCCAGGTTGAGAGAGTGGAAGAGCTTTCATAACAAATTTAGCTCACCTGCTATCTGGTGACACCTAAGACAGTGTAACACCAATGAGTCACATGACAAAGGGGAAGGAAAATGACTAATGGCGCTCAATTTGTACATTTTCACTTAGGGGTGTACTCCATTTTGTTGCCAGGGGTTCAGCTATTATTGGCTGTATTTTTAGTTATTTTGAGGGGACAATAAATTTACACTGCTATACAAACTTTACACTGACTAATTTTCATTGTTTCAGAGTCACTTATGCTGTGTTGTCCTATGAAAAGATATAAATAAATATTTGCTGAAAAGATGTAATGGGTGTACTCACTTTTGTGACATACTGCATATACATATATATAAGACATCCAGTTCCCTCACTTGCATAGATTTTCACACCTCCTCCCTTCCTCTTACAGCACTGGATAAAAAAATAAAAATAAAAAAAAGTTTTTTTTTAAAAAAGCCACCCGGTCACCACAGTGGTGTAGTGGTTAGCACTGTCACCTTGCACTTCCAGAGATCGGGTTTGATTCCCGGCCATGTTCAAGTCTCTGTGTGCATGAAGTTTGCATGTTCTCCTTGTGCTTGGTGGGTTTCCTCCGGATACTTTGGTTATCTCCCACAGTCCAAAGACATGTAGGTTAAGTTAATTGGCTTTTCCAAATTGTCCGTACTGTGTGTATGTGTGTGTGCCATGCGAAGGATTTGCACCCTGTCTAGGGTGTACCCCAGTTTGTGCCCTCAGCCTCCTGAGATAGGCTCCAGGCTGTCCCTGACCCTGATTCCAGGATTAAGCTGTATAGGTGATGAGTGATTGAGTAGTTTGGTATTAATATGTTTCTGTGCACAGACCATAATAGTAATAAACTTTCATATATATTATAATGCATTTTCTTAGTGTAACCAAGTATAGTTAATGCCAGCATGGTGGTGTTCAAACTTTTCTGCTCACAAGAAACACTACCAAAGGCTCCATCACAGCAGCTAAAGACATGCCAGTTATTCACAACCATGACCTCCACTGGTCAAAGTTCAAAGACCAGTCACCAGACTAGGATACTTCAACATCTCTAAAAAGCTTCGGCTGATGTTTTGCTAATCAGTCATCGCCAGTGTACTTCTCTATGTGGTGGTGTGCTGGGAAAGTAGCCTAAAAAGCAGGGGTGCCATGTGATTGGATAAGGTAGTCAGAAGAGCAATAATCCTCCAATAATTATTCTTCTTTGACTATATTATTATTATCATTATTATTAGTAGTAGTAGTAGTAGTAGTATCAGTAGTAGTAGTAGAATAGTAGTTACTGTAAATGTATTATTATTATTATTATTATTATTATTATTATTATTATTATTTTAAATATACACTAAACAATACACACTGCCTTTTGCAAAGTGAAAGTGAGTTGTGCATGTGCGGTTTTTAATCAAAAGGCTGATGAATGCACGCAGGCATGGGCAGATTTATCGATAAAACTGCAGACATACTCCACCAGAAATCCAACAAACACAAAAATATATGCTACTCACTGAACATAATGTGACAGCATGCAGAATCCCTGGGCTTTGACTGTGCTTTCTTCATTCATTATTATTAGTAGTAGTAGTACATGCTAAAACTGCTGGGTTTCTGTAAACACATCATTGGGTTGTTTATGTTGGGTCAAAATTCTTGATTATTTCGGGTACTTTAATCACACTATTGGGTTGCTTTTGCTATGAATACTAAAAGTGCTATCATTAAACATTTTTATTTTTAAAATCGATTTTATGTTTTGCTCTGGAAATAAATTTTCGGCAGAGACCTCCGCTCTGCCTTGTTAACTCATCTACGCAATCCTTTTGATCAAAACGCTGCCTTTTGTAAAGTGAAAGATTACACACAAATCAGGGTTTATGCCCGCAAATGAACAGGTTCATTTCAGTCATAAATTCACAATCACATTCCAGCTATTATTTCCAGCCATTTCAAATAATGGATGAAATGCTGGACACAAGCAGCAAAAGACATTATGTTTATTATAAAAAGCCCAAAGCACTCCGTGTGCATAGAAGAATACTTACAAAAAATATATAGTGTAGATTTTTTTGTTCATTCGTGTCTTCTGATGGCGCTCAATGTCGACACATTTTTACCTTTTAACAAAAATATGTTGGCATATTCACAAATCAGGACATTCGCATATTTAACACTAACTGAACAACAGGTCTTCACTTCGTAATACACCTGTCCATAAAAAGTAATATTTAGGCAAATACGCTAATATTTATTTCACTTAAATATTACAGATTAAAACAAGAAAAGAAATCGTGCACTTTAGTTCACTGTTATTACCTTATATGTGCCAACCAAAACGGTTGTCGTTATTTCACAAAATCTGAATATATTCAGTAAATTTGTGAATTACACTGAAAGTATCAACTCCAACTATGGCGTCTGATTTAATTTGTACCAATAAACATTTTATTTCTATTCATTCTATGTTTTGCTGGCGAAATATATTTTAGGCAGAGATGTCTGCTCAGTCTTGTTATTTAGTTTTAAACCCCTCAACTCTGCCAATTACTCCATTAGCGAAACCGGTTTGATAACTTCACACCTACATGAAAGGTGAGAAGAGTGATTTTTATCGATAAATCGCATGTGTTTATCAGCCTTTTGATCAGAACACTGCCTTTTGTAAAGTCAAAGTACGAGCCGCGGGTTTCCGCACGGCGAGGAACAGCTTTATTTCACTCATAAATTCACTAGAACATTCTAGCTATTATTTCCAGCTGTGGTCAAATAATGGATGAAATTTATATTTACTTATATATATTCATGTCTTCTGATGGTGCTCAAGTTCGACACATTTTTACGGTTTAACAAAGATATGTTGGCATATTCAAGAATCAGGACATTTGCATAGTTAACACTATAATATTGCCTACAGTACAGGAAATCAGGAAATTTTATTAATTTTAAGACCATTTAAACTGAAGCATTGCCATGTCTTTCATTGTTTTGTCCCTGTTAAGACATTACAAAAACTATATAAGAAATGTTTGATTATGAATTTTACCATTATGAACATAATATGAAGCAGATATACGCACATTCATCATAAAATATTATTATTGTAAAACAAAATAAAATTCATGTTTGCTTCAGCATTGGAAACAATATTGTTTTAGGCTAACTAATTATCCACAATTCCTCCATGCACCATTTGGCAAATATTCAGTGAAGCACAGCACATTTATTTAATTTCCCAAATGTTGCTTGTGGGATCTCGCGGCATGCTGCACCCTGAATTGCGGGATTTCGTGGGAAAAAGAGCGCATTCTTAATGGCCACACCTGTATGTATTTTACTGATTTTGTTAAAACTATTTAGAGCCAGTAGAGAGCAGCTTAGTTCATCAGTATTTACCTTATAAGGTAAGTACCTCCTAATTGTTTAGTAGGGTAAGGCTGTTAGAACATGAGTCACAGGACCGGGGGATGAAAGACATCTGTTGTACTACGATAATGTTCTTAGGCAGTGTTACCAGGCATTATTAATTTAAGTTCACAAGACTTTGTGTTCTTTTATTTTCCTTTGAACCTTTTGCTTAGTTATACTTATTTACCATATATTGCTTTTCTTTGCTGAAGATGTAATTGATTGCAATATAAAATAATAAAAGGACTGCCTCCCATTGTGAGGTTAGAACCCCCAGTACTGTGCAGCAGCTGTGAGTTCTTTGAGTTCGGGAACAGACGATTCCGGGGAATCCATTTCAAAGGACTCTTTTTAAGGTGAATCTTGTGCTTACTTTTACAGAATTTGAGATCGGTAATTTTTCACAAATATCAACTTTCATTGTATCACTACAATGACAATAAAGTCTCTTTATCTTTCTCTATCTGTTTCTCCCAGTTTACATTCATTAGATTGTTTAAACCCTGTGAACTCGCTCTACTTGTACTCTTACCTGTTGAACTATCATAGTTACTGAGAGTAGTTACACATCAAACTAAACCCTTCTCATAACAGATATGGATCCACTGATCCACCCGAGCAGTCATGCTGAAGTACACACAATGTCCTAATCACACAATAAGCTCATCACTCAGGACATTCAGACTGCAGATGAACAACTTTATACCCAACACTCAGTCTAATGAAGACACAAAGAGAACATTTACTCACAGAGCATCACAGGGAGACGACTGAGCTCCATCCTGTCTCTATAATGACTGACTACCTGGCGGAGCAGAGGTGTGAAAACTAACCCTCAGCACTTCCTGTGTTCTTACATAAATAGCATATATCCATTACGTGAGAAAGACAGACAAAAAAATATTGAGTGAGTGTGAGTCAGAGATAACGAGAGAGAGAGAAGAGTTATTAACTTTATAGTGGTTAATTTGTCTTGTTTTAAAACTTTACGAACTTCACTTTATGAAGGTATTGTAACTGATACTTAGAGGACATGGAGTTATAAAATGAATAAACTAACATGGTGACAGTAGAAGAGGGGTGGTACTGTGACTTCCTTTCCCCATATGAAGCTAAGATAATATCAGTAGGTATTTTATCATTGGTAAATTATATACATATGATTGTTTCAAACATTAATAATAATGGTTTTGTTCTGTTTATGGTGGAAAAATGCATCAACGTCTAATGCAGCACTTACCCAGTAAACTTTTTTACACCTGGAAAGTTTAAATAAACAGTAAAGGAACTTCCTCTAAGTGCCACGACTGAGGGTGCAGCCTACATACAAACACTTCCATTACACACTTCTCACCTCCCCTTCGTTTCTTCCTTCCTTCTTAAAACCCTTCCTTTACTATTTATCATAATAAAACTCCTCTTTTCCCAAAAGATTTCACCTTGTGTCTGTGGTGCGACCCAAGATAAAGATCTTACGGCTTGATTGCAGTTGATGCTTTCAAAGGTGGCACAATCAGTTATTAGGATTAGGGGCAATTACTTTTTCACATAGCTATCCAACCCTGACTGGCTCTTTTTTGCTCACAATAAATAAAATCATTTATAAACTGCATTTTGCATTTTCTCAGGAAATAAATGGATTTTCCTATTGTTGATCAGTTTAAAACATTTTTTTGCATATTGTGAATAATCTTAAAACTTGCACAATATGTTAATGACAGTGGTTACTGGGGGAAGCACAGTGGCATAGTAGTTATCACTGTGGCCTCGCACCTCCAATGTCAAGATTGTGTAAGTGTCACAAACTGGTATGACAGGCGGTTCGGGTGGATGTTATCGCCGTGGGCATAAAGACTAGGCATAGGCGCAGAGGGGTTGGTTCAACATAAAGTCTTTAATTGTGCACAAACATAAGAAACAAAACCTAGGGCTCGACAAACACACACATCTAGTCTCTTTAAGCATATACTGTCTCTTTAGAAATATACAGGGCATCTTTAGCATAGAAAGACCCTTTAAGCATTTCAGCCCCTTTAGGACTGACACGAAGGCTTAGAACTGAAGGGACATCTGTGACAGGAACAGTGCTCGAGACAGGGCAACCTAAAGAGACCAGAGGCAAGAGGGGGGGGGGGGTTAAAGAAATTTAAGAAACACACAACACTATACTCACACATACACAGCATAAACGAAAATGATATACAGTACATACACAATACAGAGATCATAGAAGAAGGTAGGGCCCATATAAACAAACATAAGTAAAATTAAATATAACATAAACAAAACAAAATACACCAAATCAAACCAAAAACACATGCCCACTGACAGGATTAAGCTATTCACGTGCTTGTTCAGTCCCTTGTTATTTCAAGACTGGACTACTGCGACTCACTCCTGGCAGGTCTGCCTCTGTCCACGACTCGTCCAATGCAACTGATCCAGAATGCAGCAGCACATGTCGTTTTTAACCTTCCCAAGTTCTCCCACACCACCCCACTCCTCCGCTCCCTGCACTGGCTTCCTGTAGCTGCCCGCATCAAATTCAAAACACTGATGCTTGCCTACAAAGCTAAAAAATGCCAAGCACCGACTTACCTCTCTGCTCTAATCACACCACGCACTGCGCCGCATTCCCTTCGATCCCTTCGATCCTCCAGCACTGCTCGCCGCATCCCACCATCTCTCAGGGATCGAGGGCGACATTCATCCAGACTCTTTTCTGTCCTGGCACCTAGGTGGTGGAACCAACTTCCTCTAGATGTCCGTACAGCAGAGACTTTGACGATCTTTAAACGACGACTCAAAACTTATCTATTTCTCCAGTACTTACAGGACTAATTTCAGAGGTGGTCTCATTCATGTTGATTCATGCGTTCCCGAACACGGAAGGCAGGAAATAAGTATGAGCTCGTGCTCAAAAGAGGAAGTGACGTAATTACAGTTTGACTCCTTACACTCTTTGGCTGCTAAAGAATCTCTGTGCAGTGATGCTGAAGTACAGTATTTGTTTTAAATTCAGACAGACGAAAATATCCAAAGATAATCGGACACCATACATAAAAACTCAGATATTTATGGAGGTGTCAGTAAGTATTTACACATGCCCTGCATCATTCCAACCAGGCAGTATGGAGCCTGGTCCAGCAAAAAGCCTGCGAGTTGGCCACTTCAACGATCTGAAGTGAAGTGAAGTAGCGTATTATAACGACATCTCCAGTTAAGTGTCTGTGGATCTCGTGGTGACATTTAAATGCATATAATAAGATCTACAGGATGGTCCTTTCACATTAGCTCACAGTAAAGTTGACTTGGAATGCACCTCATGTCTGATCATTTCACTGTTCAGAAGAGCAGAATGTGACGAACTCCAGCGTTGTGCTTATGTAGCCATTAGAGTTACAGCTACTTTACTCTTTACTCATATTTTATGTAGAACCTTCATGTATATTCTTCAACACATCTCAGAGACACTTACTGTATAAAAACTGAGACGCTGATGAGCCACATAAGCTCCACGCACAGTTTCAGGTTATCTGTGATTGCTGTGACAAAATGTAAATGTTGGAAACATTAATTTGTACAAGCTGTTATGGTTGCAACTTTCCGCTAATTTCTTGCCTTTATATGTTCTTGCAGACAGACACTGGAGGAAACACAGACTGAGACCTCTGACAGCAGCACAAGACCAGCTAACAACAGAAGAAAGAGACAAAACCTGACGTGCAGAGCAGGAGACTCCTAATGTCTGCATGAAATCTCAGATGGACCAACTGTTGTCTGAATTTCATTAACACACACTCTAATGCTATGGAAGCACAATTAAATATAAAAAATAAGCTACATTTTAATGTTTACATTACTCTCCTATTTGACAGCTACTTTAGTTACAAAACTTACTTTTATTTTAATTGAATAATTTTTAATAAAACATTTTGCACTCTATCCAGTACTTTGTCTCTATTCCAAATCCCCCACACTCATCTTGGATTTTACGGTATACATTTATTTTTATGTTTACAAAAATACAATATAAACACACGGCACACAAAACATGTTAAACACTAAACATTGATGCATGATGAGGTTTTAAATTCAATAGGTTCAGCACCTCAGCTAAGTTTGAAAACCTACACATAGCAAGGTAAGAAAAAAAGAGCACAAGCATCTCTCTTGTAGGACTGTTATCATCTTAATAGGAAAATTTGGTAGCCATTCCTGGTCTCTCCTGGTCACAAGGACATGCTGCCTTTAGAGATCCTGAGGAGAACAAAAAATGCATGATCAGATATTTATTATTTATTATATGTATCTATGATATTCGTTGAACTTTATTCTAGCAGGCATTATATTTATTTGTAGCATTTCTTGCATTCATTTATTTACTGTTTACATCTGTATGATTAAGTCACAGTATACATAAACACTTATGTTAAAAGAAATAGCGCTTGTGTGCTATGACTAAAAAAGTAATGTTTAATGAGCACTTTATTTCAATTTGTCTGTGATAATCAGTAGAGAATGTGGACACACCTGATTCCTCACCTTACAGAGTAGAGTTGTAAAGTCATTTCTCAGTGCCCCGTGTAGTGTCCGTGCAGCGCGCGCTCATCTCACCCTCTGAGCCGCGCGGTAGACAGGCATGTCAGTCGGCATGTTGTTCAGACCGGCGTTTTGTTTTTGTTTTTTGTGTTTGTGTTTTTGCTCCTTACTCACTCCAAAGAGCTCATTTGGAATGCGGCCTCCCCTTCAGCAGTTGTGTGACAAGGACAGGGCCGCTAAATCTGGCATGCCTGGCAGGAGACAATTAACAATGGACCTCAGAAGGCTGAATTGTCTCAGGCATGCACAGACAATTCTAGAAAACGTGGCTCAGAGCCCACTGCAGTTATTCTTGTGAACATTCAGCAAATCGATGGATAACTTGTCTCCAACTTTCAGACGAGATGCATCTTTCTGTGGGTACTGTGCACACAAACAATCACAAATACCACTTGCACGTTAAAAGAATTTGGCTGGGAGTTACTGTCACATCCCCCAAACAATCCTGACATCACTCCAAGCCACTTCCACATGTTTGGGCCATTAAAGGAGTTCCTGGAAGGCCAGCATTTCAGTCATACTGAGATTCTTTCTACCTTAATGATATCCAAGAACTAGTGAAACACTGTGAAACAAGTGCATCAGTGTAGCAGGGGAATATATAGAGAAATAAAAAGTAGTTAATAAACTAAAGTTTATTTTTAGAATAAAGAGTTTTTACGCTCAGAACTCTGCAGAACTGTTATTCCGCACAATCAGAATTCTCGCTTTGACCGCCCCTTGTACAGTATCTTTAATATTCCATCTAAGAGCATTTCTACAAACACAATGGAAAGAACACTAGATAGAGATTAAACAGCTGTATGTCAATGTGAAAGGCACTTGTTGGTGAGACTCATAAAAAAAGACTTCAGTTTGCTAGGGAACATAAAAATTGGGTTTTGGATTTTGCACCCATCATGCATAGTGTCCACTGTAAAGCTTCTGGAGGCAGTGCTATGATCTGGGGTTGTTTTAGTTGCTCAGATCTCGGCTCAGCAACGCTATGTGGCAAAAAGATGAATGAGCAGGGTATCCTATCAATGGATTTTTTTTTTTCCTGACAGCTTCATGATTTGGCCTCTTCAGAAGCCTGACATTAACTGCACTGAAAGTCTTATGGGATGTGCTGAAAAAGCCTTCATGGGGCAGTGTGACTCACCAATCTCAAGCCAAAAAGATGAATATAAACATAATGCTGCATAAGTTGGTTGAAACAATGCCATGGTGAATGCCATGTGCCATAATCAAAGCTAAAGATGACCAAACAAATCATTAGATTATGCATTTTTCTTTTTGGCCAAACAGTGCATGTCCTTTAACATATGATAAATACAGAATTTTAACAATCATGCAAATCTTGATGTAAGGCAGAAGAAACAACCGAGGGTATATTTCACTACTGAGTGAAATTTTGTTAGAAGAGCGAAGAGAAAAATCATGATTGTATGTATGAAAAAGTTCTACTGTATAAGACTGAGGTAAGGGTGTGTGTGTGTTTGAAAGAGTGAGTAAGTGATTGAGTGTGCGTGTGTGTAAGAATAAGGTAAACATATGTGTGAGCTTGTAAGACTGACAGGAAGTGTATCTGTGTGTGTGAGAGAAAGAGATAGAGTGTGTAAGCCAGAGGGGAAAGTCTCAAGGTGTGTGTGTGTGTGTGTGTGTGTGTGTGTGTGTGTGTGTGTGTGAGAGAGAGAGAGAAAGAGAGAGGCCGATGTTACCAAATGCTGGTACTCAGCTAAGTCTCTGTGTAGATTGACTTCAGACCTCTGTGCGTTGTGTTTAAAACCCCTGACTGGCACGTGCTTCAGAGGTAGAATGACAGGGGCTTTAAAATTTTATCCCTTAATAAATAAAAGTATCTTTTAAAATTTACACGGGTAATCTTTGTGTAATGTTAAAATTTGTGTGATAATCCGAATCATTTAACGATGAGAAATATGCAAAAATCAAAGTTCAGGAAGCGGCAAATACCTTTTCACATCACTTTACATATTATAACCCTAAATTAACATTGGTAAACACCAAATATACTTCTAAATTCACTATTTATATACTGCTACATTTGTCATCTGTAAAGTTATCAATAATAGGAGCAGCTAAAAATTAGCTAAGGGCTAATCCACGCTAGCCGACATTTAACAAAGTTAACTATCTTAGCTGTTGTAGCAAGCCAGTGCTTAGTGTATTAATCCATCCATCCATATAGAAACATCTGTAATCCAACTAGGGACCATGGATGCCAATGGGGACCAGTGCGGTTATTGGTATTTTGTATGGCCATGGAAGGACAACATTCACACACTAAAGGCAATTTGGGAATGCCAATTATCCTAATCTGCATGTCTTTGGAAGAAACCAGAGAACCCAGGGAAAACCCACCAAGCATGTGGAAAATGCACACAGAACCGATACGGGAATCGAGCCCAGGACCTGGAGGTGCAAGGCGACAGTGCTAAGCACTAAAACACTGTGCTGCCTAGCATAGTAAGACTTGCTTATAAATACATATTTGGACGAATATTAGAGATACCATGGAACAAACGGTTATTTCTGCGGGTTTAACAGATTAAACAAGATTGCTATTCCTTTTAATGACTGCCAGTTACACTCAGCTCTCCATTTTCCCCAAACATTCCTATAGCATTAGCATTGCTCTAAGGTTAGCATTAGTACACAGAAAAGTAACACCTAATTAAGTTAAAATAGACTCAAGTCTGTTCATTGGCAAATTTAGTGAAAATTATAACATGCTGATTCGTAGCATGTTTTGTGTTGCAATTTCTGTTTATCAGCCGCAATCCCGTAGTGCCCTGTATGTTAGCATTAGCATTTTCCTTGCAACTTATCCCAAAAAAGCTCCAACAAACAGGAGCTAGAGTACACAGAGAGAGAAAGCACACTCACATGCAGGACTGAAACACTACATACGTACTTAAAATTCTGTCCCTCTCATGCTTAGTGTATTAATGCTTTTGTTAATGTTGAGACAAATTATAATTATTAACCGTTATTAATGTATACTATTTAAATAGTGCTGTGCATTAACTTGGTATTAATTTGTTTCCTTGCATCGACAATATACATCCTGTATATTATAAGGCATTTGCTCAGTAAGCCTAGTTATTGATCAAATCTTTTTGTTCAGGAAACACCACAAAGGCTCCACCACGTCAGCTAAATACATTTCAGTTAGACATAACTATGACTTCCATTGGTGAAAGTACAAACACCATCCAGTCATTATATTTTAACAGATCAAATGTCATAATGACTCACTGATAAAGTAATGGTGTAGAAGTTGAAGCCTCAAGGCTTCCTGTCTTCTTACAGGAACAGAATATGGCATCTACATGAGAGAGACAGACCGAGGAAGAGATTGAGATTTTGACACACTTTATTAAAGAAACAACGTTAATACTTATTTACACATTTTCACTTGTTTTCATTGTGTTAATTACATATTTATAGTGTTTTTTTTTTTTGTTTTTTTAGTAAAGGAACTCCCACTAAGTACATCCACACCCCTTCCCCACCATTACCAACAACTATTTTCTCACATTTAGTTTTGATTTTTGGCCATTGATTTACAGTCTTGTTCAAAGTTTAAGGTTTTTAGCTGCTGTCCATTCTCACGTCCTCCTGTGTAACAGTGGGTTTTTGTATTTTGTTACTTGTTGCATTGTTTTTTTTTTTTTTTTTTTTGCAGTTTCTTTTGTTCAGACAGTTGCATTTTTATCACACATCTTTTCTCTACTTTGGAATGCTGTAAAAAGTGGTTTATTTGCTCCTCTATGGGTGTGTCTCCCTGAGTGTGTTGTGCTGCACCCTGCTCCTTCACTATCCTGTGCTGCTGCACTACCAGTTTGACTGTGTGTTTTCTGGCTCAGGACTAAAATTTATGAGGTATGTGTGTTTTTGCTCCGCAAGGACAGGATGTGTATCATATTGGAGCTCTTACCCAAGCAGGTAGCACTCATGGAGCCAAGCTCCTTCATGTGGGCCAGCTCCTTCATGATCATCTCGTTCTTAATGAACGGGGGCACATTTGATATCGCAGGTGCAGATAGAGAGGTAACATGTACTGCAGATCCTCTCACATACATTCCAATCTTTATCAGTGCAACAATGAGGTATTTCTTGGTCAGAAACACCATCGCCGCGTTGTTCATAAAGGATGCAGCGTCCTGTAGATGTTCTCACACCCGACCTGCTCTCATACCGCTAGCAGCATCTCCTCCATCTGTACCCCATCTTGTGCTCTAAGTCTCCTGGGACATACTCCAGCCATGTCCTTCCCCCCGATCCCCCCCCCCCCTACTCTGAATACAGGATAAAGCTGTATAAACAAGAGTGAGTGAGAGGAGAGTGTACCCATGTACACACGTGGACAAAATTGTTGGTACCCTTCGGTCAATGAAAGAAAAACTCACAATGGTCACAGAAATAACTTTAATCTGACAAAAGTAATAATAAATACGAATTGTATGAATGTTAAGCAATGAAAGTCAGACATTGCTTTTCACCCATACTTCAAAGGGAATTATGAAAAAAATGAACTCATGGAACAGGCCTGGACAAAAATGATGGTATCCCCTAACTTAATAGTTTGTTTCACAACCTTTTGAGGCAATCACTGCAATCAAACGATTCCTGTAACTGTCAATGAGACTTCTGCACCTCTCTGCAGGTATTTTGGCCCACTCCTCATGAGCAAGCTGCTCCAGTTGTTTCCGGTTTGAAGGGTGCCTTTTCCAGACAGCATGTTTCAGCTCCTTCCAAAGATGCTCAATAGGATTGAGGTCAGGGCTCATAGAAGGCCACTTTAGAATAGTCCGATGTTTTCCTCTTAGCCATTCTTGGGTGTTTTTAGCTGTGTGTTTTGGGTCATTGTCCTGTTGCAAGACCCATGACCTGCGACTGAGACCCAGCTTTCTGACACTGGCCAGCACATTTCTCTCTAGAATCCCTTGATAGTCTTGAGATTTCATTGTACCCTGCACAGATTCAAGACACCCTGTGCCAGATGCAGCAAAGCAGCCCCAGAACATAACAGAGCCTCGTCCATGTTTCACAGTAGGGACAGTGTTCTTTTCTTGATATGCTTAATTTTTCCGTCTGTGAACATAAAGCTGATGTGCCTTGGCAAAAAGTTCCATTTTTGTCTAATCTGTCCATAGTACATTCTCCCAGAAGCTTTGTGGCTTGTCATCATGTAGTTTGGCATATTGCAGTCTGGCTTTTTTCTGATTTGTTTTCAACAATGGTGTCCTCCTTGGTCATCTCCCATGTAGTCCACTTTGGCTCAAACAACGACGGATGGTGCGATCTGACACTGATGTTCCTTGAGCATGAAGTTCACCTTGGATCTATTTAGAAGTCTTTCTAGGCTCTTTTGTTACCATTGGGATTATCTGTCTCTTTGATTTGTCATGAATTTTCCTCCCTTGGCCACGTGCAGGGAGGTTGGCTACAGTCCCATGGACCTTTAAATTTCTGAATAATATGTGCAACTGTAGTCACAGGAACATCTAGCTGCTTGGAAATGGTCTTATAGCCTTTACCTTTAACATGCTTGTTTATAATTTTCTTTCGAATCTCCTGAGACAACTCTTTCCTTCGCTTCCTCTGGTCCATGTTGAGTGTGGTACATACCATGTCACCAAACAACACAGTGACGACCTGGAGCCCGATATATAGGCCCACTGACTGATTACAAGATTGTAGACACCTGTGATGCTAATTAGTGGACACACCTTGAATTAACATGTCCCTTTGGTCACATTATTTTCAGTATTTTCTAGGGGTACCATCATTTTTGTCCAGGCCTGTTCCATGAGTTTATTTTTTTTTTATGGTTGAAAAGCAATGTCTGACTTTCACTGGTTAACATTCATAGACTTTTTTAAAATTATTACTTTTGTCAGATTAAAGTTTTTTATGTGACCATTGTGAGTTTTTCTTTCATTGACCGAAGGGTACCAACAATTTTGTCTACGTGTGTATTAGTAATCAATATTTCACACATTAATAATAATGTGAATGTCACGTTATCTAGTATTTAAAGAGGTTTTAAATTTATTTGTTAATGTTTTGTTTTTGTTTTTCTGTTTTTTGGTGTGAAACTGAACCAACTTCAACTTCTAACACAGCACTTACACAGGAAATATGTTATGTCTAAAAGATTAAGGAGTTCACGTCAACGGTTATGGCAGTTAGAGGAAGTAACTTTACTGAGGCTGTAACTTGCTGCAACCCACAAACACACACACACACACACACACACACACACACACACACACACACACACACACACACACACACACACATTATGGACAATTTAATAACATTTATTAGACTTTTCTGCATTTGGAGGGGGGAAGGTAGGGGTGGGGAATGTCTACCAAGAACATGGACACATGAGCACTGGAGGTAAGATTTAAAACCTAGGTAGTGCGAGGTGACAGTGTTAACCCCTTAATTTCTGCCCTGCTCTAACAGACGCCTGCCAGCCATCTTCGTGTTGAGGGGAGGCAGGGCTGGTCATTTCAAGCTAAAGCAGAGGAGAAATAAATGGATTTGCTTTTTTCACACTCAGACTAAAGACTATGTAGATTAGACTAATTGGCTTTTCCAATTTGTACGTAGTGTGTGAGTGAGTGTGTGCTTGTGCCCTGAGATAGACTGACACCCCATCCAGGATGTACCCTGCCATGTGCCCCGATTTTCCTGGCAGTCTTTAGACCTCTTGCCGCCCTGTACAGGATATTACAGGATACTAATATAGAGAATGGGCAACTGATTGAATGTTTTCAGCGATCAGTGTCCATATCTGCTGCCATTGATGTGCATGAATGCATGTGAACTGAATGGGTCAGTTTTCAAATAAGACTATGAACATGAATGTTACATGTTAACATGCAGAGTAGTGAACATGAGGAGCAAAGACTCCTTCTTATGATTTCCAATATTGCTAATGAAGACGTTTTGCACACATATAGCAGCCCCTTCACTTCCGCAACTCATATACAATATGCCAGAAATTAATGGTTTGAAAAACACAGACATACTGATTCTTCTTGTGCTAAGTGAACCTACGATATCACTGTTCTTAGCGGGCAGGGCATTAAAGTTAATCTCTCTCAATCTCTATCAGTCCAGTTGAGTCTCGCGCAGTGCCATGGGAAAGTTGTCAAAAAAAAAGCAAAAATATAAAACACACTTCACCTCAAGTGATTATTGGATAGATGGTACTCTGTATTGAGACCTTGTGTGATGTAACTGACAAAACTAACTAATCAAGACTGGTGGAGATGGCGACAAGCATTAAGTGAGCCAAAATTAGTGTAATTAACAGGGGACAAAGGGGCTTAAAATTTTTCTTGGTACTATGTAGCCAATAGAATAAACATGGAGATGGTGGACAGTCCTGTAAATCTCGTAAGTTCCTGTTTATATTTTCACATTTTCAGCTTTAAAATATCAGCTCCATTGATTTCTGAGTTCTGGATTTGAATCTCAAATAGGGTTAAACTGAATAATAGTTTTCTAGAGTGTACAATCCATTTTTACAAACACAAACACAAGTATATAAAAACAGCTATAACTCCATAGAAAAGCGTAAATACTAGTTATTTTCTTCCCCTCAATTTTTATTATAATGTATTCAAAATGTGTGTTAGTGCAGCTTGCACAGCACTATACAAGCATGTACTGTGCATGTACACTGGCGATCAAAATTAGAGAACGTCTCGGGTTACTTGACTGTAACCCTGTTCCCTGATAAAGCGGGAACGAGATGCTGCGTGAAAACGCTATGGGAACATCTCTTTGTTGCCCGGTTGTGAAGCCTGTGCATGTCAAACCCGCCGAATACCTTCGGCTTATAACCTGTGCCAGGCATGACGTCACCGAATAAGGTGCACCTGCAGGTTATAAATAGGAGTGAACCGGAAACATCCTCAGGTCAATTTTGTCTGAAGGACGTTCAGGCATGCCAGCAGTGCGGCATCGGAACGCAGCATCTCGTTCCCGCTTTATCAGGGAACAGGGTTACAGTCAAGTAACCCGAGACGTTCCCTTTCAAAAGCTACACTCAATGCTGCGTGAAAACGCTATGGGAATGAGAATACCAACGCCGCCGCACTGCAAGTGTCTGGACCTCCAGGTTGTGTAGCGTGTGCGCACAAGCCGAGGAGGTCTCAGACCTAGCTCTGGGATGCTGACTGAAGGATCCGTGAACCCGGAGTAGCATTGACATCCAGACTATAAAATCTAACAAACGTGTGTGGAGAGGACCAGCCCGCCGCATCACACACCTGCTGCTGGGGGACGCCTCTTGCCAAGGCAATTGATGAGCCAATCCCCCTGGTTGAGTGAGCCCTGATTGCCAGAGGCGAAGTGTGACCACGCGCCTCATAGGCTAGGGCAATGGCATCTCTCACCCAGTGTGACAGAGTCTGTCTAATGGCAGACCCCCATGACAAATAAAGAACTGCTCTGACTTACGCCACTGGCTAGTGCGGTGGACGTAGATCCTAAGAGCACGTACTGGACACAGTAAGTGAAGTCTTTTCTGCTCCGGAGCTGTGAAAGGCGAAGGACAGAAGGCCTCGAGAACAACTGGGTGCATGGTCGAGAATGGAACCTTGGAAGATAGTTCGGGTGAGGATGCAGAATAGCTTTAGACGTAATAGCCATAAGAAAAACCATCTTAAGAGGCAGAAGCCTGACAGGCGCTGACTCTAGTGGTTCGAAAGGGGTGTCGGCCAGGCCTTCGAGTACGATAGTTAAGTCCCACAAAGGGACCGTCGCTCTAGTGGGCGGCTTCAACCGTTTAGCTCCACAAATAAAACGGGCAACTAAATGGTGCTTCCGACAGAAACCCCATCATTCAGAGCGTGACAAGCCGAAATAGCAGCTACATACGTTCTGAGCGTACTAGGGCATAAGCCCTAGGACAACCTTTCTTGCAGAAACTCCAGCACTGAAACAATCTGGCAGTGAACTGGGTCTACATGTCTTGCCATGCACCAATTTTGAAATACACTCCATTTGAGGGCATAAGTTCTCCTAGTGGAGGGAGCCCTGGCACTTAAAATGGTTTCAATTACGCTGGCTGAAAGCCCAGCATGTCTTAGTTGGTCCGTTCAGGGGCCAAACGTGAAGGTTCCAGAGCTCAGGCCTGGGATGAAGTATTGTCCCCTGCGCGTGAGACAGAAGATCCCTCCTCACTGGAGTCACGCAGGGTGAGCCGTCGAGGAAAGATATAAGATCCGAGAACCACACTCTGGTCGGCCAATGGGGCGCTATCAATAAGAGGCGCAAGCCGTGTTGACGGACCCTCGCCAGGACTCCTGGGAGCAGAACTATAGGTGGAAACGCATAAAGGCGTAATCTGGGCCACGTGTGGACCACTGCGTCCAGACCCAGGGGAGCTGGAGGAGTCAGAGAGTAGTAAAGGGGGCATTCTGCTGCCTCTTATGAGACAAAGAGGTCCACCTCTGCTACGTAAAATCTTTCCCAGATTGACTGACTACTTCGGGGTGGAGTTTCCATTCCCCATGTTTTACAGCTTGTCTGGATAGCAAGTCTGCTCCTACATTCATATGCCCTGGAATGTAAATCGCCCTGAGGGACAGGAACTTGTCCTGTGCCCAAAGCAGAACCTGGTGCGCTAGCTTGTTCAAGCGGCGCGAGCACAGTCCACCCTGGCGATTTATGTACGAGACTACCGCAGTGCTGTCCACCCGCACTAGGACATGGTAGCTTCTCATCTGCTGGAGGAAGTGTTTCAGGGCCAGAAACAGAGCCATCATGTCGAGGCAATTGATGTGCCACGTGAGATGATGACCTCTCCAGCTCCCTTGTGCTGGATGGCCATCCAAGACCGCACCCCAGCCCGTGAGGGAAGCGTCTGTCGTTAGCATCTTGCGATGACAAGACGGACCTAGAGTGGGACCCAAAGTCAGAAACTGGGGTCTGAACCACATAGAAAGGGTACGAAGCCCCCGGCGCGTAACCCTTATTAGCCTCTTGGGGTTGGCCCTTGAATGAAACCCCTTGGCTCTTAGCCACAGCTTAAATGCTCTCATGTGCAGAAGGCCCAAAGGTATCACCGTGGACGCAGCTGCCATGAGGCCTAAAGATTTCTGAAAGTGATGACAGTGACCTTCTGGCCTAGCTTGATTTCCTTCAGGGTGTTGAAAATGGATTCGACACGTGCAGGAGACAACTGTGCCCGCATTGTGACCGAATCCCATGTGACACCCAAATATGTTGTCCTCTGAACAGGAAGGACTACGCTTTTTGTGGTGTTGAGTCTCAATCCTAAAGAATGAAGATGGGCTAGGACGACATCCCGATGTCGAAGCGCTAGCTCCTAAGGCTGGGCCAGAATCAGCCAGTCGTTTATGTAATTCAAAATACGGATGCCCTGGAGTCATAAAGGAGCCAGAGTTGCATCCATGCATTTTGTATATGTGCGGGGTGACAGAGCTAGGCCAAATGGAAGGACCCAATACTGGTAAGCTTCGCCCCCAAAGCGAACCTCAGGAACTTCCTGTGCTGTGGCAATATTTCTATAGAAATATGCGTCCTTGAGATCGATTGTCACAACCAATCCTCTAGTTGGATTTGAGAAACAATCATTTTGACAGTCAAACTTTTGAATCTGGATTTCTGAGATAGCGGTTCAAGCCGCGAAGATCCAAGATCGGACGCAACCCTCCCCCTCTCTTGGGCACCAAAAGGTACCGACTGTAGTAGCCCGACTCTCTGTCTGGGAGGGGAACATGTTCTATGGCCCCTTTGCCCAGCAGAGTCTGTAACTGCTGGGCCAGCAGATGTGCTCTATCCGGTTTCACGGAAGTGGAGACCACGCCGTTGAAACGCGGAGGACGATGTGCAAATTGAATCCTGTAGCCTGTGCCTACAGTCCTTTATACCCAAGGAGATACACCTGGCAGTAGTTTCCACGCTGCCAGCTTCTCCGAAAGGGGCACGAGCTTTGACACTTCGGCTAGATGGGGGGGGGTGTTAGGTGTTGGGAGATGAAGTGTGCCAGATGATGCCTGAACACCCAACTTTTCATTGGAGACCGGCGCTCCCCGATCACCAGTGGTGGCGGGGATTGAACACCGGCCTCCCGGGAGTGCCAGGGAGGAGACCCTGTTTTGTGATAAAAATCCAGGCGCCCCTCCCCGGGGGGAGACACCCCCATGGCCCCAGGCGCACGAACTCAGGGCTTCTTCTTTGAAGAGAGGAAGCTACTCAGATCCGGTCTTTTCAAAGCAGATTTTTGAGAAGACCGGCGAGCCCCACCCCAGTCTTTACCTCACGCCTGATAGGGGCCAGACCTGGCCGGGGCCGGGTGGCCGACGGTCCCGGTTCATGAGCACGGCGGGGAAGGAACCTCCCAAAGGCCTGTTCATATAGCTTTGCCTCTCTAAACCTAGTGGCGGCGGAATTAACAGCGTCGCCAAAAGGCCGGAAGGCGAGATGGGGGCATCGAGGAAGACAACAAGATCCTTATCCTTGATGCCCGTGAGGTTCAGCCACTGATGCCTCTTCGTGGATACCATGGCAGCCATGGAACGGCCTACAGCACGGGCCGTCCGCTTGGTTGCACAGAGAGACAGGTCTGTGGCTAGGCGCAGCTCTGCAAACGCCCTGTCATCAATAGCCCCGCCGCTGCTCAGGTCCTTCAGCAGGTCAGTCTGGTAAACCTGCAAAACCGCCATGGTGTGCAGTGAAGCACCAGCCTGTCCTGCTGCCTGAAAAGCTTTACCCACCAAAGCAGGTGTCAATCTGCACGAGGGGAGAGTAGGCTTTTTCAGGGAGGATGATGTCCCAGGAGAGAGATAGCCCGCAAGCGTCTCTTCTATCTGGGCATCATCATATAACCGCGTGCCTTCGCATCAATAATATCATTCGAATAAGTCGAAGGAACAAAAACACGCGATGAATACAGCTTGCTCCATGAAAGAGTTAATTCATCATGGACGTCACCAAAGAAGAGGAGGGAGAGACGTTGAGGCTCCTCCCCCCGGCCACCCGACAGACACCTGTCGTTCAATCTCGAACGCTTGGGGGAATCTCGCTGCTGCGGCCAGTCGATATGCAATCACTCGACCGCATGCGTTATAGCCTCTAATAATTCCTCAAAAGCTCTGTCAGCACTGGAGGAGCGTTGTGAGGAGGCTACTTCCATGGAAGCGAGAGAGGAAGATTCTTCCGATCCTTCACAAGAAGCGCCGGAGCGCGCTTGCGAAGCGGAAGCGAAAAACTTCCTGATCCGGAGAGAGCGAGAGAGAAATCGGAAATTCCATCTCGTGCGCGTCTGCCAGAATAACACGCGAGCCTCAGGAATGCGCCGCGACTCGCGGTTTCTCTTTAAAGAAAGCGAGCCACGCGTGAACCTTAATAAGGAGAAGATCGCAGTACTCACATTCTCCCTGAAGCCCGAGGCGAGCGTGTTCTTCCCAAGCACTCGACAAACTCGTGAAGATCGCCCTCCGAAAGAGATCTATCGCACGGAGGCACGCATCTCTTAAGCAACTCCGCCATATCGGTGAGTTAATGCTGTTATTTTTATTTCGCTTTCGCTACGGCTTGTACATGCACACGCAAACACAAAGCGGTCCTGAAGACAAAAAGATCTGAGGATGTTTCCGGTTCACTCCTATTTATAACCTGCAGGTGCACCTTATTCGGTGACGTCATGCCTGGCACAGGTTATAAGCCGAAGGTATTCGGCGGGTTTGACATGCACAGGCTTCACAACCGGGCAACAAAGAGATGTTCCCATAGCGTTTTCACGCAGCATTGAGTGTAGCTTTTGAAAGGGAACAATTTATAAACTATTGAACAATTCTGAAATAATGTCATCTTCACTGCTCAACAGTTGAAGGAGTTTTTGTCCAGTCTATACCATGCTATCAGAACGCCTTTCCCACAAAATAACTAAGACATTTCAACAACAACAAAAAAAACATTATTTTGCAGAAAACACGCTAATCAAAATGAGAGAACACTTTCAGATACAGTTACTGGTGTTAATCTGGCACATGGTGATGACGGGCCGTTCTAAAGTGACTGAAAGCCTCCGGCAACAGGTTGTCCAGATGAAGGCCAAAGGGATGACCCTATCAGCCATAGCAAGACAAGTTGGTCATTCCAAATCTGTGATTTCAAGAATATTGAATCTTTACAACATCACAAACTCATTCAAGTCCCCCAAGAAGGCTGGTCGTCCACGGAAGACAAATACAAGAGAGGACAGCATACTGCGGAGGATCTCAATGGGCAATCGTTTCCACACTGCAGCTGGAATTGTTCACCAGTTCAGCGCTGAACAGGGTAAAGATCTGTCTCATCATACAGTGTCGTGACGTTTAAGAGCATTTGAACTGAAATCCCACTCTGCAGTGACCAACCCGCTCATTAGCAGAAAGAATCAAAACTTTTTTTTTCTTAATATTATAATTAATTATGCTGCAAGTGATTTTCCCCAGATTACTGTTCACATAAATGCCTCTGTAATTATTGCCAGCAAATGTATCTCCATTTTCTAGATCTGTAGTATTAGCCCTTGATACTAGATTTTAGGTAAGAAACCTACACTCACACTGGTGTGTTCAATCATTTCATTTAGGATCCCATCAGATCCTGAGACTTTCTTCTTTTCATTTATTTCTCGCTGCGCTGGTGAAGAGCATTAGCAATTAGGAGGATTTTGGACAGAGCTTATAATAGCATTTATATATGGCAAGCACTGCTCTCTGTCCAGCTCTAGATTCACTCTGGTACCACTTACACTACAAGCATGAAGCATGCGCAAGAATACTTTGTTCATGGGCAAATCTTTAGGTAGTGGTTGACGTCATCATTTGAATCGGAGCACACAGGGTGTGTGACTGGAGAAACTGAAATTTTCATAAAAACGTTTATGGGGAGTTATTGTGTCAAATAATTGTTTGACCCTCAGAGGAAACAAAAAGGGGCAGAGGTGAGATCCATGGAAGAGAGAGTTGCTGAGCATGAAGGTGAAAGATTCAGGTAAAGACAGGAAGCAGGCTGTGAGTTAATAACACCATGTCAAATTTGTGTCATTTGTTTTATTTTTATATTTTCAGCAATACAAAATAGTAAAAATCCTGATATTTAAAAGGTACAAAAGCAGCTGGTCAGAGTTCTATCATTATACAGTATTACAAATAATTCCTATATCATTAGAACCAGGTTAAATAACCCTTATTACTGTATATATTGTCCACAATGTCCTCATTAGTACTGATGCATTTATTAAAAGTTTTTAACTGATCAAAACATTCCAACCACAAATCTCACACTGCGAAAAAGAAAAATCAAACTAATAAGAAAAACACACATTTCAAGGTCATCTCTCTACACACCGACGCAACATATCTCAAAACAACACATCTCTCTACAATACAAAACATTTCACTAACAACTGCTTCTTTTTTCAGTTAAGAAAAAAAATGGTAATGTATATTTACTAGATAGAATGCTGAGCTACTAACAGCATGATGTTAATGACAAATTAGTTACATTTAAAACAAATCTGATATTAAACACAAAGAAAAATAATAGTATCTCTTTTATCTTCATCTTTTATCTTTTCATTTATCTTTTATCAGTGACATTTAAAATCTTATTAAACAAATCTAATACTAAACACAAAGAAAAAAAATAAAATGATGAAATGATTTCTACAATAAACACATCCTCTTTTACAGATGAACTTCACTCACTCCTCTATAACCGCATTCTCGATTCTGTCTCCATCAGTGTGAGCTGTTAAAGAAATGAAAAAAGCTCATTTGTCTGTTTCAATGCTTATGAATAACAGTGAAGTGACAAGTGACTGGGCTTCAGGAAAAGATATGTTAGAAAATTAACATAATTCATTCAGTCATCATCAGTAACTGACAAATGAGATTATTTATCAATTATTACAAATTATTAATTTATGTCTGCTATGGTGCTGTTAAAATGCTACATTTTCATCTTAAAATCTAATTTATATTATCTAGTATCTGCTTCTATGCTAAATGTCTGCACAACTATAAATAGAAAGAGTTCTCACCTCGAGCTCTGTAACATTTGAACAGCAGAATGATGGTGACCAGCAGATATGGAGAGGCCGTCACTACACTACTGATCAGCATGAACATTGAGAATGGAGCTTCTACACCTGATAGAACAGACACAGGGTTAAACATTAATTATAGTAATGTTTCATTAATGCTAAAAAAATATTTTATTTACCTACAAAAAATAAATCACTACCAGTCTGTTAAAAAAGAGCCCCACCCCTCCTGCATGCTTACACTTAGTACTGGCGCACCATAGGGTTGTGTGTTGAATCTAATTCTAAACCCATGACTGTGCTTTAAACCATCCCACCAAGATTATCATTAAGGTTTTGGATGACACAACTGTGATTTCATGATGATACAGCTTACAGGGGTGAAGACCAAAGACTGTCAGTGTGGTGTTCCTAAGACTATCTCATCCTGTACACCACAAAAACAAAGAAACATGTTATAGATTTTCATAAGTGTAGTGCAGCCCCTGATCCAATATATATCAACCGAGACTGCGTGGAAAGGGTTCATACTTTCAGGTACTTGGTACAATCATTGCTTATGATCTCTCCTGGACCATGAACATTACAGCATTGGTAAAGAAGGCACAACAGTGATTCTCAAAAAAAAAAAAAAAACAGGAGAATCTGCTGTTGACCTGTTGCCACTGAACCATCAAGAAAGTGCTGATGTTCTGTATCACTGTATGGTACAACAGCTGCATAAGGGAAGTTTAAAGAGTCATCAACACTTCCCAAAAAAACAGTGGCTTTTCACTGACACAGCAGAAAAAAAACTCCCGACCCCACCCTGAACACCTTCTGTTTGACCTTCTACCCTCTAGGAGACACTTCAGGTTTATCACATCACACATAAACAGACTTGTATATATTATTTTTCACCTCCAACTGAGACCCAGCTTTTTGGTGACTCTCCTCTCTCTGTATGTTTACAGTGGTAGAAACCTTCATCTGACTTTGAGACCTTATGGATGATCATCTCTCCTGTAGTCTGTGTCTGAAGAACTGATCCATCTTTATAGAAATCAGCTCGGAGGTTTGAAGACTTTGTGTAGTGATATAAACAGCGTAGAGTCAGAGGATGTCCCTCAGTCACAGGATGGACAGGACTCTCCAGGATCAAATCACCATCTACAACATGGAAAATCACATTTAGAGCAAAAAAAAAAAACTAATAGTATGGATGTCAGATGTCAGATTATACTATACTATAATATAATATACTAATATACAGTGAATATACTACTTCTAATACATAATTAAATTAATACATTTATTTGTAATAAACAATACTGACTGAATGTTTCAGACCATCGATTATTTTCTATTTTAATTATTTGCCCAAACTCTGATTACTACTATATGATTTCACTGTGAAACACACTAGACGTAGACTCACCATGCACTGTGATGTTGACAGGATTACTGTTTTCTCCAGATTCAGACTCACACCAGTAAACTCCAGTGTGTGATGTGGAGAGGGAGCTGATTTTACATGTAGATCCTGCAACTGATCCCCACCATGAACAATCTAACACTCCCTCACTGTGTGTGTTTCGTCTCACTGTCCATCCAGTAGAGTCACTCTGGTCCTCACAGCTCAGTGACAGAGAGTCACCAGTAAAGTGTTGAGTTTTGTTGGGATTGATGATCAGAGAGACTGGAGGAGATTCACCTTAAACATAGAACATTATAATGCACATGTCTTATTATAATAGTGTGACATAACTTACACTGAACACATTTACACCTTATTTAATTAAACAGTGTATAAGTGAGAATAACTCTACCAGTGCTTAGTGCTATTCTTAGTCTTAAACATTCCTTTGCAGGTGAATATAAAGATTTTTACACAAAGCATTACCACAGCTAATTTTGCAATATCTTTGAATTTACACATATGCTACATTAATCAGTCCATAAAACAGTGTTATTTTTTCTCACCAGTGATCCATAGGGCCTGTAGATTAGATGAAAGTCTTAATCGGGAGCTGCGTCTCTCTGCTCTGCACCAGTAAACTCCTGTGTGATTATGAGCAACAGAACTGATAGTGTAGGACCATCCTGACACATAATCACCATGACTGTCTCTTAATTCTCTGTAGTGATTAACTCTGTACCAGCTGAATGTCCAGCCTGTAGAGGAGTCTGTAACCTCACAGTTTAGAGTCACTGAGTCTCCTTCAGTCAGCCAGTTCTGTGGAGATACACTCAGGACTACCTGTGGTCTTTCTGTTACACAACAGATACAATTTTGTAAGTTTATTGTAACTATAGATAGATAGATAGATAGATAGATCCAAGATGGCGCCAGTGAGGTTGGCTGCCGTCACGACTGCTCCAACCTATTTTACCTTGTTTTCGTTTTTTAAGTTAACTTTCAATAACTTTAAACCGGCTAATTCATCACCATTGAGTGCATTAAGTATGATAGAGATACTCTTATTTCTATTGGTCTACAATGTACTCACAGGGCTAGGGTAAAGTTCCAGAGAGACATTCGGGACTGCAATCTCCTCTTCTTTACCGAGACATGGCTGAACCCGTTTATATTCCACCACAAGCGGACACGGACATTGCCTTATGCGAGCTGCATGAGGCACTCACACAGCACCAGACAAAAGACTGCGACGCTGCGACTGCTCCGAACTTCTATCAGCACATAACCTGCCCATCCAGGGGCGAAAGGACACTGGACCACTGTTACACATCAGTTAAGGACGGCTACAAGGCACAATCTTGTCCACCGTTTGGTAAATCTGACCACACCGCCGGACCGCGCGGCCACCGCTGGACGGACCAATCGGTGGCCGCGCTACAGGATGCATTCGATCATGCAGACTGGGAAATTTTCAAAAACAGCTCCGATGACGTCAGCGTATTTACGGAAGCGGTTGTGGGATTCGTCGGGAAACTATCGGATGATACCGTACAGAAAACGACCATCAGAACATTTCCCAATCAGAAGTTGTGGGTGGATAAAACCATCTGCGACGCTCTGAGATCTCGCACCGCTGCCGCTGGGACTTGCGCCGGGGGACATTGACCTGTACAAATCTGCGTCATATAACGTGAGGAAACTAGAGTCACAACTCCAACAGAGTGACTCTAGGAGCCTGTGGCAGGGACTAAGAACAATAACGGACTATAAAGCACCAACATCCGGTATGACGAACGCGGACATGACTCTGGCAGACGAGCTGAACACCTTTTATGCTCGTTTTGAGGCTGCAGCTAAAGACGCTAGCGTTGTTAATGCTAGCTGTGCTAACTGCTGCAAACAGGAAGACACTGCCAGTACCGGAAACACGTTTATCATCTCCAAGTATGACGTGAGGAACACCAGGAAAGCAGCAGGACCAGACGGAATCTCAGGTCGAGTCCTCAGAGCCTGCGCAGACCAGCTAGCATCTGTGTTCACAGAGATATTCAACCTCTCCTTATCTCAGTCGGTGATCCGTACATGCTTTAAAGAGTCAATCATTGTTCCTGTTCCAAAGAAACCCCATCCAGCTTCCCTCAATGACTATCGACCTGTAGCCCTCACATCAGTAGTGATGAAGTGCTTCGAACGGCTGGTCAGAGACTTCATCATCTCCACACTACTGGACACGCTGGATCCACTACAGTTTACCTACCGTTCAAACCGCTCTACAGATGACGCCATCGCTCATCTACTCCATACTGCTCTCACTCATCTGGACACTAGAAGGAGGAATTATGTTAAAATGCTTTTTATCGACTACAGCTCAGCATTTAACACCATAATTCCCTTTATACTCACCACAAGGCTGGAACACCTGGGACTCAGCTCATCTCTGTGTCAGTGGATCTCCAATTTCCTAACTGGGAGACCACAGGCAGTAAGGATGGGCGGACATGTCTCAGCCTCCATCACTCTCAGCACTGGAGCACCACAGGGTTGTGTTCTGAGCCCTCTACTGTACTCACTGTACATGCACGACTGCGTAGCTTCCACCAACTCCACCACCATTTTCAAGTTTGCTGACGACACTGTCGTGGTCAGCCTGATCACTGACAAAGATGAGACGTCCTACCTAAAGGAGATTGGAAATCTGGAAAACTGGTGCCAGAGGAACAACCTCCTTCTAAACGTCAGCAAGACAAAGGAGTTGATAGTGGTCTTCAGCACAAAGCAGAAGAGGAACTACCAGACCCCCGTCATCAACAAGAGCCCAGTGGAGAGAGTGGACAGCTTCTGTTACCTGAGGTGAAGAAGGCCCGACAGCATCTCTACCACCTCAGACGCCTGAGAGACTTTAAACTGCCCTCTAAGGTGCTTAGGGACTTCTACTCTTGCACCATAGAGAGCATCCTGACGGGAAACATAACGACCTGGTTCAGCAACAGCACCATGCAGGACAGACGAACTCTTCAGATGGTGGTGCGATCAGCTGAGCACATCATCCACACCGAGCTCCCTGACCTGCACTCGATCTACAGCAAGTGGTGTTGGACCAAAGCCAGGAAGATCATGAAGGACCTCAGCCACCCCAGCAATGGACTGTTCTCTCTGTTGAGGTCAGGAAAGCGATTCCGCTCCCTGAAGGCCAACACAGAGAGACTGAGGAGGAGCTTCTTCCCTAATTCAAGTGTATATTTTCTATTGTATAGTTTATATCTTATATCTTCCTTTAGTGTATATTTTGTATTTTGTATCATACAGATATTTTATATTTTATTTTATTCTTTCTTAGTTAAATTTACTTATCTATATTTCTCAAATTTACTTTTGTTTTAATATTTATTTCCTATATAGACATTCTTTCTTATTCTTTCTTAGATAAGTAACTTTTTTTGTTTTTGTTTTTTTATTTCTTTCTTGTTCTAAGGTCAGGGCAGTTGCCTAAGCATTTTATTACATATCGTACTGTGTATGACTGTTTATGTGACAAATAAAATTTGAATTAAATTAAATTAAATATTTGATAAATAGATAGATAGATAGATAGATAGATAGATAGATAGATAGATAGATAGATAGATAGATATGGTGGAAAATAAAGCAATAAACTCAGGTTTATGAGTTATGAGTTTTAAAGTTCAGATTTCTAAAATGATTAAACTCTCAGATTTCTTTTAACATATTAGATAATGCAGATGTTGCTCTGTGCCAACAGTAAGACTGAACACCACTTGGATCTGCCATTATTGTGATGAACATTTTACAAGATGAACACATCTTGTCACGGCACGCCAGGTCACACCGACGCCTCGGGCCAAACCTTGATCACCTGCGACTCCTCTCCACAATCTGTTCCGCAGATTCTGTTTTGCCGCCTCATACATCAGCTCGAGCACACCTGCTCCATATTTAAATTTCATCACCTCGCTCTATATAAGTCTTGTCCAAGCAACCACTCATTGCCGAATTATTGCATGCCACAAGCTCTGTGTTTTTCTCGCCTAAGATAATTAACTTATCGAAAATACTTTGTTTAAAATACTGTGTCTCCTGACACAGCTGCTCTCTCTCTCAATCTGCGTGCCAGATTCAGCACACTCGCCGTAGCACCGATCTATCACACCACCATGCTCTTTCTGTGCGTTAAACATTGCATGCGCGCTGCAGGTCTGATCTCCCTGCACAGCCGTACTCACTCTATGCGTTGGCCACGGCACTCACTCTGCATCACCCATCCCTTAACCCCCTCTACGGCCACTGCCAAGCTATGCCACTGCCCACCTCTGACAGCACCCCAAGTATTGCTTCTCTGCTTTTGCCTCTCCCTCTTTTCTATACTTCTAATATTTTCATTAAAATCAGTTAAATTGTGTCTGCTTTTTGTTTCCCAAGCCTGCGCAACGTAGTCGACGCCCCATGACACATCTCTGTGGTAGGATTCTCGTCTGCCCTGCAGAAGGCCTGAGTTCACTTACAAGCCAATTTTCAAACACGGCCAATAGGATGCAAAGACTTCTTTGTATTGGTCCTAAGACTTACAACAGTGATACATTGGAGGATTTAATCAGGAAGGGCATCCAGTGTAAAACCTGTGTCATGTTAAAATATGGCCTGCTGTGGCAACTCCTTAATGAGAGCACATTAACATTAACAACTACAACAATCTGAGTTAACAAGGGGCAGATGCTCTCTACAAGTGTAGCATGTAAATCAGCGCTCTGGTGGATGATGTGCAGTGATGTAGAATGCTGCTGAAAATGAATGATACTGGGCTCAGCAACACAGAGCAATATACCATGAAATGACCAGGACCAGTGATGGAAGACTCTTTCTCCCTTTCACATGCTCCTCTTCATGTGCACTGTACAGTAGCCTGCTTAGTCCTAATACTGTATGTTCAGTATGCCTACTCTATATTCACATGAAGGAGAGTGGGAGTGGGAATTCAGCACAACACATGTTAATCTCTGATTTATTACATTAAATAGCATTTTTGCATCATCCTAAATGTTTATCACACATGTACTTATCATGAAGGATTACACACCACAAATATACTGTAAGCATAAAACTATAAAACACAAATGTGTTTGGTACAGACTCACCTGATACAGTCAGTGTAACAGCATCACTGATCACTGAGATCTGAGGGTCTTTGCTCCGTCCTCTGCAGGTGTAGTCACCACTGTCAGAGTCACTAACAGACCTGATAATATTATGGTAACCTATGTGAGGGCCAAGACTGTCATCGTTCTTATACCAGCTGTATTTCCACTCAGTGTTTCCTTCTTCCTGTATTTCACATTTGAGATAAACTCCCTCTCCTCTGTACAGATGTGTATCAGGATCTATGGACACCACAGGTTTAGTACTCCCTGTAAAAGAAAAAAAAACTGTTTTAAAAAATGTACACATTTAAACAGAGCCTTTTAAACAGTATTTTTAATTTAATTGGAAGAAAACATAAAACAGTTAAAAAAGGAAAAATAAGTTCGAAATTGTGGCACATTTACATTTAAGGTAATGGCAAGTTAATGGATACATCTCACCTTGAGCATGTGTTACTGGTATAAGTGGACCTGAGATGGGAACAGAAATAGAACAATGAAAGAAATATAATAAATTAATGTGAAAAAAAAAAAAAAAAAAATCATCGTCTATACCTCTTTATCCTTTTTATGTTCAGGGTCACAGGGGTGCTGGAGCCTATCTCAGGAGGCTTAGGGCACAAGGCAGGGTACACCCAGGACAGGGTGCCAATCCACCCTGAAACGCCAATTAGCCTAATCTGCAAGTCTTTTGACTGTGGGAGGAAACCGGAGTACCCAGAGAAAACCCACCAAGCGTGAGGAGAACATGCACACTCCACACACACAGAGACGGGAATCGAGCATGGAGGTGCAAGGCAACAGTGCTAAACACTACACCACTGTGCCACCATAGTACTGAAGTACATACAGTACACTGTACTATGCTGTACCAATTTTCCTATATATGTTTATCATGTCTGCATAATTATGTACAAAATCATTCAGATGGAACCAAAAAACCTAATGTGCTCTCCTGGGATTTGCATAAAAATAGAAAGGAGTGAGTGTGACAAAGTTACCAGAAGAACTCATGTTCTCCAACAAGCTCAGTAAAACCTAGCAGTAAAACCTAGCTTAAATGTCAGTTGTACTGTAACTGGAATTAATACACTCACATGCATATGTTGTTTTACTTTAACATTGAAACATGCATAACCTGAGCCATGCAGGGTAGGATGAATGGTGAGTGTTGGTTAGACAAAATGGCTCGGCATGAGCAGTGGGGTGTCGTGTGTTTGCATTTGGATAATGTCTTAATTTTTCAGAATTTCACTTCAAGTTTTTGAGAAAATTTGACAGCTCTGTGAATGAAGAATTTTACATTTTAGACAAAAAAGTTTTTGTGCATTTTCAGAATAAAAATACTTCAAGACTAAAGGAGTGAGATACAGAACACTGAGGTGGTCAAAGAGATGAAATTGTAGATGACATATTGTATCAAAGTTTAATCTACTGCATCACAGAGGAGCCATTCATTATTTAAATAATATAGCATCTTTAAATACTGAGATAAACAGAGTTCAGAAGGTAAATCTTGTGGAGGATCTTAAAATCAACTGTTTTGTTGGAAATGCAGTATGTATTGGGCATGAGCCAGATATTATGCCAGTCAATTCTTGAATATAAGCTATTTAATAGACTTTCCCTGTAGGAGTAATTCTTCTATTGAACAGGAATAATATTACATTTTTAGCCTTTTATTTCAATACTATCTACAAGTAATTTAGATTAGATAATCTCATACAAACTAAAAGATTCTCAATGAGAACAATTAAACCAGGGAGAATAGCTTTCAAATTCAAATTCAAATTCAAATTCAAATTTTATTTGTCACATACACAGTCATACACAGTACGATATGCAGTGAAATGCTTATACGACCGCTCCGTGACCTTAAATAATTTTTACAAAAGGAACCTATAAAACAGATTCCAACAAAGTTACAAAATATATATATATACATAAAATCTGGAGTATGAAAAAAAAAATGTGCTCTTGTCAGAAGTGGGATGTGATGTAATATATTGCGACTATAGTCTGTGAAAACTTGAGGTAGTTTTTTAATGAGATGAGGGGGGTGTGAAAAGAAGTCCTTGAAGTGTGCAAAATGTGCATATGTGCATATATGTGCAATGTGCATTGACATAATTGTCCGTTCTGTTGTGTGCAAGAAAATGCAAAGGTGTTTAGTCCAGTGTGTTGGTTTGGTTGAGAGACCGTATCGCCTGCGGGAAGAAGCTCCTTCTCAGTCTCTCTGTATTGGCCTTGAGGGAGCGGAAGCGCTTCCCAGACCGCAGCAGAGAGAACAGTCCATTGCTGGGGTGGCTGAGGTCCTTCATGATCTTCCTGGCCTTGGTCCAGCACCGCTTGCTGTAGACAGAGTGCAGGTCAGGGAGCTCAGTTCGGATGATGCGCTCAGCTGATCGCACCACCCTCTGTAAGGCTCGTCTGTCCTGCATGGTGCTGTTCCCGAACCAGGATGCGATGTTTCCCGTCAGGATGCTCTCTATGGTCAGTCAGCATGGTGGTGTAGTGGATAGCTCTGTCGCCTTGTACCTCCAGGGTACAGGTTTGATTCCCGGCCAGGCTCGATTCCCGTCTCTTTGTGCATGAAGTTTGCATGTTCTCCTTGTGTTTGGTGGGTTTCCTCCAGGTACTCCGGTTTCCTCCCACTGTCCAAAGACATGTAGATTAGGCTAATTGGCATCCCCAAAATGCCCGTAGTGTGTGCATGTGTGTGTGCCCTGCGCTGAATTGGCACCCTGTCCAGGGTGTACCCCACCTTGTGGCCTAATCCTCCTGGGATAGGCTCCATGTCCCTGCGAGCCTGAATACAGGATAAAGCGGTGTAGAATATGAGTGAGTGAGTGAGAACAGCTTTCATGTTGACTAATGATCAATTCTGTCGAAGGTACTGGAAGATTGTAGTGTGTCAGAAAGTGTTCATATGTTGACATATAGCTATATTTAAGAAAAAAATAATAATGTTGGATTGTCAAACCATCCATCCCTAATGGGGAGATCCATCCCAAACCCACCCAGTAACCAGACTCAAAAAAAGGAATCTGCAGGAGGCTGCGTAGGGAGCCCATGGAGTGAGCGAGGAGTGATAACAGATGTCTGGACAGATCAATGTATGTTTATTCTTACTAATGTCATTAATAAAAAGCAGTGATGCAAAATGCAAATATGAGACAAAACACGGGTCATTAGAGCAAACATATCCACAGTAGTCTGAGGTCAGGGCTTGTAAAATACATTGGTTTATGCTAAAATCAAAATGGTAAGCAAAGGCGATGTTATGCACAGTGTAACGGGTTCGACCCATTGTTGCACGGGCGGCACCATGAAACACAGACACAAGAGGCGAGATCTTAGGGGAAAAGGATAATTTATTAGGAATAAATAGGGGATGGAAAGGGAAAAAGGAGGGAGGATGGAAAGAAAAGGAAGGAATGATGTGTGCATGTGCAGGGTCCGATGCATTGCCCAGCTGGCATGCGGGCACGCGGCTGGCGGCGGTGGGCGGAGTGGCCGAACGGAGCACGCGAGGCAGCGCTCCTGCACGCTCCCTCTCGGTTCCTCCCTGCTGTCGATAGCCGGCCTGGCCCCTCCCAGCTCTCTGTGGGCGCAGCCTCAGACGGGAGTCTCGCTTGGACGTCCTTCGGCTGGGCGGCTTTCCCGGCTGGGATCGGTGGCCTTAACGCTGTCTCCTCACGGCCTTTTCCTCTTCGGTGGCGAGGACGCGAAGGCGGGCTCGACGTGGGAACGAAGGATGCCGTGGGAGTTCGTGCAGCTCTTTCCCGCGCTGTCCTCAGCGCGGAGATCAAAGGGGCGGAAATCCAATGTCCTTTGTCTCTGGGGCACGTTCCATTTCCCCACTTGCGTGCCACTCTCGAGCTCCACCGCGTTACGCTCTTCTCGGACCCCGGCCTAAACTCTTGCTGTTATAATGAGGAGCAAGCCCGAGATCCTATTAACGTTAATCACTGCGATCAGTATCCTTAATATAAGTGCTGATTGGTTGTTGCTCCGGGTGCGTCACATTCGACTTTCCCCTTTTGCGCCCGTGTTTTCGGTGGTTACAGGTAAGCTTGCTGTGCTGCAACTGGTGGTAATTTTAAACTGTTTGTCTTATTATTAAGCATTTTGTTTTGTAAATTGATAGGCCGTTCATCTGGATGTCAGTGTGTTTTTGGCGCTGTTTTAGTGGATCTAATGACTGTTCGTCTCTCAGGTATGTGCATGGGCATTTGTATACATTCCTATTGTGCTAGCATTGTTGTGTTGCTAACACTGTTGCATGCTGACTAGGTGTGCTTCCCTGTGCTCCATTGTGCTATCGGTGAGCTGGTCGATAGATCTGTGCCTGTACATTTTTTTATTCGGTGTGATACCCTGACGGTAAGAGTTCTCCCTGTAATTATAATTTGTGAATGAAACGTATTATGATTAGTAACATTTCTCTGTGTTTGTTATAGGATTCTCCCTCTCGTTTCATCTTAGTTTATTCTGTTTGGTATCATGTGTACTGCTGTCCTCCACTTTGAGCTATTTGCGGTCTGCTCCGGATCCTGCTGTCCTGTTGTGGATGCTGCCGTGCAGACGCCACCTTTGTTATTAAACCAAAAGGAGGACTGCTTGTCTGATTCCTATGGTGTTTGGCTGTTTTACTTTGTGCACCTGTATGGAGAAATGACGATCTCCTTGCATTAAAAGAAGAATACCTGCTCTTTCTTTTTCTTTTTTTGACTGATTTAGTTTTTTTTTGGTCACATCCTTTCATATTCACACCCAACTATCTGGGTATTTTTTTTCCTCTATTAATGTCATTTGCTTGGTATAATGTTTATTTGATTTTATGTACTTTGTAAAGTTTGGAATTCATTTGATCTTTTTTTAGTTTCATGTGGTAGTGACTGACACCTATTCTTGCTTGGGTTTGTCTACCAGTCGTTTTTATCAATTATATTGTGTGCTGAATTAATTGTTTATTCTTTTGGTTTATTGCAGGAGTTTGGGGCCCCACGGGTGAATGGATCTTCCTCCTTGCAGTGGTGGTTCTTCTTTATTGTGGGCGATGCACCATTTCGAGTGTGTGGTAGTGTGATCTGAGTGCACTTTGTGTGGATGAGTGTTTTTCCAAAACCAGAATCCATTTGTTTCCTGCCATTGGATGCCTCAGCCCTGCTGGTATTTATATTATTTGTTTTTTTATATTAAAAGTTGATTTTGTTGTTGGTGTCCATATTTCAGTTTTTGTAAGTATATTGTTTTCATTTAAGGTGTGGGTCTTCTGCGGTGCTTTTGACTCCGTACGGACTATTTTAAAGGTTTTTGTCATAGCTGTAATAAAACATTTGTATTTTCATATTTCACCCACGTCTCCTGCTTTCTTATTTGAGAGAATCGAACCTGTGTACTTAATTGTTCCCTAGAGTTAATTTCTAGGGTGGCGTAGTCGGATTATTTAATTGGTATACTGTTTCACAATTGTACTGCTCCTGCCACATTAGTGTAAACAAGACGTAAGATACTAAATAATAAAAAAAAAAATATATATATATATATATATATATATATATATAATGTGTATGTTTTTAATTTAGTATCTTACGTCTTGTATTACGTATTATGGCATGCCGTTTAGGAAAATATTCATGAGAGAACTTAATGAAAACTCTGAATATATTGAATGAACTGTGAGAATATTGAATGGATTCCGAATATATTGATTGAAATATATATATATATATTGAATGAATTCTGAATATATGGATTGAAAACTGATATATTGAATGAAAAGTTTGAATATATTGAGTGAAACATGACGTCATCGAAACACAGCGCCATCTTTAGAAAGGATGAGTGAGTCGGCGAGAAACTTGGTTGCTGCAATTGTGAGAAATGAAGAGATGGTGAACACATTGATGAGTGCGTGTCCGGCCCAAAGTGGTGGCACAAGCCGCACTCAGTATCAGACGACGGATGAAGAAATTTATTCGCTATTTCACCGCGGAAGACCGGTGTTATGCGCTAAAATGCCCCCCTGCCACAGATTGCACCCCTACATAATCTCTATCAAATATTATATTACAACATAAATTCATAGGTTTATTGTTATCAAATATGATATAACTATTATAATTAACCCTTGGCACGTGACAGGTGTCGAGACCATGAATACAAATTCTCATAGAATGTTTATTTTGTGGCACATTTATTTTACAGGGATTTGTCATGTAATACAAAAATGCTTGCACTAAATAAATATTTATGATGAAAAATTTAACGAAATGATTTTCATTATTAAATAAGCAATATCAAAAATACTTCTTGTATATAAAAAATAATAATTTATATTTTTTCCCTATACTACATGTAATTTTTTATAATGCTTATTTTATAATCAAATCCATTTGGTCTAATTTGTAATTTCTAAATCATAAACCTAGAAATTTCTGTTCTAATATAATATTCGACGGAGATTAAATAGGGGGGGCAATCTGTGGCAGGGGGCATTTACACGGTCTTCCGCGGTGAAATAGCGATATTCTTCATCCGTCGTCTGATACTGTCCGGCTTGTGCACCAGCCGGCTGCCAAATCATCACATCATTCATGTCACAATTCAGTAACCAAGTTTCTCGCCGACTCATCATCCTTTCTAAAGATGGCGCTGTGTTTCGATGACGTCATGTTTCATTCAATATATTCAGACTTTTCATTCAATATATCAGTTTTCAATCCATATATTCAGAATTCATTCAATATATATATTTTTCAATCAATATATTCGGAATCCATTCAATATTCTCACGTTTCATTCAATATATTCAGAGTTTTCATTAAGTTCTCTCATGATTTTTCATAAACGGCATCCCATAATATATATATATATATATATATATATATATATATATATATATATCTTTGAATTGATAATTTTGACAGAGTTCTGCTCTACAGAAAGACAGACAGACTGCTTCAACCTGAAATAATAGTAATATCACTGATTACATTAAAGATCAGCAGACATTTTACAATATTTTACACATCAATGACAGGTACAATCGCTAGTATATTAATAAACACAAGTAACAGACATGTGAACCACCTCCAACTCCAACAGTGAACTGAGAAAAAATACATCAGTAAAATAAGTATCTGACATGATGGGTAAAAATGCTAATGAATATAATAAATAATTAGAGATCAAAAGAGCTATGGAGGTGTGGAGATCCGTTTGTGTATGCATGAGTGTATAAACATGAATACATGGAAAAGGGGAGAGAAGGGAGGGTATATTTATGCAGACCTCCAGTCAGTCAATTGAGTCAGTGCATTGAGCCAAAAA